>CM016619.1:83048442-83587472 GCA_005393395.2 Gossypium australe | reverse complement strand
AGATGCGGGTCTAAGGAGCATAAGTTTCGGAATTGTTTCATCACCATCAAGTCAGGTATGTTTTGGTTGGACATGATGATTGAATGTAGAAAATTTTAGGTATAAGTGGTAGATAACTGCTTGCTTCTATGGCTACATGTTTGGTTGTGAAAGAGGATTCAAGATTAAGTTAAAGGTACATTAGTGTTAGTAAGATCAGAGTGCGCAGTGAAAGCATAGTGGTGTGAATTGAGCGATACGTATAGTAGTTGGTTGGAAATTTCGAGGACTAAATTTCTTTAATGAGGGTAGAATTGTAACATCCCGAAATTGGGCTTAGTAGAATTGGGCCCATTGGGCCTTGGGCGTAGGAGTGTTTAAAATTTTTGAGAACAAGCGAACGACATTATTTCAAGTTGGACTTATTGGGAAGGTGATTTTAGAAAGTTACGGGGTTTCTATGAAGTCCCGGGTTCAAGTTAGGCTATAGGTAAATTTTTGTGTTTATGCACTTAAGGGGAGAAGGTAAGTGAATCATAAGGAATAAGTGTGCTTTTTGCTAGCGCAAGGAGTCTATTGGTAAAGTGGCAAGTGGCGTGTGTACTAATGGTCTGAGGTTCGAATCCCACCTAGTGCAAATATTTTGGATTAAGTTTTGTGCTATATGGTAAGTGTCAGCCAAGGTTATATATGGTAAGTAAGACTTTTTAACTTTTGGAAAGATGCTTAAGGATTATGGTAAGGAGAAAGACTAGGGCAAAAGAGGGAAATAAATGAAAGAAAAGGATGGATAAAGGAACATGTTGGCTTATAGTGTGGAAGGTGTTTTTGGAAAGATTTTATGTTGGTCAATGTTCATCTTTTTGGTAAAGATGAATACAAGGTTTTGGTAGGGAATGGGGGTCAAATTTTTCTTGGTCATTTTGCAAAGCTTTGTGCATGATAAGGTTTTGGTTCTTTTAGCATTTTGGGTACTCTTCCTTGCCAACATCTTTTTCGTCCCTTTTCGTTTTGGCCTAAACACCTAGTGCATTTGTTCATCTTACTCCTTGTTTTACCTTAACCCTCAATTCATTTTTGGTTCATCTTCTTTTGATAGCCGAAACTACCAAGCACTTTTCTCCATCCATTCTTTCTTTTGACCATTTCATCAACCTCTTTCTTCTTCTTAATCAACATCACTTTGTGATCACATTTCTTTTTTCTCTATAGCCGAACCCATTATCATCCTATTTCTTCACCATTCGTTCCCTATCGTGTGGGAAAATTTCTTTTTAATCGAATCGTGATCCTAGTGAGTGGCCGAATATCAATCTACCTTAAGTCAAGCGGTGGAAATGAATCCAATATCGATAAGGGACTAAATCGCTCGATCTATCGACTTGTTGATCATACGATTATAGTGGTAAGTGATTCAAGTGTAAGTAATACGTTGGGTATGAAATCTTTTGGTAATCCGAGGCTAACTTTTGGTTGGTATTGTTCTAGGGTCAACGAAGAGTGGTTCTTTAGGAAATCAATCAGGTGTGTAATCCCGTACCTTCCGAATACATGTTTGAAATGGTGTGTAATCTCATACATCTCTAAATGTTTGTATAAAATATTCTGTGATTAAGTTGAAATACCGAAGAAGACCGGAAATCACATCCGTGACCACTCGGGCGTGCGTATATTCGTAGTAGTAACCATATTTCGCAATGAAACATTTTGGTCATTAGCAGTGATGCGAAATTGAAAAATCACGAAAAATAGGAGAAAGAAAATTAGGAAGCGAATAAGATATCGAATTAAAGCTTACTGTGTCTATTTTTATTTGAAAGAAACGGAGAAGGAAAAGGAATTTTATATTCTGTGATATGTTAATTTTAGAGAGGCTAGTTCTGATTGACTCGTGGTTCCCTGTTCTAACTTCAAAAAATCGTTTAAAATTGTACAAAGTGAATTATGAGTTATAATTTATGTATAGATGCCTTAGTTTTTGGACGTATTATTATGTTTTCTTAAATTGTTTTAAATGGGGATTTTTTCTAAAATCGTAAACAATGGTTTCTAATATTGATTAATAAACGGTTCTCTTAATAAATGTACAAATATTTTAACTCGGATTCTCTTTGAAATTTTCAACGTCATTTTCAAAAGTCATGGTTTTTAAAGTTCACTACCCTGATTTTCGACTCATCAATCTACCATTCAAGAATAGCTGTATTTATCAAATATTACATGCAAACTTGTCTACTTAAACACAACCAAGTAGTGTCTATTTTAGTAAGAATCACATGATGTTTCTGCTTTCTGCATGTGACATGTCAGATCTCGTCATACCGCATGGGCCGGTTTGGGGTGTTACATTTATTGTATCAGAGCCCAGTTTCAAAACTCGGGCGTGGTTTGGGTTCAAAAATGTTTTCTAAACTGTTTGAAATTTTATTTATAAATACATGTGTTAAAGGAAGTATGGCACCACGGGTATCTGACACCAAGTCAAGTATGTTTATGTTCTCAATTTACGATTATTGTATGACTATAGGAATACTCTAGAACTTTTAGTTTTAGGAACTGAAATTAGAGAGATTGAGACCTTAGGATACGTATTGCGAAAACAACTTTATTTCTTATACTTCATAAGATTTGTTTAATAAACACTGAAATAGCATAATGATTCATAAAACTCTTAATCGGATTAAATCAATTTAGCAATCATGAGTGCTAGAAGACATGGACGCGGTAGACGTGAACGTGGTAGAGGCCGATGTGCTAGGGCTAGATCTTCGGCACCAAGGAATGCGCCTAAAGGGAGGTGTTGGCATCACCAGTGGTTGAGACGGAATCCCATGATCGAGCTGGGGTTGATGAGTTGACTCAAATAGTTAAGGAGGTATTGAAGGAGGTTAAAGGAATCGGTGAAGCACTTCGAGTTGGTTCTATGGACTTTAAGAATAAAATAGATCGCGGTTCTTTTGGGTCGCAATCTCGTTCCGTAAAGCATGTCAAGGCACGTCCAAACTTTCTGGCTTGCGATTATTGCAAAAGGCGTCATCCGGGAGAATGCTGGAGGAGGTCAGGAGCATGCTTGAGATGCGGGTCTAAGGAGCATAAGGCTCGAGATTGTTTCATCACCATCAAGTCAGGTATGTTTGGTTGGACGTGATGATTGAATGTAGAAAATTTTAGGTATAAGTGGTAGATAACTACTTGCTTCTGTGGCTACATGTTTGGTTGTGTGAAAGAGGATTCAAGATTAAGTTAAAAGTACATTAGTGTTAGTAAGATCAGAGTGCGCAGCGAAAGCATAGTGGTGTGAATTGAGCGATGCGTATAGTAGTTGGTTGGAAATTTCGAGGACGAAATTTCTTTAAGGAGGGTAGAATTGTAACATTCCAAAATTGGGCCTAGTAGAAATTGGGCCCATTGGGCCTTGGGCGTAGGAGTGTTTAAAATTTTTGAGAACAAGCGAACGACATTATTTCAAGTTGGACTTATTAGGAAGGTGATTTTAGAAAGTTACGGGGTTTCTATGAAGTCCCGGGTTCAAGTTAGGCTACAGGTAAATTTTTGTGTTTATGCACTTAAGGGGGAGAAGGTAAGTGGCATCATGACTTAAGCAAATAAGTGTGCTTTTTGCTAGCACAAGGAGTCTTTTGGTAAAGTGGCAAGTGGCGTGTGGAGTGTACTAATGGTCTGAGGTTCGAATCCAACCTAGTGCAAATATTTTGGATTAAATTTGTGCTATATGGTAAGTGTCGGCCAAGCCTTAAATATGGTAAGTAAGACTTTTTAATTTTTGGAAAGATGGCTAAGGATTATGGTAAGGAGAAAGGCTAGGGAAAAAGAGGGAAATAAATGAAAGAAAAGGAAGGATAAAGGAACATGTTGGCTTATAGTGTGGAAGGTGTTTTTGAAAGATTTTATGTTGGTCAATGTTCATCTTTTTGGTAAAGATGAATACAAGGTTTGGTTAGGGAATGGGGGGAGTCGAATTTTTCTTGGGTCATTTTTCAAAGCTTTGTGCATGATAAGGTTTTGGTTCTTTTAGCATTTTGGGTACTCTTCCTTGCCAACATCTTTTTCTTCCCTTTTTGTTTTGGCCTAAACACCTAATGCATTTGTTCATCTACTTCTTTGTTTTGCCTTAACCCTCAATTCATTTTTGGTTCATCTTCTCTTGATAGCCGAAACTACCAAGCACTTTTCTCCATCCATTCTTTTCTTTTGACCATTTCATCAACCTCTTTCTTCTTCTTTAATCAACATCATTTTGTGATCACATTTTCTTGTTCAATTTTCTCTATAGCCGAACCCATTATCATCCTAGTTCTTCACCATTTCATTCCTTATCATGTGGGAAAATTTCTTCTTAATCGAATCGTGATCCTAGTGGGTGGCCGAATATCATTCTAGCCTTAAGTCAAGCGGTGGAAATCGAATCCAATATCGATAAGGGACTAAATCGCTCGATCTATCAACTTGTTGATCATACGATTATAGTGGTAAGTGATTCAAGTGTAAGTAATACGTTGGGTATGAAATCTTTTGGTAATCCGAGGCTAACTTTGGTTGGTATTGTTCTAAGGTCAACGAAGAGTGGTTCTTTAGGAAATCAATCAGGTGTGTAATCCCGTACCTTCCGAATACATGTTTGAAATGGTGTGTAATCTCATACATCTTTGAATGTTTGCATGAAATATTCTGTGATTCGGTCAAAATACCGAAGAAGACCGGAAATCAGCATCCGTGACCACTCGGGCGTGCGTATATTCGTAGTAGTAACCATATTTTGCAATGAAACATTTTGGTCATTAGTAGTGACGTGAAATTGAAAAATCTTGAAAAATAGGAGAAAGGAAATTAGGAAGCGAATAAGATATTGAATTAAAGCTTACTGTGTCTATTTTTATATGAAAGAAACGGAGAAGGAAAAGGAATTTTATATTCTGTGATATGTTAATTTTAGTGAGACTAGTTCTGATTGACTTCGTGGTTCCCTGTTCTACCTTCGAAAAATCGTTTAAAATTGTACAAAGTGAATTATGAGTTATAATTTATATGTATAGATTCCTTAGTGAGCCTATTTTCAATATAAATAAGTGGGAGCAACATATGAAAACTATACAGTGAGATATTTGAGTTTAGGTTAGGAGAGGTCAGAACTGTACTAAATGGTAAGCCAAAAATTCTGGAAATATTTTAGTAAGAAGATACATGAGTTTAGTTTCAAGGAAAATTTACGGCTCTAAATTTCAAGTTTCCTAACTCGAGGTATAGTCAATTTAGTCAGTATGACGCAGATGGACAGTTTTAATTTTTATGCTCCAAATTAGTAGTTAAGTTTGAGTTGCGAAATTACCAAAATACCCTTGGAGGGTAAATTACCGAAATACCCCTGGGTTGCGAGATTTTCGAGTTACCCTTAGTGGGTAAAATTATCGAATTACGAAAATGCCCCTATGGGCCGATTTACTAAAATGCCCCTAATGGCCAATTTGCTAGAATGCCTTAGTGGGCCGAATTACAAAGTTCTATAATTGGTCAATTTACCGTAATTAATCACTGGATTAATAAATGTTGTTTATATTTGTAAATATTATGTTTTATTATTTATTTTGCATTTGCATATTTTGCATGGGATGGGAAAATGTTTAAAGAAGAGAAGTGTAGTCTGGTGGCTCTGCCACACTCTGATTCTGGTGGCTCTGCCACATATTCTGGTGGCTCTGCCATAAATTCTAATAATGGCTATGTGCCTAACATATGAATTAACGACTCTGTGTCGATCATATTTACCCAAGGTTGTGTGCCGATTATATTACCGTATATGATATTATGGTGGCTCTGCCACAAATTGTGATAATGGCTATGTGCCTAACATATGAATTAACGACTCTGTGTCGATCATATTTACCCAAGGCTGTGTGCCAATTATATTACCGTAAATGATATCTGGTGGCTCTGCCACAATCTGTATAGTGGGTATGCCACGCATAATTTTGACTCTGGTGGCTCAGCCACAAATATTATAAATGGCATCTTGCCTGCATTTATAAATGGCCACTGGCCTGCGAATTATTATATTAAATGGCATTTAGCATGCGTTTTGGTGTGTTTGGCGGGGTGGGTTGACTTGATCCCCACAGGTGTGTTGGATGGTACGAGTGGTGTGTAGCGGATGGATTATTAGGTTGGTTTGGGAATTGCATACATTGCATATATGTATATTCTGTTATGTAAATGGGCTTTGGCCCAAGATTATGCATTATGGGCTCAGGCCCAAGTTTTTGCTAAATGGGTTTAGACCTAGTGGATGACGGTAAGGGGATTATACACTGAGTTCTTGTAACTCACCCCCATTTCTTTTCTTAATCCCTGTAGGTAACGCTCAGTGACGAGGACTTGGGGCCATGGATGACTCGGTGGAGGCCATACTTCATAAATGATGTTTGCAAACATTAGTAAACTACTTTTCCGTATTATTCGTTACCTTTAATATTTCGGGTTTTAAAGTTGTAATAAGGCCTCTGGGATAAACTTTAATTTGCTTGTGTTTGGACGTATTTATTATGTTTTCTTAAATTGTTTTAAATGGGGAATTTTTCTAAAATCGTAAACAATAGTTTTCTAATATTGATTAATAAACGGTTCTCATAATAAATATGTACAAATATTTTAACTCAGATTCTCTTTGAAATTTTCAACATCATTTTCAAAAGTCATGGTTTTTAAAGTTCACTACCCCGATTTTCGACTCATCAATCTACCATTCAAGAATAGCTGTATTTTATCAAATATTTACATGCAAAACTTGTCTACTTAAACACAACCAAGTAATGTCTATTTTAGTAAGAATCACATGATGTTTTTCGCTTTCTTCATGTGACATGTCAGATCCGGTCATACCGCATGGGCCGGGTTTGGGGTGTTACAAGTAAAGTTCTTCAATTAATTCGCATTGATCTTTTTGGATCAATTATGATTACTGGATTGGGTGGAAAACAATATGCTTTTGTGCTTGTTGATTTTTTTTTTCTAGATTTACTTGGGTTCTTTACTTAAGTACTAAAGATGAAGCTTCAGAAAAAATTATCACATTTTAAAAAATTAATTAAAATGAAAAAGGTTACTCCATCACTAGTGTTAGAAGTGACCATGGAACCAAAATTCAAAATCTTGATTTTGAAAATTTTGTCAACTCAAATTGAATTAGCCATAATTTTTTAGCACCTAGAACCCCTTAACAAAGTAGAGTTGTTGAGAGGAAAAATAGAAGTTTAGAAGAAATGGCTAGAGCCATTATTTTAAAAACAATTTACCTAAATATTTTTGGGCGGAAGACACTAACACCGCTTGCTGTATTGTTAATAAAGTAATGATTAAGCTTATTTTGAAGAAAACTCCATATGAACTTTTCAAAAACAAAAAGCCTAACATTAGCTTTTTTTCATAATGGCAAGGACAATCATGGTAAATTTGGTGCAAAAAAGTGATGAAGGAATTTCTCTTGGTCATTCTTTCAATACTAAAGCTTTTTGAGTGTTTAACAAAAGAATTTTTGTAGTATAAGTGTAAGAGTATGCCCAAAGATCAATCATGAGATGGTTGTAATAACATACTTTATTTACCATATTTATTAATATAAAGCGTTGTCATTATTATTTCAGTTTTTCTTTCTGTGTGTATAGATAAACTGTTTTATAATAATGTCCTGAGAATAATATGATTATTCTTAAAAGATCCTTAGTCGAGTATTATTGTTGACTAGGACAATAATGATGCATTTAAGACTAACATGTAGTTGATTGATGATAAAGAGTTGTCATTGATATGGAATGTCAAAATCAATGCATGAATATGTGTGTTAGAGAACAACATATTGGATTGACCCGCTATGAGTATGTTTCTTGGATTATTATGTAATTGTCACAACATTACTCATAGTGATTAATATGTATATGATCCTCAGACTTGAGATCATTATTATCCCAGCATCGTGAGTTGTATATTTTGATACAGTCAAACGTACACCGTAACAGGTTGTTCTATAAAGGCTGATGTTGGATATACCACAATCTATGTAGAGGGATATAGTTGATCAATAAAGGATAAGTCCCTCCTACATAATAGGAGTAATATCTTAGGCCACTTGATTGAGTGAGACTAGAAATGCATGGCCATGCTCAAATAAGTTGATATGAGATGTCATACTAATTTGTATATCATAGTCTACTCAAGATATCAAGAAACATGGGATGGACTATGCAAGTGTGACTATCCCATGACTTGTATCCGTTCCAGAGATAAAGGACTTAAGGATTAATGCATAAAAGTTTAATCACGAAAGGTTATGTCGAATCATGACTTCTTGTAACTTAGGTAGCAATGATGCATTGCTAGATGCCACTCATTGTCTGTGACAATAGAATCGTTCTAGTATTACTGCTAACGTTGCAAGAACCTACAGGGTCACACCCTATGGTTGAAATGAACGGAATAAAATATAGTTGGTATTGTGCTTGGTTGTCACATAAATTAAATTAATTAAAGAATTAATTTAATTGGACAATCAAATATTGAACATATTATATGTACAAGGATGTTGTACACATAATGATAACATAATTTTATTAATATATGAATTTGATTCATATAAATTTAAATAAATATAGTTTACCGAAATCCTTATTATAATTAATGTAATTATAATTTTTAGATATAATTAATGTAATTATAATTTTCGGTATTGTATTTATTTAATCTTGTAATATATTCAAGAAATACAAATTATAAAAGGCCCAATTAAGAAGATACCTATTATAAAAGGCCCAATGAGAAAGGCACCCAATATAAAAGGTATTAAAAGGAGACAAAACTTAATAAGAAAACCCTAAGTGATTGCTTGTTAGGTCTAGCAGTCGTCAAGCAAATAAGCCTCCAAAACAGTTTTGGAGATTTCTTCCGTTCATAGTCAAACCGGGTGGATTACGTAGAGGCCGACATCGGAAAAGGTTGAGGCTGGATTCGACAGTAGATCAAAACTCTTGTTGCCAAGGCGTTGCTGTCTACTCAGATTGAAGTTTTGGTAAGATCGAAACCTTTATTTCACTCCGATTCGTTCCTCACACATGGATCCATGGTTTGGATCGCCGGATCTAATTTTATTCTGCTGTGTCATGGGGTACCGGCGTTCCAACAGTGGTATCAGAGCCACTTGTGTGATACGAACTCGGGTTTAAATACTTGGGTGATGCAATTGTATGAGATTCATGTTTTGATCTTATTGTATTTTCGATTGTTTAAATCGTTTAAGCATAACCTGATAACTGTTCCTTTCGGTAATTGATTAAATGTTAATCATGGTTTTGTGGCCTACTTGATTTTATGTTATTACTGTTAATTATTAACAAATCTGTAATAATGTGACGGAGGTATTTATAGTTTCCAGTAAGTGTTAACTGGCTAATGGAACAAGGGTTGTTCCGATATGAAACCTCCAGGATTAAAATCCTAAAAACACGATTCTGTTGATAAAAAGTTATCAAATCGTGAGGTTTCATTTGACTGGGGGTATGCGATTCGTACCGCAGGGGCTCTGCCCCGTACCCCTGGTCCATACTGCGGGGGCTCCGCCCCCGCACCCCTGGTCTATGACGCGGGGGCTCCGCCCCCGCACCCCCGGGGATGAGGATCTGAGGATGGCTCCGGCCGCGGGCCTTCGGCCCGCTTCCTCCGACATCCTCAGACCCTCGCAAAAAATTTGTTAATAAAAGAAATTTATAAACTTGATGGGCCACAAAAGGTTGAAAGGATATTTTATAATTCACCTTAAATATATATATATATATAGAACTATGTATGCTATTTTTGACATGCATGGTGTTTGAAATGCATAGTTATAGCCCAATGACACATTCGATAAAAGGTTGTATTTTTTTTAAATACGGCCTGCGTGCCGTGCCTTACTACTATTCTCTTGTATTTCTCTTCTCATCTTATTCCCTCGTATGTAAAACGAGTTTCTGCATATTGTAATTTGCAAGAGTTGCTGTGGGCCAAACGAGAAGGAAGGTGGGACAATGATTGAGAATGATAGCTTGTGAAATGGCTTACACCTTTAGGTTTCTTTTTGGTTTTCCCATTGGCTTGGGTTGAACCACTTTAGTTTATGGGCTATAACTATTGCATTTATTTATTGCTTTATTTATTCATGTATGAGATGCTATGGATGATAATAAACCTTATTGGTAATAAACCCTATTAATTGATGAGATCGATTAGAAGACTAAATGGGCTAAAGTAGACCATAATTGGTGAGATGCAACAACCTTAATAAAATCCCTCTATTAAAATATTAAGTCAAAATGGCCTTCCAATTTTGCCCTCGTTAAGGCCTCGATCAATACTATGTAGGTTCTGCCAAAGCGAAGTACTAGTATTTATCTTGGTTAAACGCGAAGAATAAACAAGTGATATTCGCTGGTTAAAAATTGGTTAATGACTTAACTAGGTTACTCTAATAGGATTAGAAACCTAGAGGCAAGTAAATTGGATAAATCATAAGATGATTAGAACAAGAGTTGTTCACCAAATATTAGGAGTTACATATGATGTAATTAGCAAATGTTGCTTACCTAAATAACCATAATCTTAAGAGTAAAGCCAAAGCTGACTTAAGAGGTGGTGAAATATGGATCCCTAACCTACTAGAAATACTTTTGAGAAAGCTTTTCCGAAATTAATATATGAGGGTTATTAATTTTGAAATAAAATAGTAGGAATATCATTTAATAAAGTCTTTTTAATGATTGATATAAAATTGGTAAATTTACTCACATGCATATTTAATTGTTGTAGATATATTATGGCTGCAAACACTAGCACACTCTCATTGCGATCGGTCCTTGAGAAGGACAAATTGAATGGTTTGAATTTTCTTGATTGGTTCCGTAACTTGAGGATTGTCCTTAAACAAGAACGGAAATTATATGTCATTGAACAACCACTTCCTAATGAACCACCCGCTAATGCCTCGAGGGCTGATAGAGACACTTACAAGAAGTATCTCGATGACATGATAGATGTTGGATGTCTTATGCTTGCCACTATGAATCCTGAACTTCAGAAGCAACATGAGGACATGGTTGCTTATGATATGATCGAGCACCTGAAAGAACTTTATCAGGGGCAAGCACGGCAAGAGAGGTTTGATATCTCTAAAGCCCTATTCCAATGTAAGTTGGCTGAAGGAAGCCCAGTAGGACCTCATGTCCTTAAGATGATTGGCTATATTGAAAGCCTATCTAAGCTTGGGTTTCCATTGAGCCAAGAGTTGGCCACTGATGTTATTTTACAATCGTTGCCAGATAGCTACAGCCAGTTTGTCCTCAATTTCAATATGAATGAAATTGACAAGACTCTACCACAATTGCTCAGTATGTTACGAACTGCTGAAGGCAACTTGAAAAAGGTTGGACCCAAGCCCATACTGATGGTCCGTAATAACAAGGGCAAGGGAAAGGCCAAAGTTCAAACAAAGCCCAAGGGCAAAGGTAAGCCCAAATTTGGAAAAGGAAAGGCTGCGCTGAAACCTAAAGGTGGGGTGTCTAAGGAAGGAAACTGTTTTCATTGTGGTGTGACTGGACATTGGAAACGGAACTGCCCTGCCTATCTTGAAGAAGTCAAGAAGGCTAAAGCAAGCGGAATGTCTGCTTCAGGTATTTATGTTATTGATATTAATTTATCAACTACTACTTCTTGGGTATTAGATACTGGTTGTGGTTCTCATATTTGTACTTCTGTACAGGGACTACAAAGGAGTAGGACTTTGGCTAGAGGAGATGTGGACCTACGAGTTGGAAATGGAGCAAAAGTTGCTGCATTAGCTGTGGGAACATATACTTTATCTTTGCCTAGTGGACTTGATTTATGTTTAGAGGATTGTTATTTTGTGCCCAGTTTGACTAAAAACATTATTTCAATTTCTTGTTTAGACAAAATTGGTTTTGAGATAATTATTAAGAATAATTGTTGTTCATTTTATCTCAATAATGTTTTCTATGGTTCGGCACAATTGATTAATGGCCTCTATATTTTAGATCAAACGAATCCCATTTACAACATAAATACTAAAAGATCTAAAATAAATGACTCAAATCAAACTTATCTTTGGCATTGTCGTTTGGGCCACATAAGTGAGAAACGCATATCCAAACTCCATAGAGATGGTCTCTTGAATTCATTTGTTTTTGAACAATTTGAAGTATGTGAATCTTGCTTATTGGGAAAAATGACTAAATCTCCCTTTTCTGGAAAAGGTGAACGAGCTAGTGATTTATTGGGCCTAATACATTCTGATGTATGTGGACCAATAAATACACAGGCCAGAGGTGGATTTCACTACTTCATTACTTTCACTGATGATTTCAGTAGATATGGGTATGTTTATCTCATGCGCCATAAGTCTGAGTCCCTTGAAAAGTTCAAGGAATTTAAAAATGAAGTACAAAATCAACTAGGCAAAACTATCAAGTCACTTCGATCTGATCGAGGTGGAGAGTATTTGAGCCTAGAGTTTGATGATCTTTTGAAAGAATGTGGGATTGTCTCACAACTTACTCCTCCTGGTACTCCTCAATGGAATGGAGTATCTGAGAGAAGAAATCGAACTTTGTTAGACATGGTTCGATCCATGATGAGTCATGCTGATCTACCGACTTCCTTTTGGGGACATGCACTTGAGACTGCTGCCTTCACACTAAATCGTGTTCCATCTAAATCGGTTCAAAAGACGCCATATGAGATGTGGACTGGGAAACGTCCTAGTATGTCCTTTATGAAAATTTGGGGTTGTGAAGCTTATGTTAAACGTCAGACGTCTACTAAGCTTGAACCCAAATCTGAAAGGTGTATTTTTGTGGGGTATCCAAAAGAAACCAAAGGATATTATTTTTTTAATCCCACTGAGAACAAAATTTTTGTTGCTCGGACTGGTGTCTTCCTAGAGAAAGAATTTACTTCTAGAAAAGGAAGTGGGAGAAAGATTGAACTTGAAGAAATTCGAGAATCACAAGATACCACTGAACCAGAGATTGAACAACAGCAAATTCCACAAGAAATTGAGGAACAAATAACTGCTGTAGAAACACAACCACCGCGCAGATCTTTAAGAGAACGCCGTGCACCTGAGAGATATGGATTTCTCATTACAACGCATGGTGACGTTCTTCTTATAGATCAAGATGAGCCTAGGACTTATCAAGAAGCGGTGACAAGCCCAGATTCTGAGAAATGGCTTGAGGCCATGAGATCTGAGATGGATTCCATGTATGAAAACCAAGTATGGACCTTGATTGACCCACCCGAAGGGGTTAAACCTATAGGGTGCAAGTGGGTTTTCAAAAAGAAAACAGACATGGATGGTAATGTACAAACATACAAAGGGCGATTAGTCGCTAAAGGTTTTCGCCAAATTCATGGTGTTGACTATGATGAAACCTTTTCTCCTGTAGCTATGTTTAAATCCATCAGGATCTTGCTCGCCATAGCTGCATTTCATGATTATGAAATCTGGCAGATGGACGTCAAAACAGCTTTCCTTAACGGGAAACTTGAAGAGGATGTGTACATGACACAACCTGAAGGTTTTGTAAATCCAAAGGATGCTAGAAAGATATGTAAGCTACAGAGATCCATTTATGGATTAAAGCAAGCTTCTCGAAGTTGGAATCTTCGTTTTAACGATGCAATCAAAGAGTTTGGTTTTATAAAAAATGAAGATGAACCATGTGTTTACAAGAAAGTTAGTGGGAGCACTATCACATTCTTGGTACTATATGTGGATGACATACTTATCATGGGAAATGACATACCTACCTTGCAATCTATTAAGACTTGGTTAAGAAGTTGTTTTTCTATGAAGGACTTGGGCGAAGCCACTTATATCTTAGGAGTCAAGATCTATAGAGATAGATCAAGACGACTACTAGGTCTAAGCCAAAGTACATACATAGATAAAGTACTAAAAAGGTTCAGTATGGAAGAATCTAAAAGAGGATTCCTACCTATGAGACATGGTATTTCACTCTCGAAGGAAATGTGTCCTTCAACTCCACAAGAGAGAGAACGTATGAGTAAAATTCCATATGCTTCCGCTATTGGATCTATCATGTATGCTATGTTATGTACCCGTCCAGATGTCTCGTATGCCTTAAGTATGACGAGCAGGTATCAAGTAGATCCCGGTGAAGGTCACTGGACCACAGTCAAGAGTATCCTTAAGTACTTAAGAAGAACTAAGGATTCATTCCTATTATATGGAGGTGAGGAAGAGTTAAGTGTAAAAGGTTACACTGATGCCAGCTTCCAAACCGACAAGGACGATTCTCGATCGCAATCAGGTTTTGTGTTTTGCCTTAATGGTGGTGCTGTGAGCTGGAAAAGTTCAAAGCAAAGTACAGTAGCTGATTCTACAACAGAGGCTGAGTATATTGCAGCCAGTGAGGCAGCAAAGGAAGCGGTTTGGATCAAAAAGTTCATTACTGGACTAGGGGTTGTGCCTAGCATATCAGATGCTATAGAACTCCGATGTGATAACAATGGAGCTATTGCACAAGCTAAAGAACCCAGATCTCACCAGCGATCCAAACATATACTTAGGCGCTACCATCTTATTCGAGAGATTATCGATCGAGGAGATGTAGAAATATGCAGAGTACCTTCAGATGATAACATCGCTGATCCCCTGACCAAGCCTCTGACACAGCAGAAGCATGATCGTCACACTAAGTCGCTTGGTATTAGATATATGAGTGATTGGTCTTAGTGCTAGTGGGAGATTGTAAGAGTATGCCCAAAGATCAATCATGAGATGGTTGTAATAACATACTTTATTTACCATATTTATTAATATAAAGCGTTGTCATTATTATTTCAGTTTTTCTTTCTGTGTGTATAGATAAACTGTTTTATAATAATGTCCTGAGAATAATATGATTATTCTTAAAAGATCCTTAGTCGAGTATTATTGTTGACTAGGACAATAATGATGCATTTAAGACTAACATGTAGTTGATTGATGATAAAGAGTTGTCATTGATATGGAATGTCAAAATCAATGCATGAATATGTGTGTTAGAGAACAACATATTGGATTGACCCGCTATGAGTATGTTTCTTGGATTATTATGTAATTGTCACAACATTACTCATAGTGATTAATATGTATATGATCCTCAGACTTGAGATCATTATTATCCCAGCATCGTGAGTTGTATATTTTGATACAGTCAAACGTACACCGTAACAGGTTGTTCTATAAAGGCTGATGTTGGATATACCACAATCTATGTAGAGGGATATAGTTGATCAATAAAGGATAAGTCCCTCCTACATAATAGGAGTAATATCTTAGGCCACTTGATTGAGTGAGACTAGAAATGCATGGCCATGCTCAAATAAGTTGATATGAGATGTCATACTAATTTGTATATCATAGTCTACTCAAGATATCAAGAAACATGGGATGGACTATGCAAGTGTGACTATCCCATGACTTGTATCCGTTCCAGAGATAAAGGACTTAAGGATTAATGCATAAAAGTTTAATCACGAAAGGTTATGTCGAATCATGACTTCTTGTAACTTAGGTAGCAATGATGCATTGCTAGATGCCACTCATTGTCTGTGACAATAGAATCGTTCTAGTATTACTGCTAACGTTGCAAGAACCTACAGGGTCACACCCTATGGTTGAAATGAACGGAATAAATATAGTTGGTATTGTGCTTGGTTGTCACATAAATTAAATTAATTAAAGAATTAATTTAATTGGACAATCAAATATTGAACATATTATATGTACAAGGATGTTGTACACATAATGATAACATAATTTTATTAATATATGAATTTGATTCATATATAAATTTAAATAAATATAGTTTACCGAAATCCTTATTATAATTAATGTAATTATAATTTTTAGATATAATTAATGTAATTATAATTTTCGGTATTGTATTTATTTAATCTTGTAATATATTCAAGAAATACAAATTATAAAAGGCCCAATTAAGAAGATACCTATTATAAAAGGCCCAATGAGAAAGGCACCCAATATAAAAGGTATTAAAAGGAGACAAAACTTAATAAGAAAACCCTAAGTGATTGCTTGTTAGGTCTAGCAGCCGTCAAGCAAATAAGCCTCCAAAACAGTTTTGGAGATTTCTTCCGTTCATAGTCAAACCGGGTGGATTACGTAGAGGCCGACATCGGAAAAGGTTGAGGCTGGATTCGACAGTAGATCAAAACTCTTGTTGCCAAGGCGTTGCTGTCTACTCAGATTGAAGTTTTGGTAAGATCGAAACCTTTATTTCACTCCGATTCGTTCCTCACACATGGATCCATGGTTTGGATCGCCGGATCTAATTTTATTCTGCTGTGCCATGGGGTACCGACGTTCCAACAATAAGAGTCTATACATGTTTTTTATGACTATAACCTTCCTCGTAGAAAGGATGCTTGTATTGATGATGATGATGCAATGTTTTTTAATAATGATGATAAAGTGGATCAATCATCAAGTGAGAAGATACAAGAACAAACACAAGATGCTCTAAAGGAGCTTATAGTAGAGAAGAGGGAAGTTACTCATCAAGGAGAGTTCAATTATGTGAAGGATGGTAAGATTTTGGGGGATCCATCCAAAGGGGTAAGCACTAGACCTTCTCTTAGAAATACATGTAATTATGTTGCATTTATTTCATGCATTGTGCCTAAAAATATCAAAGAAGCATTAAATGATAAATATTGGATATTGGCTATGCAAGATGAATTAAATCAATTTGAGAGAAACAATGTATGAACCCTTGTAGAAAGGCCATGTGATAAATCTACTATAGGTATTAATTGAGTTTTCAGGAATAAGCTAGATGAAAGTGGTAATATAGTGAGGAACAAGGCTAGGCTCGTTGCTCAAGGTTACACTCAAGAGGAAGGAATAGACTATGATGAAATGTATGCTCTCGTAGTTAGAATGGAAGCCATTAGAATGCTATAGCTTTTGCATAATTTAATGGTTTTAAATTATATCAAATGGATATGAAAAGTGCTTTTCTAAATGGTTTTATAAATGAAGAAGTGTATGTTGAACAACCACCCGGTTTTGAAGAACTAAAATTTCCAATCAATGTTTTTAAATTATCAAAAGCTTTATATGGTTTGAAACAAACTCCTATAGCTTGGTATGAAAGACTATCAAATTTTCTTATTGAAAAATGTTTTTGTAAAGGGAAGATTGACACAACACTTTTTTATCAAAAGAAAAGATGAGGACTTGTTAGTAGTTCAAATATATGTTGATGATATTATTTTTGGAGCTACTAATGATCTTCTTTGTCAAGCATTTTCCACGCTAATGCAATGTGAATTTGAGATTAGCATGATTGGATAACTAAATTTCTTTTTGGGACTCCAAATCAAGCAAGGGAAGGATGACATCTTCATCAATCAAGCCAAGTACACAAAGAAAATGCTCATGAAGTTTGGGATGGACATTATAACAGCCCGGTTTAAACCCTAGTCAGAATAGTGGTTTCGAGACCACAAATCCGAGCCATAAAAATATTTTAATATTATTTTCTGTGTTTGTAGCATGATATGTGATATGTGTGAAAATTTTATCATTGGTGTGCTCGATTTGATAAAAGGACTTAATTGCGTAAAATGTAAAAGTGGCTTTCTATATGTTGAAGTGCTTAATTGCTTTGATGAATTAATTATGGAGTCCTTATGTTGTAAACTGACCATTAAATATTTGAGTGGAAAAATATGGAAAACCATTATAAAGTTTTCATATTATTTCATTAAGGTTAATTTGGTAAATGAATATTAAATGATAATAAAATTAATAAAACATGAAAAATTTTGCATGTTCATCTTTCCCATTGCCGAAACTTGAGAAGAAAATAAAGCTTTGAAATCTTTTGAGGTTCGGCCTTGGTCCAAGCTTGATTAAAGGTTCGTTTTTGTTCGGTTTTTGATATTTTTTATGTTTTTGAGATCGTTGCTTTGTATACTAGCTAACCCTGCCTTAATTTTCAGACTTGATGATGAATTTGTAATTTGCCATTGTTGAAAGCTTGATGTTTTTGTTGTTTGATGATGAAAAATAAATCTTTGTTGATAGATTATTATGTTTAATTAAGTGATTTTTAATAATAAAAAAATGCTTATTTAGGACTAAATTGGGAAATTTGCAAATTGAGGGGTCAAAATGTGAAATAAATAAAATAAATGGGCTGCTAGGGACCTAAGGAGAATTCGGCCTAACATGGGTTTGATGAGATTTTGTGTATTTTGTGTTATTTTGAAATTGGGATTAAATTGTGAAAATCTGAAATGATTGGGGCTAAAGTGAAAAATGCCCAAATTATGTGTTTTTGGATGAAATTGAATGAATGTGTAATTAAATAAGTTAAATTTGAATATATTTAGATCAAGAAAGGAGGAAATCAGATTTGGATCGGGGAAAGCCGAAGGTTGTCGAATAGTCGTTCTGGTCCGTTTGTGTCCGTACGAGGTAAGTTCATAAGTAAATAAATGTGTTTAAATTGAAGTGGATACATTTTATAATATCGAATTGAATTGAATATATATAAATACATACATTGTCAAATTGATATAAGCATGGAATGTCTTCTATCGAGCTGAATTTGAATGGATTATGACGTCCGAAAGCCTCGTACGAACTATAGGAGTTGCATAGGATACATATGTCATGACATTAGGACTTTCGATGTGTGATTCATGTAAGACCATATCTGGGACATTGGCATCGTATATGATTCGTGTAAGACCCTGTTTGGGACAGTGGCATTGATATGTGATCGGATGTAAGACCATATATGGGATATGGCATTGTACGAGTTTATTATGATTTCCGTGTATCCTTAACAATTCCAAATTCAACGGGCAAAGACATAACAAGACCGAATGTGAGTTCGATTTAAACGATTCAGGTATGTGTTAAGTTTATACGAACTTTGAAAGAAAAGGTAAGTGTTAATGATTAAAGTGATCATGTGAACTAGGTGAGAAATGGAATTATATATATGTGTATGGAATTAATTAGGTTTGGTTGTTTCGAAATGAATTATGAATCTTCTTGCATTTATTTATTTTCTTATGGCTTACTAAGCTTTCCAAGACTACTTTGTGTATTTATTCATTATTTTATAGATTTTGAAAGCTAGCTTCGAGCTCGGGGATCGTCAAGGAACATCATCACACTATTGACCAATATTCGATACTTTGGAATATATAAATATGACATATGACATGTATAAGCTATTTTGATATGTGTGGTTTTGAATTTGTGTATATATAGCCATGTGAAAATGGTTTGATTTTGATGTTAATGCTTGTGTGTATCCGATCATGACATAAGTTTAAGTTGGAAGTATATCTCATGATATATATATGTTTGTGGTGTTTGGTTTTATAAATGAGGTAAAAGATGAATGAATTTTTTATATATGATATGTGAAATATAGGTTAAGTGATGGTATGTCATTATTTGTATTTGGCTATTTAGGTACGATTGGTGAAGGCAAGTAATGAATATGTTTCATGATTGTTTTAATTGATTGTTTTGGTACGGATCTAAATGGTGAAATTGGTATGACTTTTGTGGTTAACTTGGATAGTCAAATAGATAAAGAGATGAATGGTTTGGTATATGTATTTTAGATTGATTATAGAGCATGCGAATTTGGTATGCTATGAATTGTTCTTTGTGTTCATAAAGGTTTAATGTGACTATGGTGAGATGTGCATGAGTCGGATTTTTGGTAACATTTGTTTATGTTTTTATAATTATGTCTATTAAGCTGTGTGGAATAGATTGATTTAGATTA
Source organism: Gossypium australe (assembly GCA_005393395.2). Classification (NCBI taxonomy): domain Eukaryota; kingdom Viridiplantae; phylum Streptophyta; class Magnoliopsida; order Malvales; family Malvaceae; genus Gossypium; species Gossypium australe. The sequence goes on along the minus strand of CM016619.1, from coordinate 83,567,592 downwards.
ATAACCTAATGCGTATAATATGTGAATTGGTACATTTATTAATTAGTTAAAGGAATGGGTTTTGTAACAGTTTGGTATTTGTGTTTAGAAATGGCTTTTGCTTTAAAGTGATATGCGCATGTTATAATAGTACAAAAAACATATTTGGTTGTGTTGTAAAGTTAACTAATGTTTTATATGTGTAGGAATATTAGGCTGTGTTTTATGATTTGTCTTGTTTGAAATGTAACACCCTGAATTGGGCCTAGTAGAATTGGGCCTATTGGGCCTTGGGCATGGGAGCGTTCAAAATTTTTGAGAACAAGAGAACGGTACAAATGCATGTTGGATCTGTTAGGTGAGTGATTTTGGAAGGTTAGGGGGCTTCTATGAAGTCTTGGGTTCAAGCCATGTCATTTGGAAAATTTTTATTTTTAGCATTAGGGGAACCCTGACTCCTGGTATTAAGCCTTTTAAATAATTGTGGTTAAAAAAAAACACAAGAGAGCCTGTGGTGGAGTGGTTGTGGCATCACATGTGTGGCAAGGAGGACAGAGGTTCAAGTCTCACTACATGCAAATGGGATTATTTATTTTACTCATGTGTGGACAAGAGTTTGTGTTGGATTTGAACTCTGTGTTGGAGAGTTTGAATGGGTCAAATGAGTGAATTAAGGAGGGGATCATGGAGAGATAAGGGGAGGAAATCAAGGAGATTTGTGGTTGGAGAAGAGTTGGTGTCGAATGGGCTTTGTGGCACTCAAGAAATTTGGCCAAATGGTGGAATTTGGTGCATATTTCGGTTTTTTTGAGTGTTGTTTCTCTTTTCTTTTAGCTACTTTTCTCTTTTCTAGATGCTGCCAATACTGCACTAAAAGTGACCTATCGTGCATTCTTTTTGCTCTATTTCACTTCATTTTCTTCATAGTCGAATTCTCTCCTTCCTCTCTCTCAGTTCTTTTGACTCGACCAATCCTTCTCTTCTACATCTTGTGCTTGGCTGATTATCCCCTATTGCGTTCTCCTTCAATTTTCCTTTCTCTTTCAGTGATAGCTGAATTTTCTATTCTATCCTCTTCTGAGTCGAACTACCTTTTACCCCAATGATTGTTTCTTTTGGTCGTAAGGAGTGTAGAAGCTGAATACCTCTACTCTTTCGCTATCAAATTTTGCCGAATCTGTTCTCATTTCTTTCTCCCTTCATAAAGTTGCGGTTTTTTTTCTTCTCTGTTTGCCGAGATCGAAGGTAAGTGATAGTGATACTTTTTATTTAGTTTCGTTACTGGTATTATTCCCTTCCTTTCTGTCAGATCTTCCCCCTTTTCTCTTACTCTGATGGTGGTTGGTACCTAGGGTTGCTTGAGGTTTGATAGAGGGGCAAGTGACTTAAAGCAATCGACGTACTACTCTTGGGTTCTTGACCAAAGTAAGTGTTCTTCCCTTGTTTTGGTTAGAGGCTGAATATTCCGGATGGCTCTGTTAACTGCCAAGTGTAATTTTAACTATATAGGTATAATCTCTTTTAATAAGGTTCATTTAACTCAGAATTCGACAAGAGGTTTAATAGTCGCTAACGGTTGGGGAGGACTTAGCAAAGCTAGTTCGATTGAGGTGCAGCGCTAGGGATTCGTAGTGCGCTTCGTAGCAGGTGTGTACACACACCACTCAAACAGTAGATCGGCAAATGTCGAAAAGCCGAAATACTGCGAATGATGCCACACGAGCGTGCGATCGCACTTGTGGTGGACTGAGCCCACGAATATGGGCATAAGATGGTTGAGGCCACCATGAGCGTTCTTATGGGCTTAGGTCGTTATGGGCCTCATTGGGCTGATATGGGCCGTGTGGGCCCAATGGGCTCGTGGGCCCCACACGGACTAATTTACGAAAAGTGGCAAAAATTGAACTGCGCTATAACGTTCACATAGCCGTGTTTGGAAATGGGCCAAATGGGCCACAGAGGGTGTAGGCCCACTTGGGTCGAAAATTGGGCTTTGGGCCCATTTACACCAATTGACCATATATATTATCTGTGTCGCTCGAGGCAACTGTAGACCTTTGGGGAAGGTTGTAAAATGCCGAAAATACCTCTGGAGGGTAAAATGATCGAAATACCCTCGAGAGGTAAAATTACCGAAATACCTTTGAAGGGTAAAAATTACCGAAATACCCTCGAAAGGTAAAATTATCGAAATACCCTCGAAGGGTAAAATTACCGAAATACCCACGATTTGTAAAATTACTGAAATACCCTCAAAGGGTAAAATTACCACCACGATTTTGTAAAACTATCGAAATACCCTCGAAAGGTAAAATTACCGAAATACCCCTGTAGGGTAAAATGACCGAAATACCCCTAGAGGGTAAATTGATCGAAATACCCCCATAAGGTAAATTGACTGATATGCCCCTGAAGGGCAAAATGACCAACATGCCCCTACATGTTATATGATTGTTATTGTATGCTATTTATGGTATGTCTGCATTCATGTGATATTATGCTGCATGGGGGATGGGATTATTGATACAAAGGAAGTTCTAATAGGATCGCATGGTCGCTTGACGACTGTGGATCCACTGATGGCTTTAAGTCGATTATGTGATTGGCAGATCTGCTGCAACATTGGTTAGTGCCGCAACCAATGCTATATAAGGAGTGTAGGGATGGGTGGGTCGATTAAATCCCCACAAGAGTGCAGGGTTGGATAGGAGACGAAGTGCAGGGTAGGTATGGGCATTAATGCCTTGCATATATGGATTTTAATATTGAGATGGGCTTAGGCCCAGATAAATATGATATGTGACATTTGACATGGGTTAAGGCCCAACTGAGGCTATTATGGGCTAAGGCCCAAATGCCACCGCTACTGTGTTAGGCTTGGGCCCACATTGATGACTGTAATGGGCTTAGGCCCGGATTGTTGTGATGCATGTTTTTACCAATAAGGGTTGTACACACTGAGTTTTCGTAAACTCACCCCTTTTGTTTTTAAATTTTTAGGTAATCCTCAATAAGTGGTTCGATGTATTAGAGGACTCGGAGGTGGCCACACTACGAGTAGCTTTTTAATTTCAGTTTTTATTTTACCTTACTAAAACCGCTTTCTTATTGGGTTGTAATAAGGCCGCTTTTAATTTCTAGTTTTTACTTGGGATATTTATCTATGATATTTTATAACTATTAAAAGTAGATCGCGACTTTCCTAAACAAAACTATTTTCAAAACATCACGTTTTCGTAACTCAATTATTCTTAAATTAAGCATCCGTAACCAACAAGGTTTTTATGGTAATAATTTTTTTTATAAACCTTAGGAAATAATAATAAACTAACGTAACTGAGATTTTACTTAAGCTTTTAATTAAGAAGGGTTTTCAATAAAAACATGGTTTTTAAAAAACACTTCAATGTCACGCCAGATTTGGGCCGGGTTTCGGGTGTTACATGAAATGCGCATGTACATGAGCTTATTGAATGAAATGTTTGATATTTAGCCAAAAAGATAGATGTATATAATTGAGTGATGCGATGCATGTGTTATGTATATGACATTTTATTGTAACAAGTTTATTTATAATTTGATTATTCGAATACCATGATTATAGGTCTTATGGTTCGACTATTAAATTTTATAAGACATTGATAATATGATTTGATATATGTTGTTGGTTCGAATAAGTGAATAAATAAATGATACTAATATGATTGAATTTCGAAGCATAGTTTGTTTATGTGAAATTATTATTAAAGCCAGTTTGATTTTTAATTAGCTTTATGTTGTATTTATATACGAATTTGACTTGTATAATTATGTGAATGTTTGAAACTGTGTTATGTCTGGTAATGCCTCTTAACCCATTCCGGTGACGGATACGGGTTAGGATTGTTACATTTTATTGGTATCAGAACTACGATTTAGTCGATTTTAGGACTAACGTAGAGCATGTGAGTCTAGCTATACTTGCCATATATATAAACCGCGATAGTGTGATCATTCCTGATAATTAAAATGTGTTTTTGTATAGTAAATGGATCCCGATCGAGTCGTAGTTGATCACGTGGAAAGTAATGCTCCCGCTCCTGCTCAAGGGGCAGTGCAATCTGATTCTAGACCTGTTACGAGTAGTCACGAGGGAGAGGCTAAACAAGCCTTCTTCCAGATGATGAATGATAAACCATAATTTACACATATTTTAACCCCATGCTTGGCTTACTTTTGGATGAATTTTCATTAAATTTGATGAATTCGATACTCTTAATCCCTTAATTTCATGTTTTATACTCAGGAGAGCTTAGGGAGTCGAAAAGAATGAGAAATGGGTCAAAAAGGGACAAAATGGGCCTACACGCTTGGACCACTGCACACGGGCGGACCACACGACTGTGTGTGATAAGTAGGATCGAAGACGGCCTGAACTATCAACCACAGGTGTGTCCCTGCCGACTCTAGGTTTAATTCTATTTGGAAAAGGCTACTTGTGGGCCAAGTAAAGCATCTTAAAGCCTATATAAACACCTTAGGGGGCAACCTAAAAGGGGAGGTCGACAGACGTCGAGTAGACGCCGAGTAGAAGGCAGAAGATACTCCAAGACAGCCGTCGAGAATAGCTTAGGAGAATGATCTCCATCAAGACTGAAGATCTCCCATCAAGTTCCTTAGAAGTTTTTGGGTTTTCTTATGTTTTGTTGTTTTCCCTATTTTAAGATGTTTTCCTCTATCAGTATGAACTAAATCCCTTAAATACCTGATGGGATGAAACCTAAGACGAATCTTATTATTGTTTGATTTATAAGATAAATACTTGTTCTTATTCTTAATTGTGAGTTCTTGTTCTTGTTTTGATAATTCAGGTTATTAATTCAAGTCGAATGTGCTTATTTAGTGGAGCAAAAGTCCATGTTTAAGAGTAGATCAACACAATTAAGCGAAGTTGATTGCAACCTTGGAAATAGGGTGACGAAAATCTACTGGATTAGAGTCAAATATAATAAGGGGATCCATAGATCGAGTTAATGCATCAGTAGCGATTTTAATTAGAAAGAGATTTCAATTAATCAACCTAGAGTCAGTTGTTTTTAGTCTTGAAAGAGATATTAACATAAATCAGGGATTTCTATGGATTAAGTCAAGCGAATAAATTATATGAATCAAAAGTAATAAGTGAAGTCTAGGTGGATTATTCCTTAGGTATTGCCTATCTCATATAAGTTGTCTAAAAGTATTTTCCAAATTCACTCTCTGTCGCGTTCATAATTAGTTAGTTAAATTAGTCAGTTAAATTTAGATTAAAAATAAATCTCCTTAATTATTAGGCTAGATAATAAAAAGATAGTTATTACTGGTACTTTTAGTCCTTGAGGATACGATATTCTGGACTCACCACAACTAAACTACTGTTCAATAGGTGCGCTTGCCTTTGTCGAAATAATTGTTAGTTTTGAGCCCATCAAGTTTTTGGCGCCGTTGCCGGGGACTAAGATATTAGGAAAACTAATTTTTTATTATTTTAGCCATTTTATTTATTTGCAATTTATTTTTATTTTATTTGAACTTTGCTAATTTTTCTTTTATTTCCTTCTGGCAGGAACTTTTAATTTATGACTAGAAGGAACACGTCAGGACCATTACTTTTTGACAGTGATAGAGAAGGTACCGTTAGCAGAAATCATAGGGAAATAAGGCGAAACCTACAATACATAGAAAAAGAGCAAGAGGACGATATTAATACTATCGAGGATATGGCTGATAATAATTCACTACCTCCTGTGGTTGTCGCAAATCCGGTGAATCAAAATCCTACGACTCGTACTATGTATGATTATGCTAAACCTAATTTAATAGGAACTAAATCAAGTATTGTTAGACCTGCTATTGCTGCAAATAATTTTGAACTGAAACCTAACACTGTTCAGATGATTCAACAGTTTGTTCAGTTTGATGGTTTGCAGGATGATGATCCAAATAATCATTTGGCAAATTTTCTGGAATTTTACGATACTTTCAAAATCAATGGCATTTCTGATGATTCCATTTGCCTTCGGTTGTTTCCCTTCTTGTTAAGAAACAAAGCTAAACAGTGGTTGAACTCGTTACCATGAGGATCAATCACTACATGGGATAAAAAGACTGAAAAATTTTTTCTTAAGTATTTTCCGCCAGCTAAAACGGCTAAGTTGAGGAATGATATTTCTTCTTTTGTGCAGATGGATCTAGAAACACTCTACGATGCATGGGAGAGATATAAGAATCTACTAAGGAGATGCCCTCACCATTAGTTACCTTTGTGGCTACAGGTTCAAACATTTTACAATGGTGTGAACCCCTCAACTAGGCAGTTGATTGATTCAGCCACCGGTGGAACCTTAAATAACAAAACCCCTGAAGCGGCTTATGAGTTTATAGAGGAGATGTCACTGAATAACTATTAGTGGCAAGTTACAAGGACAAAGCCAACAAAGGTCGCTAATGTTTTCAACCTTGACGCAGTAACCATGCTATCAAATCAGGTAGAACTTTTAAGTAAGAAAATTGATGGTTTGTGTGGTTCTTCGCAGGTACATCCAGTGATGCAGTGTGATATGAATGGAGGAGGAATGAATAATACAGAATATCATTCTTACAACTCTGGCATAGAAAGCGAATAGATGAACTATATGGGTAATAATTCTAGACCTCAAAATAACCCTTATAGTAACACTTGTAATCCAGGTTGGAGGAACCACCCCAACTTCTCATGGGGTGGCCAAGGAAATCAGAGACAACAACCCCTCCCATGCTTTCAATAACAACCCTACCCACAATAGAAGAAGCTGAACCTTGAGGAGATGCTAACAAAATTCATCGCGATGTAAGAAACTCGTTTCCAAAACACCAAAATAGCATTCAAAAATTAGTAAGCATCGATTCAAGGGCTCGAGAACCAATTAGGACAACTTGCTAAACTATTCTCTGAACGACCATAAGGAAGCTTGCCAAACAACACTGAAACTAACCCCAATGAGGAACTTCATGCCATTACTGCTCACGATAGTAAAGGGGTAGATGAACCAAAATTGAGGCAAGAGAATGTGGTAGAGGAAGGTAAGGTGGAGGTAAGCCATGATAAACAAAAACCAGTAATTACAGAGTACCAACCTCGTGTGCCATACCCCAGTGCGATGAAGAAAGACCGCACAGATGAACAATTCGGTAAGTTTCTTAAACTTCTAAAGAAATTACATATTAACTTACCATTTCATAAAGCTCTTTCGCAGATGCCCAATTCAAGGAAATTTTTAAAAGAGGTTTTGACAAACAAACGGAACTTAGACGATATGTCGTATGTGGAGCTAAATGCAGTGTGCTCAGTAATTCTACAAAATAAACTACCACGAAAGTTAAAAGATCCAGGGAGTTTTACAATTCCGTGCTTAATTGGTAGTTTATCTGTTAATAATGCTTTAGCTGATTTAGGGGCAAGCATCAATGTTATGCCTTATAAAATGTTTAAACAGCTAGGTCTTGGGAAACCCAAACAAACTAGGATGAGCATCCAATTAGCTGATAAAATCATTAGTGTTCCTAAGGGTATAATTGAGGTTCTACTAGTGAAAATTGACAAATTCATATTCCTAGTAGACTTTGTTGTTTTAGATATGAATGAGAATAATGATGTTCCTTTGATATTAGGAAGGCCTTTTTTAGCAACTGCTAGGACCATTATCATTGTTGATATATGGGAAGTAACACTTCGTGTAGGTGATGACATGATTAAACTCAAAGCACGTGATTTTGACAGAATATCTAATGATCAAGAGGATACAAGTCTTGTTAATATAAATGAACTTAACGTTCAATCTTCTTTGTAGGAAATCTCTCAGGAAAAGATAACAGAGCCAGGGTCTAGTGTTCATATTAAGAATAAAACTATTCATGAGGAACGAAGATTACAAATCGAGGAACTTGATGAATGGCGAATACAAGTCAAGGAAAAATCGAAAAAACACGATGAACTAAAGCAAATCCATGTCAAACTTAAGGATGGGACAACCCAGCTTAAGATCGGAGATCAGGTATTGTTGGATAAGAAAGACCCTCGAATTGCCACTTCGGACCTTAATACAAACGAAGAGATCCCCTTCACGGTACTAAATGTCTTCCCATACGGAACAGTCGAGGTAACTAATCCTAAGTTCGGCACTTTTAAGATAAACACCACTCGACTTAAACTATATATCGATAACCGAATTGATAGCAAGAATGAGGAGTTTCAACTCTTCAAACCACCATGATTATGTGAATAAAAGGTAAGTCTAGCTTAAGACTTTAAACGAGCGCTTCTCGAGAGGCAACCCGAGAACTTACCCACTAACGTCCATTTTTTCGATTTTTAGCACCTAGCTAACAACTAACCAAGTTAATAAAGCGCAGGTTTCTCTCTCCACACGGCCTTACACACGAGTGTGGCTGTGGCCGTATGGACACCACGAGTAGGTACATCAGCGTGAACAACAATTTTCCCAAAACACGGGCTGCGATAAAATGCCATGGCTGTGCGATACGGCTGTGGTCGACACTAAGAAAGTAACACGGGCGTGTCTCACACCCGTGTCCCTAGGCCGTGGTCGATACTGATCAAACCACATGGGCGTGGAAACTTCTACATGGCCGTAGGAGAAATGAATGAAGCAGCACACGGCCGTGTGATTCAGCCGTGTGACCTAAAACCCCCAGGGAACATGGGCGTGGGCAACAACCAGATGTCCCAATCTCTATTTAAACCCCCTTTTACTATTCACTTTCTTCCCCAAACCTTTCCCCCCAATCCCTAGCCACCGCACCCCTTTCCCATCCACCGCCTCCTCACTCCATTTTCTCACTTTCCCCCCATATTCTTCTTCTCCCACCTAGCCACCACACCCCTTCCTTTTTCTATTATCATTGTCTTTTCATTTTCCTTTCTCCCTTTCCCTCATTCTTTCTTTACACCACCATCCCCATGTCGAAGAAGCGAAAAGACCCTAGCGTAGTCTCCCTGTGCGAGACCAATCTACATAAGTTCATGCCGACCGCTTCATCTACTTGACAAAACAATGACCCTTGAGTCCATTTATTTTTTCCTTTTCTTTTATTTTCATTTTTAAATTCTTTTCCTTTATCTTTCTTATCTTTAAATTATATTATTATATTTTAATTTCCTTAATTTAGTTCAAGGGGCTGCTAAGGGATGATCACAACCCCCACCGGAGTATCCACCTCCACCTTCATTTATGCCTAACTTACCGTTTTGTTTCCTTGACTCCATCCAAAATTCAGGAAGTTCACTTCTCTCCCTATCTTATGATTTTAGATATTGTAGATATCTATTCTTGTACATTGAGGACAACGTTCATCTTAAGTGTGGGGAGGTGTCAACAATACTGAATTATGCCTTGTTCTTAAGTAACTTTCTCATATTTACTATTAGAATGAAACTTCTATTGATTTATGATTTTTATTGATATGTCTTGGATTAAGTCATAGATAATCGTGCATTAATGATTTAAACTTTAAGACATTAGAGAATCAAGCATGATAAGTCTATTTTCAGAATTAAAAATTTATTAGGTTGTTTCCCTAATCCTAAATATTACTTTGACGTTTGAAATTTGCAAGGTTGACATAAAAAACCATAATTTCTGTGAGATTTTGAGCCTTTTAGAGCATACATTTTTCTTGCTCATTTTTTTTTTAATTATGAGTGTGCCAACATTGATCTGTTATTCTAGAACTTGCTTCGATTATACATTTCGAGACCACACTTTTGATTTGATATACTGAGATGATAAAGACACCTAGGTTTTAACCCACTCACTCCACAAAAAGCTTACCCTCATAATTAAACCCTAGTGAGCCCTTTTTAGCCTAATAAAATGTTTCTTGACTCACCCATTAATATTAACCTAAAACCAAATTTTTAATTCCCCTAATCTTTTGACGTCCCTTTTGTCGAGATTTGAACTGAGCAGTTACCTAACTATGTTCTCTATTTTAGTTGTTAAAGTTCTTTCTTATCATTGTTTGTTCTTATTCTTAAAAAAAAGTTGAAGATTTATTCATTATTAGCTTAAACTGTTAATTTCATATCTTTAGAAGAAACTCGTGTTATTTAGTGATAAGTTTTCAATCAATATAATTATTCATTATTCATTATTAGTTATTTTTCTAGTTAGGTAAATGGTAAATTCGATCTCGATTCTAACCTTCTAATTTAGCCTATATCCACACCTTTAACCTAAGCCCCATTACAACCCTTTAAAGTTCCTTTGATTTGTGTATCATCTCATTTTATAGTGGTGGAGATTTGTTTTTCATGCAAGCTTATGGGATTAACTTTTCATGTTTGACTTTTTGAGTGCTTAATTTGAACCTTAAACACCTTGAGTGATTTGAGTGAATCTTTAGTGAGGATGTCAATTCTTGTTGGTTTTGAATCATAGGTAATTATTTAGGTAAGGGGAAACACCTATGTTTTCGTGCTATAAAAATTTATGACTTAGATTGTTTGAATCTTTAGAACTCTTCTAGTTAAATTATCCATGTATGAATTATCTATGAATTATGATGAGACATTATTAATGAGGATTATGAATTAAGGAAGTTAATTTTAATTGTGAGTTCAGGATTTTGCTTGAGGACAAGCAAAGGCTTAAGTGTGGGGTATTTGATAAACCATAATTTACACATATTTTAACACCATGCTTGGCTTACTTTTGGATGAATTTTCATTAAATTTGATGAATTCGATACTCCTAATCCCTTAATTTCATGTTTTATACTTATGAGAGCTTAGGGAGTCGAAAAGAACGATAAACGGGCCAAAAAAGGGACAAAAGGGGCCTACACGGCCTGGACCACTGCACACGGGTGGACCACACGGCCGTGTGTGGCAAGCAGGATAGAACATGGCCTGAACTATCGACCACGGGCGTGTCACACGGGCGTGTCCTTGCGACCCTAGGTTTAATTCTATTCGAAAAAGGCTACTTGTGGGCCAAGTAAAGCATCTCAAAGCCTATATAAACAACCTAGGGGGCAACCTAAAAGGGGAGGTCGACAGGACGTCGAGTAGACGCCGAGTAGAAGGCAAAAGATACTCCAAGATAGCCGTCAGGAACAACTTAAGAGAAGGATCTCCATTAAGATTGAAGATCTCCCATCAAGTTCCTTAGAAGTTTTTAGGTTTTCTTATGTTTTGTTGTTTTCCCTATTTTAAGATGTTTTCCTCTATCAGTATGAACTAAATCCCTTAAATACCTGAGGGGATGAAACCTAAGATGAATCTTATTATTGTTTGATTTATAAGATAAATACTTGTTCTTATTCTTAATTGTGAGTTCTTATTCTTGTTTTGATAATTCAGGTTATTAATTCAAATCGAATGTGCTTATTCAGTGGAGGAAAAGTCCCTGTTTAAGAGTAGATCAACACAATTAAGCGGAGTTGACTGTAACCCTAGAAATAGGGCGACAAAAATTTGTCGGATTAGAGTCAAATCTAATAAGGGGACCCATAGATCGAGTTAATGCGACAATAGGGGTTTTAATTAGAAAGAGATTTCAATTAATCAACCTAGAGTTAGTTGTTTTTGGTCTTGAAAGATATACTAACGTAAATCAGGGATTTCTACAGATTAAGTCAAACGAATAAATCGTATGAATCAAAAGTAATAAGTGAAGTATAGGTGGATTCTTCCTTAGGTATTGTATCTCATATAAGTTGTCTAAATGTATTTTCCAAATTCACTCTCTGTAGCGTTCATAATTATTTAGTTAAATTAGTCAGTTAAATTTAGAATATAAATAAATCCCCTTAATTATTAGGCTAGATAATAAAAAGATAGTTATTACTAGTACTTTTAGTCCTTGAGGATACGATATTCCGGACTCACCACAACTATACTACTGTTCGATAGGTGCGCTTGCCTTTATCGAAATAATAGTTAGTTTCGAGCCCATCAATGAACGAGGGGTTCACACAATATATCCGTACAAATTCGGCTGCTAAACAACCTCCACCCCCACCAATTCGTCCTCAAATACTTGTGATGCCACAAGTTACTAATCCGGTGCGATTAAATAAGCCAGCAATTGATAAAATCATAAAATACGGGGCCGAAGTATAACAGCCCGATTTAGACCCTAATCAGAATTGTGGTTTCGGGACCACTAATCTGAGTCTGAAAAAAAATTTAAAAATTATTCTTTGTGTTTATAATGTGTGAATTTATATGTGTGAAAATCTCGTTTGAAAATTTTATTGTTTGAGTGTCCGATTTTTTTAAAAAAAAAGACTTAATCGCGTAATTTGTAAAAGTTGCTAACTATTTGTTAAAGTATTAAATTGCTTTGTTCTTTTAAGAGGAGGTTCTTATGTTGCAAATTTACCATAGAACAAAGTGATGGATGGTTATGTACATATTTTATAAGATTATTATATTAAATAACAAAGGTTAATATAGTAAATAAGTAAATTAATAGTGCTTTAGTTCATCTTTTAAAAGTCGAATATACCAAAGGAAAAGAAAATGAAAAAAAAACGCTACATTCGGCCATATTTAAGCTTGATTAAGGTATGTAACTAGCTTGATTTTTGATAATTTTTACGTTTTCGAGACCGTTGCTATGAAATTTACAAAACCCATGCCTTAATTTTTGATTTTGATGAATATTTTGAGTTGTGCCATTGATGAGTTTATGAGCTTTGTGATGTTAGATGATGAATTATGAAATATATGTTTTGGATTAATATGTTTTGTATTGGAAATTTTGATGAATTTGTAATTAGGGCTAAATTGTAAAAATAATGAATAACATTGATGAATTTATGAGCTTCGTGATGTTAGATGATGAATTATGAAATATATGTTTTGTATTGGAATTTTTGATGAATTTGAGTAATTAGGGCTAAATTGTAAAAATAATAAATTAAGGGACTAAAATGTGAAATAAATGAAATGTATGGACTTGCATGAACATGTGGAAGATTTGGCCTAAGTATGGAATATTGAAATTTTGCATATTTTGTGTTTTATGCAATAGGGACTAAATTGTAAAAAGTGTAAAATGTCAAGGAAAAATGGTAATTTTCCCATTTATGTGTTTTTTGGACTAAATTGAATAAAATTGTGTTTGAATAAGTTTAATTTGAATATGTTTAGATCAAGAAGCAATGAAATTGGACTTGGATCGGGGGAAAACAAAAATAATTGAAGAACTGTTCTATTCCGTCCGTCAATATCCGAGGTAAGTTTATAAGCAAATAAATGCTGTTAATTTTAAATATATGTGAACTTTAAATGCTGAATTGAATTTAATGAATATTTATAAGCGATGGCCGAATGGTTATATGCTTGGGAGCAATGTTTACGAGATCGATTCGATCGAGTTACGACATTCGAAAGTCCCGTACGAACCTTAGGAATAGCTAGGATACATATCATGACATATGATTCCGTTATATGTTATTGTGTAAGACCACATCTGGGATGTTGGCATCGACTTGTGACTTACGGGTAACACCCTGTCTGGGACAGTGGCATCGATATGTGATTACATGTAAGACCACGTCTGGGTCGTTGGCATTGTACGAAATGTTTGACTATCCGAGTATCCTTTTTAATTCTGAATGGTTCAACGGGCAATAATAAGTTAAGACCGAGTGTAAAAATCGAGTTAAAAGGCTCAGGTATGTATTCATACTAAGTTATGAAAATATGGTAAGTTGGATGTTTGAATTGATGATATAAATGTTATATGTTAATGTGAACTATGTGTATGTATATGTGAATGTATGCCTTCGGCCAAATAATGTATTCGTGATGTAGAAAATGAAGGTTAAACATACTAATGTTCAAATGAGTATTCAGCCAAAGGAAAACTTATGCAAAATTATATGTCTTGATATATGAAATTATAAGTTTGGAAATGTATATGAATTTATGATGGTTTATTTCGGTTTAGCTAAATTGAATCATGAATGTGATTGAATGTCTCATTTGCTTATGACTTACTAAGCTTTGAAAGCTTACTGTATGTGTTTGCTCTTTGTTTTATAGATTTTGGAAGCTATTTACGAGCTCGAGGATCGTCAGAGAAGTCTATCACACTATTGACTGTCTTTGGTACTTTTATAAGTTTGAATTTGAACTTATGGAATGTATAGGCAAGTTAATATGTTTAGTTTTGGGGTATGTAAATATGAGCCATGTGAAAATGGCTTATTTATTCTGTTAAGCTTGGTTTTTATACTGTTGATCAAATGATAGATATGTTTGGTTTTGGCGATTCGGCCATGGCTTATATATATATATATATATATGTGAATTATGTTTGATATGTTTTGTTAAGGATTTGTTAAGTGTTTCGGTTCATTTTAGAAGATATAAATTTGGCAACAAGGTATATGTTCATTGTAGAAGTGCATTTTTATACTATGAATGTTGTGATGGATGACTATATGTTTTGGATTTTGGTATGTACTAAATCGGTTTGGTAATGTATTTATATGTATACATATTATGACTGATATTTGGCTAATAGGTTTATCTAATGAAGCAAGGAATTGAACTTGTAACTAAGTTGTTTTGATAAAAGTTTTGGTGTAATTTTAATGGTTAATAGACGAAATACATGTTGAGGTAAATTGTAACACCCCAAACCCGACCTAGAAGTTAGGCCCGAATCTGGCGTGTCGCATTGAAGTGTTTATCGAAAACCATGTTTTCATTGAAAATCCTTCTTGTTTAAAGGCTTAAGTAAAAACCCAGTTACGTTGGTTTATTTTTAAAACGTTGTACATTGAAAAATTATTAGTTTTAATCCCCAAACATCTTTTCAGTTGCGGAAGCAGATTTTGAATGTAATTGATTTACGAAAAAGATTAAGTCGTGAAACCATTTCGAAAATGTTGCGAAAACGAAGTGTTGTTTTAAAAACAGATAGCATTTTGGAAAACTGTGATTTATTTCTAACAGATATAATTCAAAGTAAAGAAAGACACATAGTTAAAATCCAGAAACTTAAAGAGGCCTTATTACAACCCAAATCAAAATACTTGAATGTAAATAATCAAAACAGAAAACACAAGCAGCGTGTGGCCTTCTCCGAGTCCCTCGCAGCACCGATCCGTCTAAGGCTGGGGATTACCTGTACAGTTAAAAACGGGGTGAGTTTACGAAAAATCAGTGTGTAATTCCCTTACTAGAGTAACAGTCACTACAGATCAAAGCATACGTGGGCCAAAGCCCACTACAATATCATTTGGGTCACAGCCCATAACAGAATCAATTGGGCCTAGCCCAAACCAATAACAGAACAAGTGGGCCTAAGCCCAATACAGTGACAGATCTCATAACAGATATGCAATAGTATGAGGATGCATCCCACCCTGATCCAGCCAACACACTACCCGTACCAACCCTACACTTACGTGGGGATAAAATCGACCCACCTAGCCAGCACACCACTGTTAGCACCTGTTGCGGCCCTAACCGAAATCGTAGCAAAGCTGCTAGTATATATATATATAGCTCTAAGCCTTCAGTAGCGGTATTATAATTGGCACAAAGCCATCAATAATTGTATTATGTTTGGCACATAGCCATCACGACGGTAATATAATTGGCACACAGCCTTGGGTAAATATGATCGACACAGAGTCATCAATATATATGTTAGGCACATAGCCACGGGTAAATATGATCGACACAAAGTCATTGATATATATGTTAGGCACATAGCCACAGGTAAATACGATTGGCACAAAGCCATAATCAAGATGGCACAGAGCCATAATCAGATTACGCGGCTTTAAGCCATCTGTAGGTCCACAGCCGTCTCGGGCGACCCGCGTGACCTTAACAGATCAATACTGGATCCACAGTCGTCATGCGACCCGTGCGACCCTATCAGAACTTCCTCCGTATCAATTTCCCAAACCCATGCAATATGTCGTGTATGTCATGCTCAATCATTACACGTGTATGCAAAATGACCATGATCAGTAACAGTCATTTCAACCTATATTAACAGCATATCGGTCACACGCTCACAGTCAAGTCAGTCAAACTCATAGTCTAAGTCAGTCATTTACCTACAAGGGCAAAATAGTCATTTTACCTTATAAGGGTATTTCAGTAATCCTATCCTACAGAGGTATTTCGATAATTCTACCCTACAGGGGTATTTCGGTAATTTTGCAAATCGAGGGTATTTCAATAATTTTGCAAACCAGGGGTATTTTAGTAATTTTACAAAGTGGGGGTATTTCAATAATTTTGCAAACTAGGGGTATTTCAATAATTTTGCAAATAGAGGGTATTTCAATAATTTTACAAATCGAGGTATTTCGATACTTTCACAAACCTGGGGTATTTCGTCAATTTTCCAAATCGAGGGTATTTCGGTAATTTTGCAAACTCGAGGTATTTTGATAATTTTGCAAACCAGGGGTATTTCGATAATTTCGTAAACCTGGTGGTATTTCGGTAATTTTGCAAACTGGGGGTATTTCAGTAATTTCACAAGTCGAGGGTATTTTAGTAATTTTGTAAACCAATGTATTCTAAACAGAGATAATGATGCGAATGGGCCTAGGGCCTATTCTAGGCCCAAATGGGCCCACACGCTTGTGTGGCCCATTTAGCCCAAATCTAGCCACAGATATGAGATTCACATAGTCCATGTAACACCCCTAACCCGAGACCGTCGCCGGAATAGGGTTAAGAGGCGTTACCAAACAACCACAATAATTCAATCCATTCCACGACACATAGTCTATCATCAATCATACATGCTCAAATACAAACATATAGTCTCTCTATAAAGGTCTACGAGACCTTAATCAAGTGTTAGAAAAGGGTCGGGACTAAACCGAACACTTACAAAAGTTTTCAAAATTTCAAACATTCTTCAATACTGTTGAAGTCACATGCTCGTGCAGTCAGGCCGTGTGCCTCACACGACCACCAGACACACCCATA
The DNA here is from genome assembly GCA_005393395.2 of Gossypium australe. Classification (NCBI taxonomy): domain Eukaryota; kingdom Viridiplantae; phylum Streptophyta; class Magnoliopsida; order Malvales; family Malvaceae; genus Gossypium; species Gossypium australe. The sequence continues at coordinate 83,550,614 of CM016619.1, read as the reverse complement.
TGTCAAGGCCGTGCCAAAACAGAGCAAGTATTCTGACTTTTCCGCACAGACACCAAGCACGCCCGTGTGCTATGGTATTGTACTCTTAGGCAATATACCGACTTATTCACACGGCTACTAGGCATGTCCGTGTGCTATCTACTAACTTCATCCCACGGGCACTAGGCTCGCCCGTGTGCCATAACCGTGTAGACAAAACAGGCCATTTGCAAGGCCAATTTGCCACCCATACAAGGGTTTACCAACAAGCTTCAATACAATGCCAATTCATGCTTCTATATGCAATCAAACTTACCATTCCATGCATTATTCCACCACAACTATACCATATACTTCCATGCTCATTACTCACAACTAAGACCATTCAAAGTGACATTTATACATCTAAACAAATATGTAATTCAAGCATCATGTATCCATATAAAAAATTCATTTTCAACCACATCTTTCATCAACTACATAATCATGAAATATACCAAACTCACAACTCATTTATAGTTTCAACATCATTCAACTTCCAAGCCAAATCACATGGCAAGGATATAAACATTTCCCAAAACATACCATAACTTCTAGCCTATACATGCCATATTTCATCTATATACATCTTTCCAAAAGTACAAAAATAGATTGCCGATAGTGTGATAGAGATGCTGACGATTCTCAGATCCGAGCTAGCTTTACTGACACTGTAAAATAGAGAAATAATCGCACAGTAAGCTTTCAATAGCTTAGTAAGTTCGAAATACAATACAACTAATTCATTGAATCAAATCAATATACACATTAAACCATCACATAGATAATTTACCAATGTCAAACAAATCCAACCATATCCATTACATACATTGCATTCCATTCATCTACTTTTAAGTTCATCAACCACATAGGTTTTATACATACCTTTGCTAACACTTAGTTAGTCACCAACCATGCTACTTAACCACTCGACTTTACATATCAATCAATATTTGTTATTCTATTGCTTTGTTCGCACACTTAGTGCCAATTTGTATACAAAACGTATTTTCCATCACACACTCAGTGCCAATACGTTAAATCGAGCTTATACCGGTATCGTACACACAGTGCCAAATCAATAAGCCGAAGCTTCTATCAACTCGCACACACAGTGTCAATCATTTCTATCCCATTTATAAATTTTGCACACTTAGTGCCTTCTATTCTAATTCAGCACATAGCATTTCTAATATCATAGTTATATAGATATTCATTCAATTCATATCACATAGAACATAAATTAACAACTTGCATTATATTTGAACTTACCTCGAATGTCGAAATACCAAAACGGTCAATTAATCGAGCACTTTATCTTTGCCTCGATCTCGATCCGAACCTCTTCTCTCTTGGTTTATACACATTCAAATTCAATCCATTCAATCACCAAATCATTCATTTTAGTCCAAACACACATATTTAGGGCATTTTACATAATAGCCTTCACATTTTCACCTTTCGACACTTTAGTCCCTAATTCTTGAAATCATCAAATACACTTAAGTTGCTTGTACCCATGCCTAGCCGATTTCTCACTATACTCATACAAGCCCAATTATTTCATTTATTTCAAAATTTAACCCCTTAAAATACTATTTTCTCGATTTAGTCCTAATTAGCTAAATTCATCAAAAATTCAAGAACAAAACATGTTCATTAAACATATATCTTTCATTTAACACCAATATTCATCTCAAAGCTCACCATTTCATCAATGGCACATTTCATAAACATCATCAATTCACAAAATTATGAGATGGGTTAGCTAGAGCACGAGGCAACGATTACGAAAACGTAGAAATTGTCAAATATCGAGCTCAAAACATACCTTGATTGAGCTTTAAATCAACCGAAACCTAAGTATTCTTCTTTCTGTTTCTTTCCTTCATTTTTCGACACAAAAGATGAGTATATTAGCTAATTTTTATGCCTTTGTTTTATTACAATATCACTAATAATCAAATTCCAATATTAACCTTTTTTATTACCATAAAAGACAAATTAACATTATGGTTATCTTGTCATTTAACCATCCACTACCTTAAAAATGGATTAATAATAGGCCTCCACCTTAAAAAGCCAACAACAAATAAGCACTTATAAATCAGCACACAACTTTTATACTTTATGTGATTAAGTCCTTTTTCATAATTCAACACATAGTTGACAAAATTATCACACAGACTGTATCACATATAATACACACTAAAAGTAATATTCGAATATTATTCCAACCTCGGATTTGTGGTGTCAAAACCACTGTTCCAACTAGGGTCTAAACCAGGCTGTTACAACTCTTCCCCTCTTAGGGATTTTCGTCCCCAAAAATCTTACCAGTGAATAGATGTGGATATTGCTTTCTCACAACATTCTCAGCATCCCACATAGCCTCTTCAATTTTGTGTTTGTGCCACAACACTTTCACCAGGGAAATTCTTTTGTTTCTCAACTCTTTAGTCTCTCGTGTCAGAATTCGAATCGGTTCCTCATTATACGACAAATCTGGCTGAATTTCAACTTCAGTAGGCACAATCACGTGAGACGAATCAGATTTGTACCTTCTAAGCATCAACACATGAAACATGTTATGAATCTTTTCTAACTCAGGTGGCAACATCAATCTATAAGCAACCGGACCAACTCGTTCAATGATCTTATACGGCCCGATGAACCTCGAACTCAGCTTGCCTTTTCTGCCAAGTCAAAATATTTTCTTCCACAGGGACACTTTCAGAAACACTTTATCACCAACTTCGAATTCAATATCCTTTCGTTTCAAGTCTGCATAAGACTTTTGACGATCTAAGGCCGCTTTCAAACTGTCACGAATCACTTTCACTTTCTGCTCAGTCTCTTTTATAATGTCAACCCCGTGAATCTTATTCTCACTCAGCTCAGTCCAATACAATGGAGTTCGACATTTTAGACCGTAAAGAGCCTTATATGGTGCCATTTAGTAATAGATTGAAAATTGTTGTTATATGTGAATTCAATCAACGGTAAATGTTTTTCCCACGTAGTCTCGAACTCAAGTATACAACATCTCAACATATCTTCAAGAATCTGAATGATCTGCTCGGATTGTCCATCCGTTTGTGCATAAAATGCAGTACTAAAATGTAGCTTCGTGCCTAAAGCCTCTTGCAATTTCTTCCAAAACCGCGATGTAAATCTCGGATCCCCATCAGATACAATAAATAGTGGCACCTCGTACAATCTCACAATTTCAGTAACATACAATTCAACTAATCTATCGAGTGAATAATTTGTTCTCACCGGAACGAAATGAGCCGATTTCGTCAATCTGTCAACTATCACCCAGATCGCATCTTTCTTTCTTGGAGATAAAGGTAACCCCGACACAAAGTCCATTGTAATTCTTTTCCATTTCAACTCAGGAATCATGATCGGCTGTAACAAACCGGACGGAACCTAATGTTCAGCTTTTACTTGCTGACATATTAAATATTTCGACACAAAGTCAGAGATGTCCCATTTCATACCGTGCCACCAATAAAACTGTTTCAAATCATTGTACATTTTCGTACTCCCTGGGTGAACAGCCAAACGGTTGTTATGAGCTTCATTCAATTCAAAATCATCGGAATCAACTCTGAATTTCTCGGAACACAAATCTGATCTTTATATCTCAGACAAGCATTACTATCAACTCGAAATTCTGAGTCAACATTCAATTAACACTGAGTCCATTTAGCATTCAATTCAACATCACTTTTCTGGGCATCATAAATCTGACGTACAAACTTCGGCTTTACTTTCAACGCGGCCAAAACTGCACTATCATTACTGATCGTGTGTTTAAGAAAGTCTTAAAATTTATATAATGAATGATCGAGCCTAGAAACTAACTATCACCACGATTGAGGCAAGCGCACCTATCGAACAGTAGTATAGTTTAGTGGCAAGACCGGAATGTCGAACCCAAGGGAACCAAAAGTACTAATACTAACTTTCTTTTTATTATTTAGCCTAAGAATTAATGGAATTGTTGTTTAATCTAAAATTAACTAACTACCAAGCTAAGGACGCTAAGACACAGAGAATAAATTGGGGAAATACTTGTGGGAAAAACTAATTGATCAGGACAATGCCCGAGGAAGAATCCACCAAGACTTCATTTGTTATTTAACTCTAAACCAGACGATTTATTCACTTGACTTGATCCGTAGGATTCCCTAATTTATATTAATACCTCTTTCGAGGCTACTAACGTCTAACCCTAGGTTGATTAATTGAAATCTCTTTCTAATTAAAATCCCTAGAATTGCATTAACTCGATCTATGGACTCCCATATTAGGTTTGACCCTAATCCGGCAGATTTTCGTCATCCTATTTCTAGGGTTGTGATCAACTCCGCTTAACTATGCTAGATCTACTCTTAAATAGGGACTTTTGCTCCACTGCCTAAGCACATCAATACTTGAATCAATATCCTGAAATATCAAAGCAAGAATTAAGAACACATAATTAAGAACAAATCAAGTATTTATCATATAGTTCAGAAAATAATAACAAGATCCGTCTTAGGTTTCATCCCCCACAGGTATTTGAGGGGTTTAGTTCATAATCATAAAAGAATACATCTCAGAAGAAAATATAAAACAAAACATAAGAAAAACCCTAAAACCCCCTAAAGGAAACTGAAGGGAAGATCTTCCGTCTTGAGTATGATTCGGGCTTCTTGAGATTGATCAACTGGCTTTCTTCGAGTAAATCCCAGAATTCTGGCCTCTCTGGCTTGGCTCCTAATCCTACCTGGACGCCCCCTCTTAGGTCACACTTAGGGTGTTTATATAGGCTTTCGAAATGTCTTTCTTCGCCCTAAGTATCCTAATCCGAGTGAAATTAAAACAGGTCATAGCAGGGACATGCTCGTGGCACACGCCCGTGTAAATCAAGGCCAGGCCATGTCCGGGTCTGCTAAGGAGGCACGGTCGTGTGGCTTGGGCCCATGCCATGTCGATTTTGTACCTTGGCCCATTTTCTCCGTTTTTGGCCCGTTTCTTGTTCTTTTCATCCTTCGGTGCTTCCCTAAGTATAAAACATGAAATTAAAGGATTACGAGCACCAAATTCCACAATTCAGGGAATAAATCATCCAAAAGTATGCTAAATGTGGGATTAAAATATGAACATGTTACGGTTTATCAAATACCCCCACACTTAAGCATTTGCTTGTCCTCAAGCAAAGTTCTCAACTCACAATTAAAATGAAATTCCTCAATTCATAATATTCATTAATAGTGTTTCATCATTATTCAAAAGTAATTCATACATTGATAATTTAACTCAAACGGTCTTAAAGATTCAAACAATCAAAGTCATAGTTTTTGTAGCATGAAAATATAGGCATTTCCCTTTACCTAACTAATCACCTTTAGTTCAAAATCGACAAGAGTTGACATCATCACTAAAGATTTACTCAAATCACTCAAAGTGTTTAAGGTTCAAAATTAAGCACTCAAAAGTCGAACATGAAAAGTTAATCCCATAGGCTTGCATGAAAATCAAATCTCCATCGCTATAGAATGAAATGATACATAGATCAAAAGGTTTTTAAAAAGGGTTGTAATGGGGCTAAGGTTAAAGGTGTGGATAAAGGCTAAATTAAAGGGTTAGAATCGAGATTGAATTGACAATTTACCTAACTAGAAAAATGAACTAATCCTGAATAATTACATCAATTAAAAATTGAAACACTAATAACACAAGCTTCTTCTCAGAATGTGGAATTAATTGCTTAAGCTCAAACATAGAAATAACAATGTATAACTTCCTTTTGTAAAGAACAATATTTACAATTAAGAAGAAAGAACTTTAACAACTGAAATATAGAACATAGTTAGGCAATTGCTCAAAATCAAATCTCGACAAAAAGGGAGTCAAGAAATGGTGATAACAAATACAAGATGGGTTTTGGGTTAATATTAGTGGGTGAGTTAATAAAAAGGGTTGTTATGATCAAAGGGGTTCACTAGGGGTTAATTGTGAGGGTAGGTTTTTTTTTAGTGGAGTGAGTGGGTTAAATCCTAAGTGCGTTTATCATCTCTGTATATCAAATCAATGATGTGGTTATGACATGTATAATCGAAGTAAGTTCTAGAATAACAAATCAATGTTGACACACTCATAATCAAAAAGTGAGCACGAAAGAATGTACTTTAAAAGGTTCAAGATCTCACAAAATTTATGGGTTTTTGATATCAACTTTGTAAATTTCAAACTTCAAGGTAATAATTAGATTCAGGTAGACAACCTAACAAAATTTTAATTTTTGAAAATAGACTCATAATGCTTGATTCTCTAGTCTCCTAAAGTTTAAATCATCACTGCACAATTATCAATGACTTAATCCAAAACATATCAATAAAAATCATGAATCAAAGGAAATTTTGTTCTAATTGTAATATGAGAAAATTACTTAAAAACAAGACATAATTCAAGGATTTGAGAATAATGCAAAAAGTTAGGAACTTTTTAAAATAAAATTCACCCCCCACACTTAAGATGTACATTGCCCTCAATGTACAAAGATAGATATTCACAATACAGTGGAAACGTCAAAAGAGAGGGATAGAGGTGAAACTTCCTGAATTTTGGATGGGTTCCTTGAGTTGGAAGTGTGGAAACTTGATTCGGAGGTGAACGATATATTGGAGGAGGCGTCTTTGGTGGTGGTATGGTGGCCACCCACAATCTCTGCGCTAGATGAAGAAATTGGGAAACTCGTGAAGAATTAGCCAGGAAATAATAAGAATAATTCAAAATATACTAATTATATATTTAAAGACAAGAAAGATAAAGAGAAAGAAAATAAAAAGTAAAATACAATTAAAAGACAAGATTAATGGACTGAAAAGTCCTTATTGTTAGATGGTTCGCGAGATGGGTGTGATTTCTAAGGCATGGTGTGGTGATTCCCTAACAGCCTTTAGAACCTAAATAAAAAAAAACAAAACAAAATAAAATAAATTAAGTATAAGAAAAATAAAGAAAAGGAAAATAAAGGAGAAATGAAATAAAAAGAAAAGTTAAATGGACTCAAAGGTCATTGTTTTGTCGAGTTAATGAAGCGACCAGTATGAACTTATGTAGATCGGTCTCGCAGAGGGAGACAGTGCTAGGACCCTTCCATTTCTTCGACATGGATATGGTTAGATCAAGAGTTAGGAGAATGAAGAAAGGTAAAAAATGAAAAAGGGAGGGGAGTGTAAAGGGTATGGAAGAAGAAGGGGAATGGGGAGTAGGTGAGAAGGGGAGAGGGGTGTTTTAAATAGAAATCTCAAATCTAGTACAGTCCTATGCCCGTGTACCGTAGGCGTGTTGAGTCAAACGGCCATATCGCACGGTCGTGTTGTGCTTCGTTCGTTTCTCCCACGCTTGTGTGTAGGTCGCCACTCCCGTGTTGCTAAAACAGTGTTGACCACGACTATATCGCACGGCCGTGGTGTTTAGTCAGAGCCCGTGGCTTGAAGATATTTTTCGTCCTATTTTGTACTATCTCTACCACATTGGTACGAAAATCTGTGGTGTCCACACGGCCATGGCCATGGCCATGTGCAAGGCCATGTGGTATGGAAATCTACACTTTGGTTAGTTTGTAGTTAGGTGCTAAAAGGAAAAAAAAAAGTAAAAATAAAAATGTAAAAATTAATGGGGTTAGTGCTCGGGTTGCCTCCTGAGAAGTGCTCGTTTAAAGTCTTAAGCTAGACTTACCTCTCATTCACATAATCATGGTGGTTTGAGGAGTTGAAAATCCTTTCTCATGCTATTAGTTCTATTATCAATATATAGCTCGAGTCGAGTAGCATTTGCTTTAAAAGTGCCGAATATAGGATTAGTGTAACACCCCAAACCCGGCCTAAACATCACGACCGGATCTGGTATGTCACAGGGAAAGGTTGTTTAAAGAAACTTGTGGTCGTTTAAAAATTTCGAGTTTTGGTTCAATTTTAAGGAAACAGGATTGTTTTAATAATGCTTGCAAAAAGTTATAAATACTAATAGTTCTGGCAGATTATTTTGAAATACGAAAACCAAAATTAGTGGACTCGAAGGAACGTGACCTTCTGAAAATAATATTTGTAGTTCTAGAAAAATCCCAAGTTTAATTTTCCTTTTAATGCTTATGACCCGTTTGTTATTATTTTAAAAACGTTTCTTTATATTTATATTTTAGAAAACTCTAGATTTGCCGATTCATAAATTTTATAATAACAGCATTAACATAAAAATCTAAATCTAAGTTACGGAGGCCTTATTACATAACAAAAATCCCCAATTAAATCAAAATAAAGCAGGAAACCAGTTTATGAAAAGAAAAGACTTTATGGCCTCCACGAGCCTGCCTCGGCTCCCATATCCACGATCTACTGGTTACCTAAAAAGTTAAGCAAGAGGTGAGTCACCGAGATTCAGTGTGCAAACCCTCCATAACACATAAACGGCTCATAGCCCACAAATGCATATTGGGCCTTAGCCCACTCAATATGGCATAAAAAAATAAATGTATGCATCAACCCCCAGCCCAACCTAGTTTTTCCATCCTCTATACGCCAACCCGTACCAGCCTATCACGCCGTGGGGATTTCTACAATCGACCGTCCATCCGCTACACGCCACTTTGACAGTCTTGCTGTCAGTCGTAATGCCGATCACTAGTTGACCAAATAATACAATGTGGCTTAGCCACCGATCACTATGTGACCAAATAATCAGGCACTTCCCCTTCAATACCATATCCCATGTATAACATGCATATCATGATGAACGCAACATTAATATATCTACCATAACGAACGCAACACCTATTCACAATGTAAACGATTACCACATACATCCATCTATGCAAGGAAAATGATACAGTCACGTACCTGGCATCCCTAGCCTTACCCATAAGGGTATCACGACTGTCTACGCAGCCATCTCTGGCTTTTCAGCCCACACAATTAATATTACAGATAAGACAGAGTGTGTGGAGTTTTACACACCTGATAACACGCAGAATAATACTGTCTACGTTGACACTATCGCTAGCAGGAACTACTGCTATCTGCCTACTACTCTGTTCCGAAGCCGGTCCACAACCCGGTGGCCAATCTCAAACCGCAGATACCGTGCATTTTTTAAACTTAGGGCCTGGGTTTACGGGTCCAACCCCTTCCTTCAATTGGCTGGCCTTTGAATCCATGAAATGTTCTTGTCAGAAGATACTATAATGAGATGGCGGTTATTTAATAAACCATAGATTAAAGTCAGCGAATCACGAAAAGAGAACTCAAACGAATTACTAGAGAGGAAACCCCTTACCTTGAGATCCCGAATGAAGAGATAGGAGACTAATAGAGTGATAGATTCTTAGACTTGGAATTCAAATACTCTAGCTATCAAAGTTTCCTGGAATAGGCGGCCTCAAAGAAGAAAGAAAAAGAAAGAGTATGAGCCAAAAATAACGTCACCAAGCCAACTAGCCATTCGGCTTTGGCTACCACAACCGAAAGAAGAACAAGAAATAGTGACAGAATCCCTCTTACCTTATCAACCCAAGTCGACTAGAGTTCTGAAACAGATCTCTATCACCTTGCTCCATGTAATAAGCTAACACTGATAATATCCCCTAAGAGAAGTACAGAGAATCACCACTCAGAGGTTCAGCACAGAGAAAAGATTCGGCCTTGACAAGAAAAGAAGGAGTATAGACTTGATCAAAGAGAAAAACGAAAAGAGAATGATCTTACCTTAACACAGAGGATTCAAATAACACCTAAGGGAATTCGGCACAAACACAACATTAGAGAAAATTTGGCAATGACCGAGAGTAGAAGAGAACAAGATGAAAGAACTGAAAATGAAGATAAAAGAACTTCAATGAAGGCTTAAGAGTTTTGGCTTTTAGAGAAATCGAGGGAAAAATGTGGTAAAGAATGGCTAGGGAGATTCGGCTTATAGAAGAGATTAGAGAAGTGAAATCAACGTCACAAGAGAGAAGGAATGGGTAAGTTTCGGTTTTGAAAGGAATCAATTGAGAGATGAGAACGAAATGGAAATGAAATGAAAAGGTGGTAGAAGGGTTCGGTAAGAAGAAAAAGAAAATGTGAGATGTAAGATGAATAAGAACAAAAGGAGAAGGAGAAGGTTCAAGTTTCTACTTTTACCAAAGAGGAGGTGAGCACAAACTGTCTTTAGGATTTTCGGCCAATAGAGGAAAGAATGCAAATTGCCAAAATGGAAAGCCCCAATTCCCGAAAAGAAGAACTCTTATCACCAAATTTTTTCCATACACCTCACAAATTTGACACCTAAACCCTTCCCCAAAACTGAATGCTCAAACTTTCCCCTACAACCCAACATTCGGCCACCACTCTCCCTTTCTCTAAATCCCATAATTTCCTCCTAAATTCCCTCTTGTTCACTCATTCAAACTAATTTGAACAATTCAAACTCCTATTTCTCCTCTTAGCCACCCATTCGAATAGTTTGACTTGTTCACCCTCCACTCTCCAAGGTTCCTAGCTGACATCCAACACTACCCCCCTTTGACGCCAAAAAGAACTCCAAAATACAAATTGTGCGACTCGAACCAGCTCCCTCCTTGCCTCCCTGTGGCGTCACTTACCAACTCTCTATGTGGCGTTACCTTGCCACTTTACCACTGTACTTCTTGTGTCAATGAACACAAGCAATAATCCTTAAGTCCTGCTCCAGTCAGCTCTCCCCTGAAAGTGCCCAAAGACTAAAATTTTGACCAGGCTTCGGCTTTTCCCCAAGCCTTTCCTGGACCCCCAAACACACCAAAATAATGTACAAACACAACATACACACACACAACATACATTAAATGCATAACCCCCAAGATTCAGGATGTTACAATTAGTTACCTCGACTGTTCCGTAAGGGAAGACATTGAGTACCTTAAAAGGGATCCTTTCGTTTGATCAAGGTCTGAGGTGGCGATCCGAGGGTCTGTTTTAGCCAACAATAACTGATCCCTAATCTTAAATTCATTTTTCCCACAGAATGGCATTGGTTCTGCTTCGTGTATTCCTAGTTTCTCCTTGAAATTTGTCTTCCACTCGTCTAGGTCATCGATCTGAAGCCGTCGTTCCTCGTGAGTTATTTCTTTGTTGTCATGGGGTATAGGATCTGGCTCAGTTGTGTAGTTCCGTGGTGCCTCCTGAAAGGAAGGTTTAACCGAATGGTCATTAATAAAATTAATTTTCTCACCTTGATTACTTAATGTCCTAGACAAGTCAAGAGCCTGAAGACTGATTGATTCGTCACCTACACGAAGTATGAGTTCTCTTGTACCAACATCAATTTTAGTTCTAGCAGTTTCTAAAAAGGGTCTTCCTAAAATTAAGGGGATACTATTGTCCTCATCCATGTCTAAAATGACAAAGTCTACCGGGAATATGAATTTTTCAATTTTGACTAGTACATATTCAATTATACCCCTAGGAATTCGAATAGTTTTATCAGCTAATTGAATGCTTATCCTAGTTTGTTTGGGTTTCCCTAGACCTACCTGTTTAAACATTTTATAAGGCATAACATTTATGCTTGCCCCTAAATCAGCTAAAGCATTATCAACAGATAAACTACCAATTAAGCATGGAATTGTAAAACTCCCTGAATCTTTTAATTTTCATGGCAGTCTATTTTGTAACATTGCTGAGCACACTGCGTTTAGTTCCACATGCGACTCCTTGTCTAACTTCTGTTTGCTTGTTAGAAGCTCTTTTAAAAATTTCCTTGAATTTGACATCTGCGAAAGAGCTTCAAGAAACGGTAAGTTAATATGTAATTTCTTTAAAAGTTTAAGAAATTTACCAAATTGTTCATCTGTGTTGTCTTTCTTCATCGCATCAGGATATGGCACACGAGGTTGGTACTCTTTAATTACCGGTTTTGGCTTGTCATGGTTTACCTCAACCTTTCATTCCTCTACCACTTTCTCTTGCCTTAATTTGGGCTTATCTAACCCTTCAGTGTCATGAGCTGTTATGGCTTGAAGTTGCTCCTTTCGATTAGTTTCAGTGTTGCTTGGTAGGCTTCCTTCTGGTCGCTTTAATATGATCTTAGCAAGTTGACCTAATTGGTTCTCGATCCCTTGAATTGACGCTTGTTGATTTTTAAGTGTTGTCTCAGTGTTGTCAACTATCACCCAGATCGCATCTTTCTTTCTCGGAGATAAAGGTAACCCCGACACAAAGTCCATTGTAATTCTTTCCCATTTTAACTCAGGAATCATGATCGGCTGTAACAAACCGGACGGAACCTAATGTTCAGCTTTTACTTGCTGACATATTAACATTTTGACACAAAGTCAGAGATGTCCCGTTTCATACCGTGCCACCAATAAAACTGTTTCAAATCATTGTACATTTTCGTACTCCCTGGGTGAACAGCCAAACGGTTGTTATGAGCTTCATTCAATTCAAAATCATCGGAATCAACTCTGAATTTCTTGGAACACAAATCTGATCTCTATATCTCAGACAAGCATTACTATCAACTCGAAATTCTGAGTCAACATTCTATTCACACTGAGTCCATTTGGCATTCAATTCAACATCACTTTTCTGGGCATCACAAATCTGACGTACAAACTTCGTCTTTACTTTCAACGCGGCCAAAACTGCACTATCATTACTGATCGTGTGTTTGAGAAAGTCTTAAAATTTATATAATGAATGATCGAGCCTAGAAACTAACTATCACCACGATTGAGGCAAGCGCACCTATCGAACAATAGTATAGTTTAGTGGCAAGACAGGAATGTCGAACCCAAGGGAACCAAAAGTACTAATACTAACTTTCTTTTTATTATTTAGCCTAAGAATTAATGGAATTATTGTTTAATCTAAAATTAACTAACTACCAAGCTAAGGATGCTAAGACACAGAGAATGAATTGGGGAAATACTTGTGGGAAAAACCAATTGATCAGGACAATACCCGAGGAAGAATCCACCAAGACTTCATTTGTTATTTAACTTTAAACCAGACGATTTATTCACTTGACTTGATCCGTAGGATTCCCTAATTTATATTAATACCTCTTTTGAGGCTACTAACGTCTAAACCTAGATTGATTAATTGAAATCTCTTTCTAATTAAAACCCCTAGAACTACATTAACTCGATCTATGGACTCTTATATTTGGTTTGACCCTAATCCGACATATTTTTGTTATCCTATTTCTAGGATTGCGATCAACTCCGCTTAACTATGCTAGATCTACTCTTAAACAGGGACTTTTGCTCCACTACCTAAGCACATCAATACTTGAATCAATATCCTGAAATATCAAAGAAAGAATTAAGAATACATAATTAAGAACAAATGAAGTATTTATCATATAGTTCAGAAAACAATAACAAGATCCGTCTTAGGTTTCATCCCCCACAAGTATTTGAGGGGTTTAGTTCATAATCATAAAAGAATACATCTCAGAAGAAAATATAAAACAAAACATAAGAAAAACCCTAAATCCCCCTGAAGGAAATTGAAGGGAAGATCTTCCGTCTTGAGTATGATTTCGACTTCTTGAGATGGATCAACTGCCTTTCTTCGAGTAAATCCCACAATTCTGGCCTCTCTGGCTTGGCTCCTAAGCCTACCTGGACATCCCCTCTTAGGTCACACTTAGGGTGTTTATATAGGCTTTCAAAATGTCTTTCTTCGCCCCTAAGTATCCTAATCCGAGTGGAATTAAAGTAGGTCACGGCAGGGACACGCCCGTGTAAATCAAGGCCAGGACGTGTTCGGGTCTACTAAGGAGGCACGGTCGTGTGGCTTGGGCCCATGCGTGTCGATTTTGTACTTTGGCCCATTTTCTGCATTTTGGCTTGTTCTCGTTCTTTTCATCCTCCGGTGCTTCCCTAAGTATAAAATATGAAATTAAAGGATTAGGAGCACCAAATTCCATAATTCCGGGAATAAATCATCTCAAAGTAAACTAAATGTGGGATTAAAATATGAACATATTACGGTTTATCAATTACACAGATCTTTCTAAGCATTCATTGCTTGCAAAGCACATATAGACTTTCGACTTAAAGCATCAGCTAGAACGTTAGCTTTACCCGGATGATAATCAATTACAAGTTAGTAATCTTTTAACATTTCTAACCATCTTCTCTGTCGCAAATTCAACTCTTTCTGAGTCATCAAATATTTTAAACTCTTATGATCAGTATAGATGTGACATTTCTCACCATATAAGTAGTGACGCCAAATTTCAATGCAAACACAATCACGACCGATTCAAGATCATGCGTCGAGTAGTTCTTTTCATGTGGCTTTAGCTGCCTTGAAGCATAAGCAATAACTTTGTCTTCTTGCATCAGCACACAACGTAAACCATTCAACGATGCATCACTGTAAACTATGAAATCTTTACCCGATTCAAGCTGAACTAACACTGGAGCTTTCGTCAACAACGCTTTCAATTGCTCAAAACTTTGATGGCACTTCTCTGACCACTCGAATTTAAAATCTTTCTATAGCAATCTCGTCAACGGAGTCGCAATTATCGAGAAGCCTTTCACAAACCGTCTATAATATCCTGCTAGTCCCAGAAAACTACGGGTTTAGATACATTTCTCAGAGGCTTCCATTCTAAAATAGCAGAGATTTTACTCGAACCAACTCGTATTCCCGTAGCTGATACAATATACCCTAGAAAACCAACCTCATCAACCAAAATTCACATTTGCTAAACTTAGCATACAATTGTTTCTCACGTAGAGTTTGTAGTACAATTCTCAAATGCCCGACATGTTGCGTCTCATCACATGAGTAGATTAGAATATCATCAATGAATAGCACAACAAAATGATCCAAATACGGTCTGAATATCCGATTCATCAGTTCCATAAACACTGCAGGAGTATTTGTTAATCTGAAAGGCATCACTAAGAATTCGTAATGTCCATACCTCAGTCTAAATGCAGTTTTCGGCACATCGGATTCTTTAACTCTCAACTAATAGTAGCTCGATCTCAAATCTATCTTAGAGAACACTGTAGCTCCTCTTAGCTGATCAAACAAATCACTGATACGAGGCAATGGATATTTGTTCTTTATCGTCACTTTTTTCAATTGTCGGTAATCAATACACATTCTCATAGTACCGTCTTTCTTTTTCACGAACAACACAGGAGCACCCCAGGGCAAGAAACTTGGTCTTGCAAACCCTTTATCAGTTAACTCTTGCAACTGTGGATTTATGAAACACCCCACACCCGGCCCACGAGCCTGGACCGGATCTGGTATGCTCCTTAAGTAAACCGGTTTTCAAATTCTTTGTTACTTAGAGAAACTTTGTAAAACTTTTAGGAAATATTGTTTTGGATTGGGCTTAGATTGGGAAACCCATTTAATTAATTTGAAAATCCAATTTTATTAAGGTGACAAAATAATTTTTAGGGTTTATTTTTAAAGAAATCATTTTTACTTAACTTTAATCAACATAGTTCGTAACATAATAATTAAAAGTAAAGCCAAAAATAAATAAAATCCATCTGGGCCTTATGGCTTTATTACATCAAATAAAACCCAATAATAAAATTAAAGATACTAAAAAGTAATAAAGTCCAAATTAAATAAATTCTTCAAATGGATGCATGGCCACCTCAAGGTCTACCGTCCCGGTCCGTTACTGTTCATCATCTGAAAATAGTTCCCACAACGGGGTGAGTCAACAGAATCAATGTGTACACAACATTAACATTCAACAAAACAGGCATACATGTTCATATCAAATTCATGTTCGTATAAAATAAATGATGCAACCCAAACCCAAACCTAAAGGTCCATCTGCTACACACCACCCGTACCTGCCAATCACACCGTAGGGACTACTAAGTCAACCCTCCATCCGCTACACACCATCGAAGGCAGTCGCTGCAGTCGACGTGCTCATCGCCCATATAATTTGTGTCATTAGACACCATATTCAAATAATGTAACTGAAGTTACCATATTCATATAATGTAACCGGAGTTACCATATTCAAATTTTGTGACCGTAGTCACCATATTCCGTTGGTGAGACCGAAGTCAACACCTTCTTCCCCTTTCACATATATCCGGATGCCCCATATATCATGCATAACATACTTAATTTCTCATTATTCACATGTTAACAATATAACATATTCGTAATCCAATCGAAAGTAGGAAACATACCTGGGTACTCTTACCACATTTGTGGTACTTAGTCACATTCACATTCTTATGCATATTCATATATAAAAATAATTGCCATATGATATATCGAAAATTAATGCGAGTACACACCTGATTCGCTTATTAGATTCCTTGAAATCCCGAAGAACGATCTACCGATCTAGATCTTTGACTCTTATATTCGGCCATTCAATAAAACATATTAACAAACCTATTTGGCTTAAAAACCAAATCCTAGTAGGATTTGTATTACTTACCTTGTTGCCGATTTGGATGATCAAGTCCCAAAAATTTGCTAGTATCCCTTTTTCCTTGAAATCGGCTAACACTAATTCATGTAACCATGTGAGTTTCCGGCTTTTGAATAAATGAAAAATAATTCCAAATACCAAAATTAAGCCTTGGCCGAATATCACTTACCATACAAATTCCAAATCTGAAGAGGATTCCTTGCCCTATATGTCTGTCGAAATCTTCATGTTAGATCTAATCTAACATATACATCATAACCTTTAATCAAATAAATTATCTCACCTTAGATCCTTAGATTTCCCGAAAGACCCTTCAAGTTTCGGCCAAATTTGCTAATAGGGTTAGTACCTTGATTTCGATAGAAAGAAAAGGAATAAAAAATTGATTGACCACAGATCTTACCCTTTTGATGTTGTAGTTGGTTGCTCCTTTACTTAGAATCAACAAAGATTCGGCTTTGACAGTAGAAACAGAGAAGAAAATAGAAGAAGAAAAGATGGATTTTTCTTAAAGAACAATTCGACAGAGAGAGGGAGAGAGCTAGGAAAATTTCGGCAAAGAGGAAGCAAAAGTGAATGAGTAGCCCTCCTGCCCTCCTTTTATAGCCAAAGTTATCAGCCTAGGAGTCCCTTACTTGGCCACCACTCCTCTTTTTGATAATATTATCTCTTTTATTTAAAAGATAAAAGCCTTTAGTCCATCAATTATCTCCTCAAATATCTTAAAAGAAAATCCTTTATTTATCACTTATTATTCACATATTTATGCAAATAAAACTCTTCCTTTTCTAGAAACCCATGCCGTCCACCTCAGCCTTCTGGAAGCAAAAATAAAACTTATTTATTTGCTTCTCAAGTGACTCGAACTCAGGCCCATTTCCCTTGCATGTGACGCCATTTCCTTAGGCCCTAAGTGGCATCTTCAGGCCACTTTTCCAAGCCTGTTTGTGTGTCAAACTTCTCCAACTTTTTCTTTTAAGGCCTTCTAGCCCTTATTTCCTATTTTGAACTTTAAAATTTGACATTTCGGCATCATTTCTAAGTTTCCTAAAATTTTCAATCGGCTCTGTAACTTGCCATTTTTCTTACATTTCCAAGTTTCCAGAAATGTTTACTTTCCATTTTTGAATCATTTCCAAAAATGTTCAGGTTTCCAAAAATGTTCATTTCCATTTTCATTTCTATTTCCATTTCCATTTCCATTTCTAGGTTTCCAAAAGTATCAAAAATTTATTCTTAGTACTTGAGACTTGACATTTCGTACAATTAAACTGAAAATGCATAGGCCCTATTCAGGATGTTACAGTTCTACCCCCCTTAAAATAATTTCGTCCTCGAAATTACTTACTAACGAATAATCGTACGGTCTAACTCACCCCACTACGCTATTGCTGCGCACTCTGATCCTAAAGAACTATCATACTTTCTAGGCACATTCTCTAGGTTCACATCCAAAGTTTCAGTCACTTCACCAGCAATACAAGAATAAGCTAACCATATAACAAGCAAAGCAATTAAGGGTATTCCAGAAATGAGGAACGTACCCGTAGTCATATCTAGCACATATTCCTCCTCGCGACGGCCAACTGCATAAACAAACCTTGGTTGCCTCGCGTCTGCACCTTCAGCACCTCCTCTTGGTGCTTCACGTCCACGGCCCGAACCATTTCCTCCATGGTTCGGTCCACGACCTTACTGAGGCTGCTGTCCTCCTCTACCCGTCTGGCTAGCATTCTGAACTACCGGTCGGCTCTCATCTGTTTGCTTAGGACAATCCTTAAGCATATGGTCCTTGGACCCACACTTGAAACATCCTCCCGTCTTTCTCCAGCACTCTCCCAAGTGCCTCTTTCCACAATGTTCACAAGGTCGATACCGCCCTTCTGAACCAACTTGCCGACCTCGCGGCCCATCAACTCTAGGCCTCTTATTCCCAGATGAGCCAGACGATCCAAAACCTCTTTCTGGCCTATTCCAATCAGTGTTCTGCATTGTAGAATCCTTAATTCCTTCAGCCACTTTAGCCTTTTCCACTAACGCAGAAAATTCCTGCTCCTGATGCGGTGCTATCAACAGTCTCAGATCGTCCCTCAGTCCATCCTCAAAATGGACACAACGTTCATGCTCAGTTGCCACTACACCTCGAGCAGAACGACTCAACCTCAGAAATTCTGCCTCATATTCTGCTACGGACTTGTTCCCTTGAACCAGCCCCAGAAAAGCTTTCCTTTGCTCGTCTGTATACCTGGTTCCCACATATTTCTTCTGGAATGCCTCCTTAACATATTCCCAGGTCAGATCCTCCGCCGTGGCACCATCTCGAATAGTTAGCCACCATTGATACGCTTCATCGCGTAACAATGCCACCATCCCTTTCAACTTTTCCTCAGGAGTCAGATCGAGCTCATCCATGATACGCTCCGTTGCTTCCAACCAGTACTCAGCTGTACTGGGTGCCACTCCAGACACTCCTCGAAACATTTCAGCTCCATTAGCTCGGAGCCGTTCAGGCACAGACTTACGATTTCCTGAATTTCCTCCCGCACCAGCCACTAATTCCAAAACTCGCAGCACAGCCTGGGACACAGCGTCTTCCCCCGTCTGAGCTTGCTGCTCAACGTTAACAGTTGGGGGTGGTGGCGGCGGTGGTATTTCATTGTCGGACCCTTGACCCGATCTAACGGGTTCCGACACGGTCATCCTTCCTCTACCTCATCCACGACGACTACGTCCTCTAGAGCTCATTTTCTAGCGTCGAGATCTGATTAAAGAATTTTATGAATTAATCATTGTTCCACTTATTTACCGCGAAGGAGTTTTATGAAAAGGGATTTAAGAGTGGTTCTTTCGTATTCATACAAACACACAGTCTTTTCCATTCATTCATTCATCCATCAAACAAATATGAACTTTCGTTCATTCAGAGAAACGTTGTAGTTTTCGTTGTTGTTGTTTTCCACTACCCAGGGGTATTTTCGTAATTGTCCTACAGGGGCATTTTCATAAATTTTCAAAAGAAAAACGTTCCTTGGTGTTTTTGTCAAAAAGTATTTTGAAAATTTCAAAGTCTCGAGTAATTTGGAAAAATTTTGAAATCTGGGGATATTTCGGTAATTTTAGGCCTCAGGGGTATTTTGGTAATAAACCAGGGTAAATTTGTAAAGTTTAATATTTCTGGGGTATTTCCAAACTTTGCAAAACTTTGAGAGTTCTTTTTGAGACTTGTACTTTCCAAAACGGTGATGTTGCATAATTTTGGAAACCAGGGTCATTTTGGTAATTTTGTAAGTTAGGGGCAGTTTTGTAATTTTCCCAAATCAAGGTATTTTTGATAATTTGCAAATTAGGGTTTTTGAACTTTTTATAAAGTAATGAAATCTTGATAAGAACTGTGGGTATTTTGGGAATTTCATAAACCAAGGGTATTTTTGTAATTTCATAAATCGAAAATTTTTCGGAAAATTTTGTAAAAATAGTTCTCACAAATTAAAAAGGTAATTTTAAGAGTTTTAAAACTAGGGTTTTTATAAAAACCCGGCTAGTTCCCTTTCGGGTTTTAGTTATTGTGTTTAGCCTATGACCGAGTCCTCTTCGTTAGGGTGAACCGAAGCTACGCACCAGGTAGGATTCCTGCGAAAAGGAGGTGAGTCACTAGGACTGCTTAAGTACCAGGCTCTTCCGGATCCAATCTTAGACATGCGGACAATGGTTACCACACCCTAACTCGGCGACTTAGTCATAGGTTTGTTTAATGGTCCTTAAGTCTTATGTACTTGTGTTTGAGTAGACTAGTCCTACGGTTCGATAGATTCTAGTTCACTAATCTACGTTCCATTCCATTTCTACCCTTCTACAAATCATAATATAAAACACAAAAGAGATCGAAGTACTTACCTGGTGGACTTCGGGTCGGAGACTTAGGTGCCATGCCAGAAAACCTGCTTACTTCCAAAAATATTTTCATAAAACTCATTTGGGCTCGATTTGAAAACGTTTTGGGCCTTAGACCACAGGCCGAGAGTTTAAAATTGGGCTCTGATACCAAGCTGAAACACCCCACACCCGGCCCACGAGCCTGGACCGGATCTGGTATGTTCCTTAAGTAAACCGGTTTTCGAATTCTTTGTTACTTAGAGAAACTTTGTAAAACTTTTAGGAAATATTGTTTTGGATTGGGCTTAGATTGGGAAACCCATTTAATTAATTTGAAGATCCAATTTTATTAAGGTGACAAAATAATTTTTAGGGTTTATTTTTAAAGAAATCATTTTTACTTAACTTTAATCAACATAGTTCGTAACATAATAATTAAAAGTAAAGCCAAAAATAAATAAAATCCATCTGGGCCTTATGGCTTTATTACATCAAATAAAACCCAATAATAAAATTAAAGATACTAAAAAGTAATAAAATCCAAATTAAATAAATTCTTCAAATGGATGCATGGCCACCTCAAGGTCTACCGTCCCGGTCCGTTACTGTTCATCATCTGAAAATAGTTCCCACAACGGGGTAAGTCAACAGACTCAATGTGTACACAACATTAACATTCAACAAATCAGGCATACATGTTCATATCAAATTCATGTTCATATAAAATAAATGATGCAACCCAAACCCAAACCTAAAGGTCCATCCGCTACACACCACCCGTACCTGCCGATCACACCGTGGGGACTACTAAGTCAACCCTCCATCCGCTACACACCATCGAAGGCAGTCGCTGCAGTCGACGTGCTCATCGCCCATATAATTTGTGTCATTAGACACCATATTCAAATAATGTAACCGAAGTTACCATATTCAGATAGTGTAACCGGAGTTACCATATTCAAATTTTGTAACCGTAGTCACCATATTCCGTTGGTGAGACCGAAGTTAACACCTTCTTCCCCTTTCACATATATCCCGAATGCCCCATATATCATGCATAACATACTTAATTTCTCATTATTCACATGTTAACAATATAACATATTCGTAATCCAATCGAAAGTAGGAAACATACCTGGGTACTCTTACCACATTTGTGGTACTTAGTCACATTCACATTCTTATGCATATTCATATATAAAAATAATTGCCATATGATATATCGAAAATTAATGCGAGTACACACCTGATTCGCTTATTAGATTCCTTGAAATCCCGAAGAACGATCTACCGATCTAGATCTTTGACTCTTATATTCGGCCATTCAATAAAACATATTAACAAACCTATTTGGCTTAAAAACCAAATCCTAGTAGGATTTGTATTACTTACCTTGTTGCCGATTTGGATGATCAAGTCCCAAAAATTTGCTAGTATCCCTTTTTCCTTGAAATCGGCTAACACTAATTCATGTAACCATGTGAGTTTCCGGCTTTTGAATAAATGAAAAATAATTCCAAATACCAAAATTAAGCCTTGGCCGAATATCACTTACCATACAAATTCCAAATCTGAAGAGGATTCCTTGCCCTATATGTCTGTCGAAATCTTCATGTTAGATCTAATCTAACATATACATCATAACCTTTAATCAAATAAATTATCTTACCTTAGATCCTTAGATTTCCCGAAAGACCCTTCAAGTTTCGGCCAAATTTGCTAATAGGGTTAGTACCTTGATTTCGATAGAAAGAAAAGGAATAAAAAATTGATTGACCACAGATCTTACCCTTTTGATGTTGTAGTTGGTTGCTCCTTTACTTAGAATCAACAAAGATTCGGCTTTGACAGTAGAAACAGAGAAGAAAATAGAAGAAGAAAAGATGGATTTTTCTTAAAGAAAATTTCGACAGAGAGGGGGAGAGAGCTAGGAAAATTTCGGCAAAGAGGAAGCAAAAGTGAATGAGTAGCCCTCCTGCCCTCCTTTTATAGCCAAAGTTATCAGCCTAGGAGTCCCTTACTTGGCCACCACTCCTCTTTTTGATAATATTATCTCTTTTATTTAAAAGATAAAAGCCTTTAATCCATCAATTATCTCCTCAAATATCTTAAAATAAAATCCTTTATTTATCACTTATTATTCACATATTTATGCAAATAAAACTCTTCCTTTTCTAGAAACCCATGCCGTCCACCTCAGCCTTCTGGAAGCAAAAATAAAACTTATTTATTTGCTTCTCAAGTGACTCGAACTCAGGCCCATTTCCCTTGCATGTGACGCCATTTCCTTAGGCCCTAAGTGGCATCTTCAGGCCACTTTTCCAAGCCTGTTTGTGTGTCAAACTTCTCCAACTTTTTCTTTTAAGGCCTTCTAGCCCTTATTTCCTATTTTGAACTTTAAAATTTGACATTTCGGCATCATTTCTAAGTTTCCTAAAATTTTCAATCGGCTCTGTAACTTGCCATTTTTCTTACATTTCCAAGTTTCCAGAAATGTTTACTTTCCATTTTTGAATCATTTCCAAAAATGTTCAGGTTTCCTAAAATGTTCATTTCCATTTTCATTTCTATTTCCATTTCCATTTCCATTTCTAGGTTTCCAAAAGTATCAAAAATTTATTCTTAGTACTTGAGACTTGACATTTCGTACAATTAAACTGAAAATGCATAGGCCCTATTCAGGATGTTACAGTTCTACCCCCTTAAAATAATTTCGTCCTCGAAATTACTTACTAACGAATAATCGTACGGTCTAACTCACCCCACTACGCTATTGCTGCGCACTCTGATCCTAAAGAACTATCATACTTTCTAGGCACATTCTCTAGGTTCACATCCAAAGTTTCAGTCACTTCACCAGCAATACAAGAATAAGCTAACCATATAACAAGCAAAGCAATTAAGGGTATTCCAGAAATGAGGAACGTACCCATAGTCATATCTGGCACATATTCCTCCTCGCGACGGCCAACTGCATAAACCAACCTTGGTTGCCTCGCGTCTGCACCTTCAGCACCTCCTCTTGGTGCTTCACGTCCACGGCCCGAACCATTTCCTCCATGGTTCGGTCCACGACCTTACTGAGGCTGCTGTCCTCCTCTACCCGTCTGGCTAGCATTCTGAACTACCGGTCGGCTCTCATCTGTTTGCTTAGGACAATCCTTAAGCATATGGTCCTTGGACCCACACTTGAAACATCCTCCCGTCTTTCTCTAGCACTCTCCCAAGTGCCTCTTTCCACAATGTTCACAAGGTCGATAGCGCCCTTCTGAACCAACTTGCCGACCTCACGGCCCATCAACTCTAGGCCTCTTATTCCCAGATGAGCCAGACGATCCAAAACCTCTTTCTGGCCTATTCCAATCAGTGTTTTGCCTTGTAGAATCCTTAATTCCTTCAGCCACTTTAGCCTTTTCCACTAACGCAAAAAATTCCTGCTCCTGATGCGGTGCTATAAACAGTCTCAGATCGTCCCTCAGTCCATCCTCAAAACGGACACAGCGTTCATGCTCAGTTGCCACTACACCTCGAGCAGAACGACTCAACCTCAGAAATTCTGCCTCATATTCTGCTACGGACTTGTTCCCTTGAACCAGCCCCAGAAAAGCTTTCCTTTGCTCGTCTGTATACCTGGTTCCCACATATTTCTTCTGGAATGCCTCCTTAACATATTCCCAGGTCAGATCCTCTGCCGTGGCACCATCTCGAATAGTTAGCCACCATTGATACGCTTCACCGCGTAACAATGCCACCATCCCTTTCAACTTTTCCTCAGGAGTCAGATCGAGCTCATCCATGATACACTCCGTTGCTTCCAACCAGTACTCAACTGTACTGGGTGCCACTCCAGACACTCCTCGAAACATTTCAGCTCCATTAGCTCGGAGCCGTTCAGGCACACACTTACGATTCCCTGAATTTCCTCCCGCACCAGCCACTAATTCCAAAACTCGCAGCACAGCCTGCGACACAGCATCTTCCCCCGTCTGAGCTTGCTGCTCAATGTTAACAGCTGGGGGTGGTGGTGGCGGTGGTATTTCATTGTCGGACCCTTGACCCGATCTAACGGGTTCCGACACGGTCATCCTTCCTCTACCTCATCCACGACGACTACGTCCTCTAGAGCTCATTTTCTAGCGTCGAGATCTGATTAAAGAATTTTATGAATTAATCATTGTTCCACTTATTTACCGCGAAGGAGTTTTATGAAAAGGGATTTAAGAGTGGTTCTTTCGTATTCATACAAACACACAGTCTTTTCCATTCATTCATTCATCCATCAAACAAATATGAACTTTCGTTCATTCAGAGAAACGTTGTAGTTTTCGTTGTTGTTGTTTTCCACTACCCAGGGGTATTTTCGTAATTGTCCTACAGGGGCGTTTTCGTAAATTTTCAAAAGAAAAACGTTCCTTGGTGTTTTTGTCAAAAAGTATTTTGAAAATTTCAAAGTCTCGGGTAATTTGGAAAAATTTTGAAATCTGGGGATATTTCGGTAATTTTAGACCTCGGGGGTATTTTGGTAATAAACCAAGGTAAATTTGTAAAGTTTAATATTTCTGGGGTATTTCCAAACTTTACAAAACTTTGAGAGTTCTTTTTGAGACTTGTACTTTCCAAAACGGTGATGTTGCATAATTTTGGAAACCAGGGTCATTTTGGTAATTTTGTAAGTTAGGGGCAGTTTTGTAATTTTCCCAAATCAAGGTATTTTTGATAATTTGCAAATTAGGGTTTTTGAACTTTTTATAAAGTAATGAAATCTTGATAAGAACTGTGGGTATTTTGGGAATTTCATAAACCAAGGGTATTTTTGTAATTTCATAAATCGAAAATTTTTCGGAAAATTTTGTAAAAATAGTTCTCACAAATTAAAAAGGTAATTTTAAGAGTTTTAAAACTAGGGTTTTTATAAAAACACGGCTAGTTCCCTTTTAGGTTTTAGTTATTGTGTTTAGCCTATGACCGAGTCCTTTTGGTTAGGGTGAACCGAAGCTACGCACCAGGTAGGATTCCTGCGAAGAGGGGGTGAGTCACTAGGACTGCTTAAGTACCAGGCTCTTCCGGATCCAATCCTAGACATGCGCACAATGGTTACCACACCCTAACTCGGCGACTTAGTCATAGGTTTGTTTAATGGTCCTTAAGTCTTATGTACTTGTGTTTGAGTAGACTAGTCCTACGGTTCGATAGATTCTAGTTCACTAATCTACGTTCCATTCCATTTCTACCCTTCTACAAATCATAATATAAATCACACAAGAGATCGAAGTACTTACCTGGTGGACTTCGGGTCGGAGACTTAGGTGCCATGCCAGAAAACCTGCTTACTTCCAAAAATATTTTCATAAAACTCATTTGGGCTCGATTTGAAAATGTTTTGGGCCTTAGACCACAGGCCGAGAGTTTAAAACTGGGCTCTGATACCAAGCTGAAACACCCCACACCCGGCCCACGAGCCTGGACCGGATCTGGTATGTTCCTTAAGTAAACCGGTTTTCAAATTCTTTGTTACTTAGAGAAACTTTGTAAAACTTTTAGGAAATATTGTTTTGGATTGGGCTTAGATTGGGAAACCCATTTAATTAATTTGAAGATCCAATTTTATTAAGGTGACAAAATAATTTTTAGGGTTTATTTCTAAAGAAATCATTTTTACTTAACTTTAATCAACATAGTTCGTAACATAATAATTAAAAGTAAAGCCAAAAATAAATAAAATCCATCTGGGCCTTATGGCTTTATTACATCAAATAAAACCCAATAATAAAATTAAAGATACTAAAAAGTAATAAAGTCCAAATTAAATAAATTCTTCAAATGGATGCATGGCCACCTCAAGGTCTACCGTCCCGGTCCGTTACTGTTCATCATCTGAAAATAGTTCCCACAACGGGGTGAGTCAACAGACTCAATGTGTACACAACATTAACATTCAACAAATCAGGCATACATGTTCATATCAAATTCATGTTCATATAAAATAAATGATGCAACCCAAACCCAAACCTAAAGGTCCATCCGCTACACACCACCCGTACCTGCCGATCACACCGTGGGGACTACTAAGTCAACCCTCCATCCGCTACACACCATCGAAGGCAGTCGCTGCAGTCGACGTGCTCATCGCCCATATAATTTGTGTCATTAGACACCATATTCAAATAATGTAACCGAAGTTACCATATTCAGATAATGTAACCGGAGTTACCATATTCAAATTTTGTGACCGTAGTCACCATATTCTGTTGGTGAGACCGAAGTCAACACCTTCTTCCCCTTTCACATATATCCCGAATGCCCCATATATCATGCATAACATACTTAATTTCTCATTATTCACATGTTAACAATATAGCATATTCGTAATCCAATCGAAAGTAGGAAACATACCTGGGTACTCTTACCACATTTGTGGTACTTAGTCACATTCACATTCTTATGCATATTCATATATAAAAATAATTGCCATATGATATATCGAAAATTAATGCGAGTACACACCTGATTCGCTTATTAGATTCCTTGAAATCTCGAAAAATGATCTACCGATCTAGATCTTTGACTCCTATATTCGGCCATTCAATAAAACATATTAACAAACCTATTTGGCTTAAAAACCAAATCCTAGTAGGATTTGTATTACTTACCTTGTTGCCGATTTGGATGATCAAGTCCCAAAAATTTGCTAGTATCCCTTTTTCCTTGAAATTGGCTAACACTAATTCATGTAACCATGTGAGTTTCCGGCTTTTGAATAAATGAAAAATAATTCCAAATACCAAAATTAAGCCTTGGCCGAATATCACTTACCATACAAATTCCAAATCTGAAGAGGATTCCTTGCCCTATATGTCTGTCGAAATCTTCATGTTAGATCTAATCTAACATATACATCATAACCTTTAATCAAATAAATTATCTTACCTTAGATCCTTAGATTCCCCGAAAGACCCTTCAAGTTTCGGCCAAATTTCGATAAAAAGAAAAGGAATAAAAAATTGATTGACCACAGATCTTACCCTTTTGATGTTGTAGTTGGTTGCTCCTTTACTTTGAATCAACAAAGATTCGGCTTTGACAGTAGAAACAGAGAAGAAAATAGAAGAGGAAAAGATGGATTTTTCTTAAAGAAAAATTCGGCAGAGAGGGGGAGAGAGCTAGGAAAATTTCGGCAAAGAGGAAGCAAAAGTGAATGAGTAGCCCTCCTGCCCTCCTTTTATAGCCAAAGTTATCAGCCTAGGAGTCCCTTACTTGGCCACCACTCCTCTTTTTGATAATATTATCTCTTTTATTTAAAAGATAAAAGCCTTTAATCCATCAATTATCTCCTCAAATATCTTAAAAGAAAATCCTTTATTTATCACTTATTATTCACATATTTATGCAAATAAAACTCTTCCTTTTCTAGAAACCCATGCCGTCCACCTCAGCCTTCTGGAAGCAAAAATAAAACTTATTTATTTGCTTCTCAAGTGACTCGAACTCAGGCCCATTTCCCTTGCATGTGACGCCATTTCCTTAGGCCCTAAGTGGCATCTTCAGGCCACTTTTCCAAGCCTGTTTGTGTCAAACTTCTCCAACTTTTTCTTTTAAGGCCCTCTAACCCTTATTTCCTATTTTGAACTTTAAAATTTGACATTTTGGCATCATTTCTAAGTTTCCTAAAATTTTCGATTGGCTCTGTAACTTGCCATTTTTCTTACATTTCCAAGTTTCCAGAAATGTTTACTTTCCATTTTTGAATCATTTCCAAAAATGTTCAGGTTTCCAAAAATGTTCATTTCCATTTTCATTTCCATTTTCATTTCTATTTCCATTTCCATTTCCATTTCTAGGTTTCCAAAAGTATCAAAAATTTATTCTTAGCACTTGAGACTTGACATTTCGTACAATTAAACTGAAAATGCATAGGCCCTATTCAGGATTTTACAATTTAACTCTTTCAATTCTGTTGGTGCCATTCTATATGGAGCTATCGAAATAGGAGTAGTCCCTGGCACTAATTCAATACCAAATTCAACTTCCCGATTCAGAGGTAATCCCTGTAGTTCTTCAGGAAACACATCTGGAAACTCACAAACCACAGGCACAGATTCAACCTTCTTTTCTATCACTTTTGTATCAATCACATATGCCAGATAGGCTTCGCAACCCTTTCTCACATAGTTCATAGCTTTCATCACAAATACAACAACTGGTAACCCCTTCAAATCACTGGATTCCATTTGAACTATCTCACCATTCTGACTTTTCAATTCAATGCTCTTCCTTTTATAACTCACAATGGCATTATGTAGAGTAAGCCAATCCATACCCAGAATTATATCAAATTCATCGAACGGTAGCAACATCAAATTAGCCAGAAAACATATATCACGAAACGTCAATTGGCAATTTTTGCACACCTTATCCACCAAGACACACTTGCCTAAGGGGTTCGATACTCTAACCACAAATTCAGTAGACTCAATAGGTATAGCCTTATTCAATACTAGATTCACACACACATAGGAATGAGTTAAACCCGGATCTATTAATGCAATAACATCAGTATCGAATAGAGTAAAAGTACCAGTTATAACGTCTAGAGATGATGCTTCCTCTCGTGCACGTATAGCAAAAGCTCGGGCAGGTGCTCTCGCCTGCGATCTCACTGCTGTATCGGTGGTCCCTCTCTGGTTCCACTCACATTTCTGGCATTTCTGGGTGGTCTACCCCTGGCTGTCACATTACTCGATCTCACATTCTGAACGTTTTATTCCTCAGCCATCTTTGGGCAGTCTCAATAAAGTGATCTCATGACCCACATTTATAGCAAACTCTATTGTTGTACTTGCCCCAGAAGTCTCCCACATGTCGTTTTCCACACTGTCTACACTCAGGTTTGTTACTTTTGGCATTATCAACACTTGATTCTATTGGAGCTTGAGTTCTCGGACCGACACTTAGCATTGCGCGGTCTCTATTCAGATGTCCAAATGGAGTATTTGACCGGTTGTTTGTATCTCTAAATCTCTTTGTTGAAGGTTGAGAAAATTTACTCATCGATCTTTTTCTTTCATCACGAGCTTTAGAATCAGCTTTCTTCTTTTCTTTACTGAGTTCTTCAGCTTTGTAAGCTCTTTCGACTAGCACAACAAATTCGTTTATATCAAGTATCCCAACCAACAACTTAATGTCCTCATTCAACCCTTCTATGAAGCGTTTACAAATAGTAGCTTCTGTTGAAACACATTCCCGTGCATACTGGCTCAATCTCACAAATTACCGCTCATACTCAGTAACTGACAAACGACCCTGTTTCAATTCTAGAAACTCTTTACGTTTCTGATCAATGAATTGTAACAGTCCGAATTTGACCCTAATCGGAACGGTGGTTTCGGGACCACGAATCTGAGTCTGTAAAATATTTAAAGATTATATTCTGTGCTTATTATGTGTGTATTAATATGTCATAGAAAAATTTTATCGTTTGAGTGTTTAATTTAATAAAAAGGATTAAATCGCGTAAAGTAGAAAAATGGCATACTATAGTGAAAAGTGCTAATGTGTTAGTGGCTTCTTAATGTGAGGTACTAAAAGGGCAAATAGCCCATTATTAGTGGTAGTGGACGGTATAGGACAAAAATGCCCTTGTTTTATAAGTTAGTTTATTTTATAAAGTAAGGTTAATTTAGATATTAAACAAATACATAATATATATACTAATTAAAACATAAAATAAGCATGTTTTGTTCATCTTCTTTGACCGAATTGCATGTAAGAAAGAAAAAGAGAATAGCCAAGCATATTTCGGCACTTATTTTGCAAAATTAAGGTATGTAACTAGCTCGGTTTTTGTTAATTTCTATGTTTTTGAGATCGTTGCTTCGAACTGTAGCTAACCCATGTTATAATTTTTAAAAATAAGCATGCTTGATATTCGGCCATTGTAGTGTTCATATGATTTTTGGTGTTTGATGATTTTAAATTAAAGATATGAAAAAGATTAGCATGTTTTGTATTGAAAGTTTTGATGAAATTGAGTAATTAGGGCTAATTTGTAAAAATAAAATTTTAGAGGGGCTTATTTGCAAAATAAATGAAATGTATGCCTTGGTATGAATGTATAGAAGATTCGGCCCTAAAGCATTATGTGCAAATTATGTGTATTTTGTGTTTTATGCAAATAGGACTAAATTGTAAAAATGTGAAACATTAGGGGTAAAATGGTAATTTGCCCATTTATGTGTTTTGGGACTAAATTGAAATGAAATGTACTTGAATGAGATTATTTTTGATATGTTTAGATCAAGAACAAAGAAAATCAGATTTGAATCGGGGAAAGACGAAAGTTGCGGAATAGCCGGTTTAAGTCGTCCTTTGTTAATCGAGGTAAGTTCTTAAGCGAACTTATGTTAAAAGATTATTTACAAATCTAATGAATGATAAAATTAGTATATTTATAGTGTAAAACCATGAGTTGGCCGAATGTGATGATGATAAATTGGATTGATTGTAATTGTATTTAATGTGATGTGAATAAGTGCTTTTGGTTTGATATATGATTGTGAAATGTGAAATGCAAGAATAACTATATTGATATTCGGGCTTCGAGCCTAGCAGGCCTCGTGCCGGTGATCAGTATCAGGCTTTGTGCCTAGCAGGCCTCGTGCCGGTGATATAATCGGGCTTTATGCCTAGCAGGCCTAGTGCCGGTGACACATTCAGGCTTATTGCCTAGCAGGCTAAATGCCGGTGTTTTGGACTACAGACTTTGAGTTCAGCAGGCTTAGTGCCGGTGTATGAAATCCAAGGTAACGTTTAGCAAGTTCGAACTAGTGAATTGCTACTCTAAGATTTAATTGGTGTTAACGAATTTATGAAATGAATTAAGAGTGCCGAATTATGCAAAGGTGAGATTGTTATTTCGGTTACAAGGTAAGTAATATTCTTACTCAAGTGTTATATGAAAATATATATATGTATGTATATGATGTTTTCGATCAATGAAATGATGAGAGTAATTTGACATGCAAGTGATAGCCAAAAGAAAATTCTATTAGATTGTGCTATAAGCAAATTTGGTTTTATACAAATGTAAGTAGTCGAAAGTATTTGTAAAAGTACATAGATGTGTACGTTGGTATTGGAAATGTGAATGTTGTATATATATATATGCTTTCAGTTCTAATGTATATTATGGATTAAGCTATAATTATGTAATGTTATGAGATGAGTGTCTTAATTAATTGTATGTGATTATGTTCTGCTTAAGACTTACTGAGCTAGCATGCTTACTTGTACGTTATGTCTCCTCTGTTTTATAGATTCTGGTTAGTCTACGAGCTCAACGGAACCGTCAAGACAGTCACTCACACGATCATCTCTTTTGGTACTCATACTCTAGCTTTGATTTGAAAGGCATGTATAAGCTAGGTTTTGATGTAAGAAATGGTACTTAATTTAGTGTATAAATATAGCCTTGCGAAAAAGGCTTAGTTCCTTTGGGTAAATTATCGTTCTTTATGATAATGGCTTGCATGATTTTGTTTATGTTTTTTTTGTTCATGTTTGAAAGAAAATCGAATGGCCTTTGTGTGTCCATATGTATAGTACGGTTAATGCCAATGTCTAAGTTAGGAACTTTGGTTATGTACGTATAGTAAAGTCATGTGATTATGGCTAATTTTTCTTCAATAACTTGAGTTTCCAATGTTTTATGTTTAATTATGATTTGCTTGGTTATAACGAATTCATGAATATGAAAGCTTGGTTGTTGCACAAGTATTAGTATATTTTATGTGATATGAATACATAAATGGTGGTATATTGGATAAGTTAAATTAGTAGTATTAGTTTGATATGCTTTTGCTTTATGCTTGTTTTAGAAAGAAAATTAGGTTTGGATTCAAGCTAATATAAAGCATGTTTGTATATTCGGTTAAGGTTAGTTTCTTATTAATATCCATGCACTATATATACAGGATGTCTTTCGTTAAGTATGTTATGAACATAAGTCTTACGAATGTTTTGGTATGATCTTAAGAAGACTGATATTTGCATGAATATTGTTTAAAGAACCAAAGATGTAATTGTTCTTTTAATAGGTATAGGCAATGCGCATATATGTATATATTGATACGATCATTTGTGGCATAAATTCTTGATGAGTTGGAAATGGTAAAAACACTATAAGTTAAGCATGACTGGGTAAAGTAATGATGTCTCGTAATTATCATGATGAGTTGGTTACATTGTTGGCCGAATGTATGGAGTACCTATTTAACGGGTAATTAAACGATGGTATATGAGGTATTAAAAGCGGTTAGGTTGTTGTGCATATGATTATGAAGTGTTTGAATAGAGATGATCATAGATAGGGCTACGTTAACGACTAAGCCCAAAACTTTGTAATATTATAACTTTAGTAAAGATTTCTTTGCGTATACTGAATTTAGTAGAATGCATGATTGGACTTGAATTTAGTTCGTAATATCTTGTAACCCTAATCCGGTGACGGATGTGGGATATGGGTGTTACATGAATCGTTGATTGATATACTTCTTTCTGAACTCAACTTGAAAGAAATCCCAGGTGATTCTCTCTCTCGGAACCACGGATGTCAACGTCTTCCACCAGTTATAAGTTGTATCTCTCAACAAAGAAACTGCACACTTGATACACTCATCAGGAGTCAACGACATCTCATCGAATACCCGAATTGTATTTTCAAGCCAAAACTCAGCTCGCTCAACATCGTCATCAATTGTGGCCCTAAACTCTTCGGCCCCATTGATAAACCGTAAAAGTAACATATTTTAATCCCACATTCAGCATACTTCCGGATGATTTATTCCTTGATTCATGTAAAAAGGTGCTTTTAATCCTCTCTTTTCATGTCTTATACTCAAGAAAGCACCCAAGGATGGAAAGAACGAGAAACGGCCTAAAACGAACCAAATTGGGCCAAAGAGAAAATCGACACGGCCTGGACTTAAGCCCACACAGCCGTGCCTCATTGAGCAACTAGAACACGGCCTAATCCCGATTCACACGGTCGTGCCCCATTAAAGAAGTCCGAACACGGCTTAAAGACCGTTCACATGGGCGTGTGACATGGCCGTGTCCCTGTCGTGGCAAAGAGCAATTTTAATCGGAAAAGGATACTTAAGGCCAAAGAAACCTATTTCGAAAGCCTATATAAACCCCCTAAGTGCAACCTGAAAGGGCGCGGTGAGCTAGGCCAAGGAGCCAAGCTGAAAAGGTCAGATTTTTGGGAATCACTCGAAGATAGCCAGTTGATCCATCTCAAGAAGCCAGAATTCTACTCAAGACGGCGGATTTCTCCTTCAATTTCTTCAAGGAGTTTTAGGGATTTCTTATGTTTTGTTTTATCTTTTCTTCTGAGATGTTTTCTTTTATTATTATGAACTAAACCCTTCAGATACCTGAAGGGGATGAAACCTAAGACAGATGTTGTTATCATTTTCTGAACTGTATAATAAATACTTGATTTGTTCTTAATTATGTGTGCTTAATCCTTGTGTTAATATTTCCGGGATATTGATTCAAGTTGGATGTGCTTAGGTGGAGGAGCAAAAGTCCCTGCTGAAGAGTAGATCTAGCATAATTAAGCGGAGTTGATCACGAGCCTAGAGATAGGGTGACGAGATTTTGCCAGATTAAGGTGAAACCTAATATGGGAATCCATAGATCGAGTTAATGCGGTTCTAAGGGTTTTAATTAGAAAGAGATTTCAATTAATTAACCTAGGGTTAGACGTTATTCGCCTCGAGAAAGGGTTTAATATAACTTAGGGAATCTTACGGATCAAGTTAAGTGAATAAATCATCTGGTTCAGTGTTAGATAACAAGTGAAGTCTAGGTGGATTCTTCCTAGGGTATCGTCGTAATCAACTGAGTTTTTCCAACAGTATTTCCCCAATCCGTTCTTTTTGTCTTGAGTCTTTAGCTTAGTAGTTAGTTAAATTTAGATTAGATAACAACTTCACTTATTTTAGGCTAAATAATAAAAAAGAAAGTTAGTATTAGTACTTTTAGTTCCTTTGGGTTCGACAATCCGGTCTTGCCTAGGATATACTATTGTTCGATAGGTGCACTTGCCTCAATCGTTGTCAGAGTTAGTTTCCAGGTTCGATCATTCTCATTCATACAAATTTAAAACTCTGAAATCTAACGATCAAGTTTTTGGCACCGTTGCTGGGGAACTAAAATATTAAGAAAGCTCTATTTTTATTACTTTAGCCATTATTTTCCACAATTTACTTTTATTTTTTATCTTTAGGTTAAATTTTGATTTTGCTAAATTTTCTTTCTTTTCTCAGCAGGTACCTCTAGTTTATGACTAGAAGGAACCCAAAAGGACGACTACTATACGATAGTGATATTGAAGCTACCGCTCACAGGAATCGTAGAGAAATTAGACGAGCCCTAAATTACACAGAAGAAGAGCGCGAAAACAGATCCAATCCTACTGAAGGGATGGACGAGAATAATCCACCACCACAAGATATGGGAGAAAATAATACTCCATGTACTATGTACGATTATGCTAAACCTCATTTAATAGGAGCAAAATCGAGTATTGTTAGGCCTGCTATAACTGCTAATAATTTTGAATTAAAGCCTAACAATATACAAATAATTCAACAATTTGTTCAATTTGATGGTTTGCAGGACGAAGACCCAAACACTCATATAGCTAATTTTTTAGAGTTCTGTGATACCTTCAAAATAAATGGCATTTCTGATGATGCCATACGTCTTCGGTTATTTCCTTTTTTATTAAGGAATAAATCCAAACAGTGGTTAAACTCGTTACCACGAGGGTCAATCACTACGTGGGATCAAATGACCGAAAATTTTTTATTAAAGTATTTCCCACCGGCCAAAACGGAAATTACGGAATGATGTCTCTTTGTTTGTGCAGATGGATTTAGAGACGTTATACGATGCATGGTAGAGATACAAGGATCTCTTGAGAAGATGTCCGCACCATGGTTCACCCTTATGGCTTCAAGTCCAAACTTTCTATAACGGTGTGAACCCTTCAGCGAGGCAACTAATTGATTCAGCCACTGGTGGAACCCTAAACAACAGAACTCCTGAAGCAACCT
Organism: Gossypium australe; assembly: GCA_005393395.2. Taxonomy (NCBI): domain Eukaryota; kingdom Viridiplantae; phylum Streptophyta; class Magnoliopsida; order Malvales; family Malvaceae; genus Gossypium; species Gossypium australe. Next base: position 83,515,134 of record CM016619.1, on the reverse strand, counting down.
ACGAGTTTATTGAAGAGGTGTCACTGAATAACTATTAGTGGCAGGTTACAAGGACCAAACCAACAAAATCAGCCGGAGTTTTTAACCTCGATGCAGTAACCATGCTATCAACACAGGTAGAGATGATGAATAAAAAGCTTGATAGTTTGTGTTCTTTGCAGGCACATCCAGTAATGCAGTGCGACGCAAGTGGAATTGTGGTGAATCCTGAGTACCCAGCCTACCAACCGGGCGCAGAAAGCGAACAGATGAACTATATAGGTAATAATTTCATATCTAATAATAACCATTATAGTAATACTTATAATCCAGGTTGGAGGAACCACCCAAATTTTACATGGGGAGGTCAAGGAAATCAAGGAAATCAAAGACAACAACTCCTCAAAATTTCCAAAATCAGTCCTATCCACAGGAAAAGAAGCCGAACCTTGAAGAGATGCTAACAAAATTCATGGAAGCCACAGAAAATCGCTTCCAAAACACTGAAACAAACCAACGAACATCGATTGAAGAGATCAAGAGCCAAGTTGGGGAACTTACTAAGTTAGTTGGACAACTTGCAAAGTTAATGTCCGAACGACCGCAAGGGCATCTAACAAGCAACACTGAGATTAACCCAAAGGAGCAAATCCAAGCCATCACAGCTCATGATAGTATAGGGTTAGATGAACCCAATTCAATACAAGGAAATGAGGTAAAAGAAGGTAAAATAAAGGTAACACAGGAAAAGCCAAAACTGGTAATGAAGGAGTACCAACCTCGCATACCGTATCCCAAAGCGATGAAGAGAGATGATACAGAGGAACAGTTTAGTAAGTTTCTTAAACTTTTAAAGAAATTACATATCAACTTACCTCTTCTTGAAGCTCTTTTTCAGATGCCAGATTCGAGGAAAATTTTAAAACAGCTCTTGACAAACAAGCGCAAACTAGACAAAAAGCCACACGTGGAATTAAACGCAGTATGATCAGCAATGTTACAGAATAGACTACCGCGGAAGTAAAAAGATCCAGAGAGTTTTACAATTCCATGTTTAATTGGTAGACTAACTGTTGATAATGCATTAGTTGATTTAGGGCCAAGTATAAATGTCATGCCTTATAAAATGTTTAAACAATAGGTCTAGGGAAACCCAAACAAACTAGGATGAGCATTCAATTAGCTGATAAAACTGTTAGAATTCCTAGGGGTATTATCAAAGATGTTCTTGTAAAAATTGACAAATTCGTTTTCCAGTAGATTTTGTTGTCTTAGAATGGATGAGGATAATTTGATTCCTTTAATTTTAGGAAGACCCTTTTTAGCAACTGCTTGAACTAAAATTGATGTTAGCACAGGAGAACTCATACTTCAGGTAGGTGATGAATCGATCAGTTTACAAGCTCTTGACTCGGCCAGGACAACAATTGATGAAGGTGAAAAAGCAAATTCAGTTGATAACCAGGTTGTTCAACTTTCACCACAAGAAACACCACAAGGATAAAAACCTGAGCCAAATCATGGACCTCGTGCCAACACAGAAGAATTATACAAGGAGCAAAGCCTTAAGGTCGACAGATTAGAAGAGTGGAAGACACAATTTCAAGAGGAACCAGAACCGCACAAAGAAAAACCAAAGGAGCCCCTAGAAGAGCTCATAGGAACATCAAACCACATCAAAATAGGAGACCAGGTACTGTTAGATAAATCAGATCCTCGAATCACCATGTCAGACCTAAAAGCAAACGAAGAAATCCCTCTTGAGGTACACAATATCTTCCCATACGGAACAGTCGAGGTAAGCAACCCCATGTTCGGCACTTTTAAAGTACACATTTCTCGAATCAAACTTTATCAAGAAAATAGAACTGTACGCATGAGGGAAGATATTCAAACCTTTAAACCTCCTCAATTTCACAAATATGAGGAAAGTCTAGCTTAAGACTATAAACAAGCGCTTCTTAGGAGGCAACCCGAGCACTAACACAATTTCTTTTCACATTTTGCTTTCAATCTATTTTCTTTTCTTCCTTTCTTTCTGAATACCTAGTTGCAAACTATCCAAAAGTGCAGATTTCCAGACAACACGGTCTTGCACACGGCCGTGGCCGTGACCGTGTGGAAGTACATAATCTCCGTACTGACATAGCAGAGGCGGTACGAATCAAATCCCAACTAATTTTAGAAATCATGGACCCAACCACCCCACCACGGGCATCGACAAAGCGCCACGGCCGTGCGAGGCGGCCATGGACAACACTGAGTTATCAGAAACAGGCGTGGCTGGCTGAAAAACGGGCATGGAAAATCAACACGCTTAGACACATGGCTATGCGAGGCGGTCGTGTGAAACAATACGCCCTCGGTCCACGGGCGTGGGGAAGTACCAGAATTGAGCCTCTATTTAAATACCAACCCCCTCCCCATTCTTCTCATCTACTTTCCACCTCTTTTCTTATTCCCTTTTCTCAGATTCCCCTCTCCATAACAAGTCTCTATAACTCTTGAGCCACACCAAAGCCATGACGAAGAAGCGAAAGAAAGCAAGCATAGTCTCCTCAAGGGAGACCCCTATACATAAGTTCATGCCGGCCGCTTCACCCAAACAACAAGCCAAGGGTCTTTGAGACCATTTAGTTTCTATTTTTCTTTTTTCTTTTGCTTCAATTTCCTTCCCTTTGACAATCTTATGCTTAATTTAGTTTAATTTTTTTTTTAGTTTCTTAGTGTCAGGTTCAAAAGACTGCTAAGGAATCACCACGACCACGACCATAGCCACGCCACTTCCACCACCGCTAGCACCTCCGCAGCCTTAAAGGTCACACCACCTCGCGAACCATCCAACAATAAGGACTCCTCAGTCCAACCATATTTTCTTTTAATTTTATTTTACTTTCTATTTTCCTTCTCTTTAGTTTTTCTGTCCTTAATTATATATATAGTTTATTTTAAATGTGTCTTAATAAATCCTGGCTAATTCTTTACGAGCTCCCCAATTTCTTCATCTAGCGTAGAGCTCGTTAGTAACCGCCATAACAAAAGACGACACCTCCAACGTATTCTCCACATCCTCCAAGGAATCCATCCATAATTTAGGAAGTGTCATTTTTTCCCCTCTCTTTTGATTATCTAATAACTGTTATTATCTATCTTTGTACATTGAGGGCAATGTACATCTTAAGTGTGGGGGCTAAAAGTGCCTAACTTTTTGCATTATTCTCAATCCCTAAGGATAAAAGTGCCAAACTTTTTTTCATTATTCTCAAATCCCTAAATTATATTCTGTTCTTAAGTAATTTTTTCATATTACTAATTAGGATGAAATTTCTGATGAATTATGATCTTTATTGACGTGTTTTTGAGTAAGCCATAGTTAATTGTGCATTGATGATTAAATTAGAAGAATATTAGAGAATCAAGCATGATAAGTCTATTTTTCAAAATAAATTTTTTTGAATAGGTTGTCTACCTGAATCTGAATGTTACCTTGAAATTTAAAATTTACGAGGTTGATGTCAAAAACACCCATAATTTTTGTGAGATTTTGAGCCTTATAGAGCATATATTCTTTTTCATGCTAACTTTATTGATTATGAGTGTGTCAACATTGAACTGTTATTCTAGAACTTGCCTCGATTATACATGTTGAGACCACACCTATGATTTGATATACTGAGATGATAAAGGCACCTAGGTTTTAACCCACTCACTCCACTAAAAAGCCTACCTCCATAAATAACCCCTAGTGAACCCCGTTGATCCTAACAACCCTTTTTATTCACTCACCCACTAATATTACCCCAAAACCCTTTGTATTTGTTATCACCATTCCTTTTGACTACCCTTATATCGAGATTTGATTTGTTTAGTTACCTAATTATATTATTTCAGTAGTACTTGATTTGTTCTTAAAAAAAAATTCGAAGTATATTCAGTACTACTAATATGAAAAGTGAGCTTATACAGTTAAAAGTCTATTTATCAAAAGAAAAGCTCGTATTATTAGGATTATTAATTTTCAGTTGATGTAGTTACTTATTATTAGATAGGTAACTTGTCAGGTCAGTCTCAATTCTAACCTTCTCATTTAGCCTTTATCCACACCTTTAACCCTAGCCCCGTTACAACCCTGTTAAAGACCTTTTGATCTGTTTATCATCTCATTTTACAGTGGTGGAGATTTGATTTTCAAGGAAGCCTATGGGATTAACTTTTCAGGTTCGACTTTTGAATGCTCTTTTCCTGAACCTTAAACACTTCGAGTAATTTGAGTGAATCTTTTGTGAGGATGTCTGAAACACCCCAAACCCGGCCCACGAGCCCTAACCGGATCTGGTATGTTCCTTGAGTAAAACAGTTTCAAATTCGTCTATTCTTTGGAAACTTTGATTTGAGTTCAAGTTGCAAACATCGTTAATTTCAAAATTCGTTTTGTTAAACTTCAGTGTTATATTTCAAAACTATGAGTTACCGGTAAAAATCAAGTATTTAGAGGTTACTATTTAAACTGAAAATCATTTGTATTTAGGTGACAAAACAATTGTCTTTTATTTTTAAGAAAAGTTACTTAAACTTTAATTTGATAAACATTCATATCGTAATAAAGTAGTTAAAGTGCATGCATAAGCAGTTCATACTATGGCCTTATTACATCAAAATTTAAAACCCGAAATAAATCCAAAGTACTTAGAGATAAAAAGTCCCAAAATCAAAATAAAGTCTGAGTTGAACATGGCCACCCCTAAGTTCCTGCCGACCCGGTCCATTACTGAGCGTCACCTGAAAAATATCCCACAACGGGGTGAGTCAAGCAGACTCAATGTGTACATCCAACACTAAGTCTCAACAGTTTAGGCATATCAATCCATACAAGTACATATAGCATTTAAATAAAATGATGCAATCCCAAACCCAATCCTAGATTCCATCCGCTACACATCACCTGTACCAACCTACACACCGTGGGGACTACTAAGTCAACCCTCCATCCGCTACACATCATTGAAGGCAGTCGTTGCAGTCGACGTGCTCATCGCCCTTATAAATATTCGTGGCATAGCCACCAGATTATTACTTGTGACATAAGTCACCACATTCAGATATTTGTGACATGAGTCACCACATTCAGATATTTGTGGTAAGAACCACCAGATTACTTCCCCTTTTCAAATTCACCCATATGCCCCATGTCATACATATCATGCAATATCATGCCTTAAGCCTTATTTCACATTCTTATCATGTTCACATATATGACATATTCCAAACATTCATATCTTACATTAATTTAAAGTTAACGTTACGTACCTGAGTACTTTGTACCATTGCATGGTACCTTGGCCACATTCACATTATTATAAACACGTATATTAAATTAAAGCCATAATCTATTAAGATTTAGTGTGGGGTACACACCTGGTATACTTAATGCTTTCACTGAAATCCCGGAAATCCCGATCTAAGCTTTAGATCCTTTAGTTCCTATATTCGGCCAACACTTAGCATTTTAGGAAAAAGCGTATTCGGCCAAGCAACCAAATCCCAAAGGATTAACACACTTAAATCCTTACCTTGCTGTCGATTTGACTACAAATCAAATCTCGAAACTTCGTAGAGTTCCTCCCTTGCAATCGGCTAGGCACTAAAATCACTTAACTAATTAGTTTCGGCTTTTAAACGAATAAGAAACAGATCTAAATACCAAAATAGGGCCTTGGCCGAATGTCAGATTCACTTACCTTGTGAATCTTAAATCCCGAAAACAACCACTTGATTAGGGAGTTGTCGAAATACCCTACAGACATATGTTAGATCCAACCTAACATTTAATCACAATACATGGCCTTTGGCCGAACATCACATGACTTACCTTAAATCCCGAATGATCCTCCTTATAGTCGACTATACTAGAAATCCCGGAAGAAACCTTTATAGTTTCGGCCAAAGATATTGACGGCATTAGAATCTTAATTTCGGCTTAAAGAAAAGAAATAAGATGATGACTATAGATCCTTACCCCTTTATATTAAAATCGGCAGCACCTTTACTTGAATCCACAGGGCTATTCGGCTATGGCCTAAATGCTGATCACTTGATTTCGGCTTTTGATGAACACTAGAGGATTTCGGCTTCAACAAGGGAAAGCAAAGAAAGAGTATGGGGCTTAAGAAGAATCGGCTATGTTGAGATTTTGAGAGGAGGGTATTCGGTCTTTGATGAAAAAGAAGAAGAGAATGTGGCTTGATGAATTTCGGCTTATGGAAGTGAGTAGAAAAAAGGAAGAAAAGAAAAGGGATACGAGCTGATTTCTTTGAGAATTTCGGCACAAAAGAAAAGATGAGAAGAGAATGAGTTTTTGGCACACATCCCCTTAGTATGGCCGAATGCCTTACTCACTTCCCCTCCTAAAGTCGGCTAGCATTCAAACACTAGCTACCCCTTGATTTTCTCCTATTTTCTCTCTTCTTACTCATTCAAAAATTATCAAAATAAAATCATCATTTATCCTTGCTTTAGCCAAAATTTTAAAAGAATAATACCTCATCTTAAACTCCCCCCATAGACTCCCCATGCCGTCCATTACCCTTCCTTGTTGCCGCAAAAATAAAACTTTTATTTAGTTTCCCATGCGACTCGAACTCAAGACCTGCACCAAGCTTGTGGCGTCATTTCCAGAGGCCTTAAGTGGCGCCTCCAAGCCACTTAACCAAGCCCATTTGTGTGTCATATTTCCCCTACATTTTCTCTTAAGGCCACCCTGCTTAGCTTCCTCTTTTAGATTTAAAATATAATAATTTTCTAAAGCACTCTCATATTTTTTAAAGTTCACAAAATTCATACAACACATTCATAACACACATAGGCATACTATTTCATAAAATTAAGCAATAATGCATAAGCCATAATCCAGGATATTACAGTTCTACCCCCCTTAAAAATAATTTTGTCCTCGAAATTACCTGACTGAAATAAGTGAGGGTATTGCTGTCGCATTGCCTCTTTCGGCTCCCACGAAGCTTCTTCCGATCCATGATTTTGCCATAACACTTTGACTAGAGGAACTGACTTCCTCCGCAGCACTTTCACATCTCGTTCCAAAATCTGAATCGGCTCTTCCTCGTACGACAAATCTGGCCTTAGCTCCACCTCTTCAACTGGTACTACATGAGATGGATCCGATCGATAACGACGTAGCATGGAAACATGGAATACGTCGTGCATCTGCTTCAACTCCGGTGGCAAATCTAACTGGTATGCCACTGGTCCAACTCGCTTCAATACTCGATAAGGTCCTATAAACCTTGGACTTAGCTTTCCTTTGCGTCCAAATCTCATCACCTTCTTCCATGGCGATACTTTAAAAAACACTTGATCTCCCACATCAAATTCTATTTCCTTTCGTTTGAGATCCGCGTACGACTTTTGCCTGTCAGATGCCTCTTTCAACCGTGCCCGAATTATCTCAACCTTCTCTTTGGACTTTGCCACAATCTCTGGACCCAAAACTCGTCGTTCCCCCAATTCCGTCCAGCACGTAGGAGTTCGACACTTCCGTCCATACAGTGCTTCATACGGTGCCATCCGAATACTAGCCTGATAGTTGTTGTTGTATGCAAATTCTGCTAAAGGCAAATATTCTTCCCAACTTCCTCTGAAGTCTATCACACAACCTCTCAACATATCCTTTAACACTTGAATCACTCGCTCAGACTGACCGTCAGACTGTGGATGAAATGCCGTAGTGAAATCCAATCTGGTGCCTAAAGCCTGATGTAGAGCTTTCCAAAATCGAGAAGTAAACCTTGGGTCCCTATCCGAGATAATCGATACCGGCACTCCATGTAATCTCACAATTTCTGCCACATATAACCTTGCCAACTTCTGTAAAGAATAATCAACCCGCACTGGAATGAAATGCGCGGACATTGTCAACTGATCCACTATCACCCACACCGAGTCCTTCTTAGTAGGCGTAAGGGGAAACCCACTAACGAAGTCCATGGTGATTCTCTCCCACTTCCACTGCGGAATCTTTATTGGCTGAAGCAATCCTGACGGAACTTGGTGTTCAGCCTTAACTTGCTGACATGTCAAGCACTTGCCAACAAATTCTGTAACTTGCCTCTTCAGACTAGGCCACCAAAACTGCTCTCTTAGGTCTCTGTACAACTTAGTACCTCCAGGATGCATAGCATAAGGGCTACTATGCGATTCCTGAAGAATTCTCCATCTTAGCTCCTTATTCCTCGGCATACAGACCTTACCCTTGAAACACAATACTCCCTCGTCATTAATACCATAATCTTCCAACTCTTCATTCTGTACTTGCTGTAGCTTAGCACTTAACTCATCATCAACCAACTGTCCCTCTTTCACTTCATTCAACCACATCGGCTTAACTTGCATCTCTACCAGCAAACTTCCATCATCATACAAGCTCAGATGTGCAAACATCACCCTCAGATCCGACACTACTTTCCGACTTAGGGCATCTACCACTACATTCGCCTTGCCCGGGTGATACTCTATGGAACAATCATAATCCTTCAATAATTCCACCCACCTTCGCTGTCTTAGGTTCAACTCTTTCTGAGTCAACAGATACTTAAGACTCTTGTGGTCTGTGTAGATCACTAACTTCTCTCCATAGAGATAGTGCCTCCACACCTTAAGAGCAAAGACCACTGCCGCCAATCCCAAATCATGAGTTGGGTAGTTAACCTCATGTGGCCTTAATTGTCAAGACGCATAAGCGACTACTTTCCTTTCTTGCATTAGAACACATCCTAGTCCCGTGTGAGAAGCGTCACAGTATACCACAAAATCCTTTCCTGCCTCAGGCTGAATCAAAACTGGAGCTTTCGTCAAAACCCTCTTAAGCTTCTCAAAGCTGTCCTGTTGCTTATCCCTCCATACGAAAGGTACTTCCTTCCTCAACAACTTTGTCAAAGGCGCGGCTATCGATGAGAATCCTTCCACAAACCTTCTGTAGTAGCCTGCCAATCCCAAGAAACTACGAACCTCAGCCACAGACTTAGGTGGTTTCCAATCTAACACCGCCTCAATCTTTCTAGGATCCACCCTTATTCCTTCTGCAGACACTACATGTCCTAAGAACGCAACTTCCTTAAGCCAAAATTCACACTTGCTGAATTTGGCATAGAGCTTCTTCTCCCTTAACACTTGCAACACAACCCGGAGATGCTCATCATGTTCCTCCTCAGTCTTGGAGTACACTAGGATGTCGTCGATGAACACCACGACGAACCGATCCAAGTAGGGTTGAAAAACCCGGTTCATCATATCCATGAACGCGGCTGGGGCGTTCGTTAACCCAAACGACATTACTACGAACTCAAAATGCCCATACCTTGTCCGGAAAGCTGTCTTATGAATATCTGCCTCCTTCACCGACCTTAAATCTATCTTCGAGAAAACGGCTGCCCCCTTAAGCTGATCGAACAAGTCGTCAATCCTCGGCAAAGGGTACTTGTTCTTGATGGTCAGCTTATTCAACTGACGATAATCTATGCACATACGCATAGTTCCGTCCTTCTTCTTCACGAACAAGACCGGTGCTCCCCATGGAGACACACTGGGTCGAATAAACCCACGATCAAGCAATTCTTGGATTTGAGCCTTGAGCTCAACCAACTCCTTTGGTGCCATTCTGTACGGGGCGATTGACACATGAGCTGTACCAGGTAGCAGATCAATTCCAAACTCCACCTCCCTATCCGGAGGTATTCCAGGTAACTCTTCCGGAAACACATCTTCGAATTCCCTTACTGTTCTAACTCCACTAACTCCCCCTTCTTTCCCATCCAACGCACCTACGAAGGCCAAAAATGCCTTGCACCCTTTCCGAACCATCTTATCAGCTTTCAGCGCTGAAACTACATTAGACAAGTAGTTTCTTCTTTCTCCTATCATAATTACCACCTCATTCTCCGGGGTCCTTAACTCCATTCGCTTAGCTGCACAATCCAACACAGCCCGATGTCCTACTAGCCAGTCCATACCAAGGATGAGATCGAATTCTTTGAAGGGAAGTTCCATCAAGTCAGCAGGGAAGTTCACTCCCTGGATTTCTAGGGGTACGCTCCGAAAGATTTTATTCACCACTACAGTTTGACCTAACGAGCTTACTACAGTCATCTCCCTATCAGATTGTTCAGAGGCCATGCCTAGAGTTTCAACTACTCTACATGCAACATAAGAATGGGTCGAGCCCACATCAATCAAAGCAAAGTAAGGCTTGCCAAAAACAAGGAACGTACCGGTTATGACGTCCGGCGCGTCTTCTTCCTCCCTCTGACGAACCGCATACACTAGACCTGGTTTCCTTGCCTCTGTATTACCTACACCTCTGCCAGGTGTTCCACGTCCTCTTCCAGCACCGTTACCGCGGCCATTTGGGCCACGGCCCCGCTGAGGCTGCTGTCCACCTCTACCAACCTAATTATAACCCTGACCTGCTGGTCGACCTCCGTCTATCCTAATAGGACAGTCCTTGATCATGTGGTCCTTGGACCCACACTTGAAACATCCTCCTGTATTCTTCCAGCACTCTCATAAGTGCTTCTTCCCACACTGATCACAAGTACGATACTGCCCTCCTGTAACAGCTTGCTGACCTCGCGGCCCATCAACTCTAGGCCTCTTCTGAACATTCCCAGATGACCCTGACGGTCCAAATCCTCTTTTCTGCTTATTCTGATCCGTGTTCTGCCGCACAGAGTCCTTAATCCCTTCAGCTACCTTAGCTTTCTCTACTAATGCAGAAAACTCCCGCTCCTGATGTGGAGCGATTAACAACCTCAGGTCATCCCTTAGTCCGTCCTCAAACCAGACACACCGCTCATGCTCCGTAGCCACTACTCCTCGAGCATACCGGCTCAACCTCAGGAATTCAGCTTTGTACTCCGCTACGGACTTGTTCCCTTGAACCAGCCCCAGAAATGCCTTCCTCTGCGCATCAGTATATCTGGTCCCAACATACTTCTTCTGATACGCCGCCTTAACATATTCCCAAGTAAGATACTCAGCTGTGGCACCATCCCGAACTGTTAACCACCATTGATATGCTTCATCACGTAGTAGCGCCACCATTCCTTTTAGTTTCTCCTCAGGGGTCAGATCCAGCTCATCCATAATTCGTTCCGTCGCCTCCAACCAATACTCAGCTGTACTGGGTGCCATGCCGGATACGCCACGGAATACCTCAGCTCTGTTGGCTCGGTGTCGCTCGGGTACCGCTTTCCGAGCTCCCATATTTCCACTTGCTCCAGCCACCATCTCAAGAACTCGCAGCACAGCCTGCGATACAGCGTCATCCCCCGTCTGATCTTGTTGCTCAACACCCACAGCTGGTGGTGGGGTGGTGGTACCTCGTTTTCAGACCCTTGACCCGATCTAACGGGTTCCGATACGGTCATTCTACCTCGACCGCATCCTCGCACATTACGACCACGTCCCCTAGAGCTCATTCTTACGATCGCGCTTTAATCTGATTAAGAAATTTTATGAATTAGTCCTTGTTCCGCTGATTATCCGCGAAGAAGTTTTATGAAAGAAGTTTAGGAGTAATTCTTTCGATCATTCAAAGTTTCAAGTCTTCTATCCTAATTCAGAGAAGTACAATCCATTCAGTAGCTCCTATCACACACATACATCATTCAAACATTCTTGTCTGTTCCTATCCCAGGGGTATTTTCGTCATTTGTCCTATAGGGGTATTTTGGTAATAAGTTGGGGTCAATTTGAAAAATCTCTATAAATCAAAGGTATTTCAAAATTTGCGAAACTTAGGGTCCTTTTTGAGAATTTGTTTTCCAAATCGGTGTTGTTGCAGAAATTTTGGAAATCGGGGGTCATTTTGGTAGTTTTGTAAAACAGGGGTAATTTTGTAAATTTCCAAATCAAGGTTCCTTAGTATTTTGTAACGATAAAGTTTTTGGATATTTTTGCAAAATCAGAGAATGTTATTGAAATCGGGGGTAGTATGGTAATTTTGGGAACCAAGGGCATTTTAGTAATTTTACCACTAGGGGTATTTAGGTAATTTTGTAAATCAGGAATATTGGTGATTTAAAACTAGGGTTTTCATGAAAACACGGCTAGTCCCTTTTGGGTTTTAATTACTGAGTTTAGCCTGTGACTGAGTCCTCTTGGTTAGGGTGAACCGTAGCTACGCACCAGGTAGGATTCCAGCGAAGAGGAGGTGAGTCACGAGGACTGCTTAAGTACCAAGCTCTTTCGGATCCAATCCTAGACATGCGCACAATGGTTGCCACACCCTAACTCGGTGACTTAGTTCACAAGTTTGTTTAATTAGGCATTTAAAGTTTTATGTAATTGTTGGAGTAAACTAGTCCTACAGTTCAAGTACTTAATATACTAATCTACGTTCCATTTCTACCCTTCTACAAATCATACTATAATTCACACAATGGATAGAGGTACTTACCTGGTGGACTTCGGGTCGGAGACTTAGGTGCCATGCTAGAAAACCTGCTTATTTCACAAAAATTTTCACAAAAATTCTTTTGGGCTTAATTTTGAAAACGTTTTGGGCCTTAAACCCAAGGCCGAGAGTTAAAAATTGGGCTCTGATACCAAACTGAAACACCCTAAACCTGGCCCACGAGCCCTGACCGGATCTGGTATGTTCCTTGAGTAAAACAGTTTCAAATTCGTCTGTTCTTTGGAAACTTTGATTTGAGTTCAAGTTGTAAACATTGTTAATTTCAAAATTCGTTTTGTTAAACTTCAATGTTATATTTCAAAACTATGAGTTACCGGTAAAAATCAAGTATTTAGAGTTTACTATTTAAACTGAAAATCATTTGTATTTAGGTGACAAAATAATTGTCTTTTATTTTTAAGAAAAGTTACTTAAACTTTAATTTGATAAACATTCATATCGTAATAAAGTAGTTAAAGTGCATGCATAAGCAGTTCATACTATGGCCTTATTACATCAAAATTTAAAACCCGAAATAAATCCAAAGTACTTAGAGATAAAAAGTCCCAAAATCAAAATAAAGTCTGAGTTGAACATGGCCACCCCTAAGTTCCTGCCGACCCGGTCCATTACTGAGCGTCACCTGAAAAATATCCCACAACGGGGTGAGTCAAGCAGACTCAATGTGTACATCAAACACTAAGTCTCAACAGTTTAGGCATATCAATCCATACAAGTACATATAGCATTTAAATAAAATGATGCAATCCCAAACCCAATCCTAGATGCCATCCGCTACACATCACCCGTACCAACCTGCACACCGTGGGGACTACTAAGTCAACCCTCCATCCGCTACACATCATCGAAGGCAGTCGCTGCAGTCGACGTGCTCATCGCCCTTATAAATATTCGTGGCATAGCCACCAGATTATTACTTGTGGCATAAGTCACCACATTCAGATATTTGTGACATGAGTCACCACATTCAGATATTTGTGGTAAGAACCACCAGATTACTTCCCCTTTTCAAATTCACCCATATGCCCCATGTCATACATATCATGCAATATCATGCCTTAAGCCTTATTTCACATTCTTATCATGTTCACATACATGACATATTCCAAACATTCATATCTTACATTAATTTAAAGTTAACGTTACGTACCTGAGTACTTTGTACCATTGCATGGTACCTTGGCCACATTCACATTATTATAAACACGTATATTAAATTAAAGCCATAATCTATTAAGATTTAGTGTGAGGTACACACCTGGTATACTTAATGCTTTCACTGAAATCCCGGAAATCCCGATCTAAGCTTTAGATCCTTTAGTTCCTATATTCGGCCAACACTTAGCATTTTAGGAAAAAGCGTATTCGGCCGAACAACCAAATCCCGAAGGATTAACACACTTAAATCCTTACCTTGCTGTCGATTTGACTACAAATCAAATCCCGAAACTTCGTAGAGTTCCTCCCTTGCAATCGGCTAGGCACTAAAATCACTTAACTAATTAGTTTTGGCTTTTAAACGAATAAGAAATAGATCTAAATACCAAAATAGGGCCTTGGCCGAATGTCAGATTCACTTACCTTGTGAATCTTAAATCCCGAAAACAACCACTTGATTAGGGAGTTGTCGAAATACCCTACAGACATATGTTAGATCCAACCTAACATTTAATCACAATAGATGGCCTTTGGCCGAATATCACATGACTTACCTTAAATCCCGAATGATCCTCCTTATAGTAGACTATACTAGAAATCTCGGAAGAAACCTTTATAGTTTCGGCCAAAGACATTGATGGCATTAGAATCTTAATTTCAGCTTAAAGAAAAGAAATAAGATGATGACTATAGATCCTTACCCCTTTATATTAAAATCGGCAGCACCTTTACTTGAATCCACAGGGCTATTCGGCTATGGCCTAAATGCTGATTACTTGATTTCGGCTTTTGATGAACACTAGAGGATTTCAGCTTCAACAAGGGAAAGCAAAGAGAGAGTATGGGGCTTAAGAAGAATCGGCTATGGTGAGATTTTGAGAGGAGGGTATTCGGTCTTTGATGAAAAAGAAGAAGAGAATGTGGCTTGATGAATTTAGGCTTATGGAAGTGAGTAGAAAAAAGGAAGAAAAGAAAAGGGATACGAGCTGATTTCTTTGAGAATTTTGGCACAAAAGAAAAGATGAGAAGAGAATGATTTTTCGGCACACATCCCCTTAGTATGGCCGAATGCCTTACTCACTTCCCCTCCTAAAGTCGGCTAGCATTCAAACACTAGCTACCCCTTGATTTTCTCCTATTTTCTCTCTTCTTACTCATTCAAAAATTACCAAAATAAAATCATCATTTATCCTTGCTTTAGCCAAAATTTTAAAAGAATAATACCTCATCTTAAACTCCCCCCATAGACTCCCCATGCCATCCATTACCCTTCCTTGTTGCCGTAAAAATAAAACTTTTATTTAGCTTCCCATGCGACTCGAACTCAAGACCTGCACCAGGCTTGTGGCGTCATTTCCAGAGGCCTTAAGTGGCGCCTCCAAGCCACTTAACCAAGCCCATTTGTGTGTCATATTTCCCCTACATTTTCTCTTAAGGCCACCCTGCTTAGCTTCCTCTTTTAGATTTAAAATCTAATAATTTTCTAAAGCACTCTCCTATTTTCTAAAGTTCGCAAAATTCATACGACACATTCATAACACACATAGGCATACTATTTCAAAAAATTAAGCAATAATGCATAAGCCATAATCCAGGATATTACAATGTCAGTCATTGTAGGTTTTGAATTAAGGGTAATTATTTAGGTAAGGGGAAACAACTACGTTTTCGTGAATTCAAATGTATGGCTTATATTGTTTGAATCTTTAGGACTCTTCGAGTTAGATCATCCATGTATAAAATATCTATGAATTATGATGAGACATTGTTGATAGGAATTATGAATCATGGAAAGTTCGTTTTAATTGTGAGTTGAGAATTTTGCTTGAGGACAAGTAAAAGCTTAAGTGTAGGGCTATGTGATACACCGTAAAAGTAACATATTTTAATCCCACATTCAGTATACTTCTGGATGATTTATTCCTTGATTCATGTAAAAAGGTGCTTTTAATCCTTTCTTTTCATGTCTTATCTCAGGAAAGCACCCATGGATGGAAAGAACGAGAAACGGGCCTAAAGTGACCCAAATTGGGCCAAAGAGAAAATCGACATGGAGTGGACTTAAGCCCACACGGTCGTGCCTCATTGAGCAACTAGAACACGGCCTGATCCTAATTCACACGGCTGTGCCCCCTTAAAGAAGTCCGAACACAGCTTAAAGACCGTTCACACGGGCGTGTGACATGGCCGTGTCCCTGTCGTGGCAAAGAGCAATTTTAATCAGAAAAGGATACTTAGGGCCAAAGAAACCTATTTCGAAAGCCTATATAAACCCCCTAAGTGCAACCTGAAAGGGCGCGGTGAGCCAGGCCAAGGAGCCAAGCTGAAAAGGTCAGATTTGTGGGAATCACTCGAAGATAGCCAGTTGATCCATCTCAAGAAGCCGGAATTCTACTTAAGACGGCGGATTTCTCCTTCAATTCCTTCAAGGAGTTTTAGGGATTTCTCATATTTTGTTTTATCTTTTCTTCTGAGATGTTTTCTTTTATTATTATGAACTAAACCCTTCAGATACCTGAAGGGGATAAACCTAAGACGGATCTTGTTATTGTTTTCTGAACTATATGATAAATACTTGATTTGTTCTTAATTATGTGTGCTTAATCCTTGTGTTAATATTTTCGGGATATTGATTCTAGTTGGATATGCTTAGGTGGAGGAGCAAAAGTCCCTGCTTAAGAGTAGATCTAACATAATTAAGAGGAGTTGATCGCGCGCCTAGAGATAGGGTGACGAGATTTTGCCGGATTCGGGTGAAACCCAATATGGGAATCCATAGATCGAGTTAATGCGATTCTAGGGGTTTTAATTAGAAATAGATTTCAATTAATCAACATAGGGTTAGACGTTATTTGCCTCGAGAGAGGGTTTAATATGACTTAGGGAATCTTACGGATCAAGTCAAGTGAATAAATCCCTGGTTCAGTGTTAGATAACAAGTGAAGTCTAGGTGGATTCATCCTAGGGTATCGTCGTAATCAACTGAGTTTTTCCAACAGTATTTCCCCAATTCGTTCTTTTTGTCTTGAGTCTTTAGCTTAGCAGTTAGTTAAATTTAGATTAGATAACAACTTCACTTATTTTAGGCTAAATAATAAAAAGAAAGTTAGTATTAGTACTTTTAGTTCTTTTGGGTTCGACAATTCGGTCTTGCCTAAGCTATACTACTGTTCGATAGGTGCACTTGCCTCAATCGTTGTCAGAGTTAATTTCCAAGTTCGATCATTCTCATCCATATAAATTTAAAACTCTGAAATCTAACGATCACCCATACTTACGAATCTTATCCGCAGGAGATTTAATCAGTTGAATCAGATCTATCACTTGTGGCACAATAGGTACATGTGGGGGTGGAGGTTGTGGAGCAACCAGATTCATTTGAACAAACTCCAAAAACCACTCACTCATTATTCGGAAGAAGGCTTGCTTAGCCTCTCCTCCCTCACCACTATCATTTGGCGTAGATGTGGCCGGCGTTGTCCTTTGAGCAGGAGCAGGCGTGTTACTCTCAGCATCGTCAGTAACTGCTCGATTGGGATCCATTACTATATGAAAACACATTTTTATCTGTCAAAATTCATCACACTATCGCAATTTCATATATGGCATGTATAGCTAGTCTTACACACGATACGTTAGTCTGCGAATCGACTAAACCGTAGCTCTGATACTAATAAAATGTAACACCCCTAACCCGAGACCATCACTGGAATAAGGTTAAGAGGCGTTACCAAACAACCACAATAATTCACATCCATTCCACGACACATAGTCTATCATCAATCATACATGCTCAAATACAAACATACAGTCCCTCTATAAAGGTCTACGAGACCTTAATCAAGTGTTAGAAAGGGGTCTAGACTAAACCGAACACTTACAAAAGTTTTCAAAATTTCAAACATTCTTCAATACTGTTGAAGTCACATGCCCATGCAGTTAGGCCGTGTGCCTCACACGACCACCAGACACACCCATATGTCAAGGTCGTGCCAAAATAGAGTATGTATTCTGACTTTTCCGCACGGCCACCAGGCACGCCCGCGTGCTATGGTCGTGTACTCTTAGGCAATATACTGACTTATTCACACGGCTACTAGGCACGTCCGTGTACCCTGGCCGTGCATATTTGGGCTATCTACTGACTTCATCCCACGTCACTAGGCACGCCCGTGTGCCATAACCGTGTAGGCAAAACAGGCCATTTGCAAGGCCAATTTTCTACCCATACAAGGGTTTACCAACAAGCTTCAATACAATGCCAATTCATGCTTCTATATGCAATCAAACTTACCATTCCATGCATTATTCCACCACCAACTATACCATCTACTTCCATGCTCATTACCAACACAACTAAGACCATTCAAAGTGGCATTTATACATCTTAAAACATATGTAATTCAAGCATCATGTAATCCATATCAAAAATTCATTTTCAACCACATCTTTCATCAACTACATCATCATGAAATATACCAAACTCACAACTCATTTATAGTTTCAACATCATTCAACTTCCAAGCCAAATCACATGGCAAGGATATAAACATTTCCCAAAACATACCATAACTTCTAGCCTATACATGCCATATTTCATCTATATACATCTTTCCAAAAGTACGAAAATAGATTGCCGATAGTGTGATAGAGATGCTGACGATTCTCAGATCCGAGCTAGCTTTACTGACACTGTAAAATAGAGAAATAATCGCACAGTAAGCTTTCAATAGCTTAGTAAGTTCGAAATACAATACAACTAATTCATTGAATCAAATCAATATACACATTAAACCATCACATAGATAATTTACCAATGTCACACAAATCCAACCATATCCATTACTTACATAGCATTCCATTCATCTACTTTTAAGTTCATCAACCACATAGGTTTTATACATACCTTTGCTAACACTTAGTTAGTCACCAACCATGTTACTTAACCACTCGACTTTACATATCAATCAATCTTTGCTATTCTCTTGCTTTATTCTCACACATAGTGCTAATTTGTATACAAAACGTATTTTTCATCACACACTCAGTGCCAATATGTTAAACCGAGCTTATATTGATATCGCACACATAGTGCCAAATCAATAAGGTAAAGCTTCTGTCAACTCACACACACAATGCCAATCATTTCTATCCCGTTTCTAAATTTTGCACACTTAGTGCCTTCTATTCCAATTCAGCACATAGCATTTCTAATCTCATAGTTATATAGATATGCATTCAATACACATCACATAGAACATAAATTAACAACTTGTACTATATCCGAACTTACCTCGAATGTCGAAATACCAAAACGATCGATTAATCGAGCACTTTATCTTTGCCTCGATCTCGATCCAAACCTCTTCCCTCTTGGTCTATACACATTCAAATTCAATCCATTCAATCATCAAATCATTCATTTTAGTCCAAACACACATATTTAGGGCATTTTTCATAATAGCCCTCACATTTTCACCTTTCGACACTTTAGTCCCTAATTCTCGAAATCATCAAATACACATAAGTTGCTTGTACCCATTCCTAGCCGATTTCTCACTATACTCATACAAGCCCAATTATTTCATTTATTTCACAAATTAACCCCTCAAAATACTATTTTCTCGATTTAGTCCTAATTAGCTAAATTCATCAAAAATTCAAGAACAAAACATGTTCATTAAACACATATCTTTCATTTAACACCAATATTCATCACAAAGCTCACCATTTCATCAATGGCACATTTCATAAACATCATCAATTCAAAAAATTATGAGATGGGTTAGCTAGAGCACCAAGCAACGATTACAAAAACATAAAAATTATCAAAAATCGAGCTCAAAACATACCTTGATTGAGCTTAAAATCAACCGAAACCTAAGTGTTCTTGTTTCTTTTTCTTTCCTTGACTTTTCGGCACAAAAGATTAGTATATTAGCTAATTTTTATGCCTTTGTTTTATTACAATATTATTAATAATCAAATTCCAATATTAACCTTTTTATTATAATAAAAGACAAATTAACATTATGGTTATCTTGTCATTTAACCATCCACTATCTTAAAACTGGATTAATAATAACATAAGGCCTCCACCTTAAAAAGCCAACAACAAATAAGCACTTATAAATTAGCACACAGCTTTTATACTTTATGCGATTAAGTCCTTTTTCATAATTCAACACATAGTTGATAAAATTATCACTCAGAATTTTCACACAGACTATATCACATATAATACACACCAAAAATAATATTTGAATATTATTCCAACCTCGGATTTGTGGTCTTGAAACCACTATTCCAACTAAGGTCTAAATCGGGCTGTTACAGTCCAGTCCAATATTTACTACACAATCATACAACTTATCTGATTGGGCCCACGGGCCCATTGGCCCCACAGGGCCCAAACAGCCTAAACCCACAAGAACATTCATGATTGCCTCAACTATCGCGTCAAAACTCCCACATGTGCGCTCGCACACTCGTGTGGCTACCATCGCCATGTGATCGGCATTTCGGCATTTACCGCTCTACAGCTAAAGTAGTGCAAAATACAAACCTGATTGGAATCTGAAGCTAATCCGCGCTCCGAACGAACATGCCACAAAGTGAAAGGGATAAGCCAAGAAAGGTATCCCTACTCTTTTCCTGGTTCGCTCTATTTAAAGCCAGCTTCTCGCCTAACCTCATGTTAGCTTTCCGATGTGGGATTTCACCTTCAGCAGAGTTTAATTCCATCACAACCACCTGTCGTCCCAACTTAGCAAAATAATCAACCTTTGCGTGTAAAGGGATTCGAACCAAAGTCCTCTCGATAGCCATGTCACGCCACCACCACTAGAACACAAGCTCATTTTATGTCACTAACCAAACATTATTATTAATAAAGCCTAAGTGTCAGTGTCTACGTTCATTTAAAAGAAAACCAAAATAAATTGCAAGGGCCAAGACTTGAACCCATGTTCCCTTGAAACCTTAATGACGCCTTGCCACTAGACCACTCACTTCCTTGTGTCATGTTTTCCCCAACAATATTCTTAAAGCCTAATTACTTACATCTAGGGTTTTATTCACCTAAAACCAAAATTTTCCTAAAGCCTAGGTTTGAACCCAGGACTTCTTCAATACTTCTCAGGACCCTTAACCACCAAAGCAGACATACTTTTAGGTTATTCACATGTACAACTAAATTTCAATTCCTCCGTCACGCGAAGCCCATTTCTTCTAGGCCTAAAATTTGGGGTGTTACATAAATTATTTATATATATATATCATTGTGTATGTTTTTATTTAATTAAAGTTTGGATTTAGGTTTGCGAATTGAGTTTATAAATTAACTAATATTTGCATTCAAATTTGGTTATATTTAATATGCTCATATGATGCCAAAAATATATGTATGTTTGTTTTGAAAAATAGGTTCATATTGATAAGTTTAGTTGTGTATTCAAGCAAGTAATACTATAGTATATTATGACTTTAAGAAAATGAAGTTAAAGATACATATATGTTTGGTTTTAAGTGGCGTGTTGTTCTTGTTTGGTTTTTAATTTGCATACATGTATTATTAATGAAATGAGATGTTTGATATTTGATATATGAAATAGTCATATTGGCATTTATTAAAGTATGATTAAAATGATATATGACTCAATAGTCATACGCATAAATACTTAGATGAATTTATAAGTATGCTTGTCCATGTTATAACTAATTAAGACCGTGTATAGTAATACACATTATGCAGTGAATAATGGTTGGATAAACTTGGTATGATTTGTGTGCACAAGGAAATTAATGATGCCACATATGTTGTTTGTTATAAAGTTTTGTGTAATGATTTGATTGGTTTAATAAGTGCATGTATTCAATTAGTATTTGATTGGTTTAATAAACTTGGTATGATGTCGCATGTATTATTAATATTTGATATTTATTAGATATTCGAATACTATTTTTTTATGATGAGCATTCAATTAGTATATGTAATTTAAGGCATAGACAATATGACTATGAGGCATGCTAAATAGAGTGTATTTTGGATTATAAGTATGTTATGGATTTGATTAAAATTTTAAGGCATGAGTAGTATTTGTAATACGATTTAAATGGTATGTTAATGTTTAAGCAGACTTATGCTTTAGTTATGCTTACATAACTTACGTGTATTTGTGATTGTCTGGAAGTTGTGTCTTGTCTGGTAATATCCCGTAACCCTATTTCGGAGAGAGATACGGGTTAGGGGTGTTACGTTTTATTGGTATCAGAGCTACGAATTAGTCGATTCTAGAACTAACATAGCGCGTGTGAGTCTAGCTATACATGCCATATTTTATAATGCGATAGTGTGATGATTCCGGACAGTTGAAAATATTTTTTCGTATAGTAAATGGATCCCGATCGAGCTATAGCTTATGATGTCGAGAGTATAGCACCTGCTCTCGCTCAAGGGACAGCGCCGGTTGATTCTCGACCGACTTCGAGTAACCAAGAGAGAGAGGCTAAACAAGCCTTTTATCAAATGATGAATGATTGGTTTACTCAGTATATCTGGACGAATCTGGCTATTCCACAACCTCCTGCCCCACTGATTCCCTTTCAAATACCTGTAATGCCACAAGTTACTGATCCGGCGCGATTGAATAAGCCATCGGTTGATAAAATCAAGAAACACGGGGCTGAAGAATTTAGAGCCACTAATGATGATGATGCTGAGCGAGCTGAATTCTAGCTTGATAATACTATCCGCGTTTTTGATGAGCTATCTTGTACCCTTGACGAGTATTTAAAATGTGCTATATCCTTGCTACGAAACACTGCATATCACTGGTGGAATACGCTAGTATCAGTGGTTCTGAAAGAACGAGTTACCTGGGAGTTCTTTCAGACTAAATTTCGAAAGAAATATATCAGTCAGAGATTCATTGATAAAAAACGCAAAGAATTTCTCGAGTTAAAACAGGGTCGCATGACTGTGACAGAATATGAACGAAAATTTGTGAGACATAGTAGATATGCTCGGGAATGTGTATCGACTGAAGCTATAATGTGTAAAAGATTCGAAGACGGGTTAAATGAAGACATTAAACTATTAGTTGGCATTCTTGAAATAAAAGAGTTCGTTGTACTTTTTGAGCGAGCATGCAAAGCCGAAGAGCTCGGGAAAGAGAAAAGAAAAGCTGACTTTGAAGCTAGAGATTCAAGTAAGAGATCATCGACTAAATCCCTTCAGTCAGTGTCAAAGAGATTCCGGGATGATTCTAGCCGTTCAAAGGCTATTGCAGGTCATACTAGACGTGATCAGGATAGACCACTTGTGAGTTCGAAAGCTACCTCAGTAGCTAGTGTTGGTAACGTCAGACCAAATCAACCGGAGTACAAACACTATGGTAAATGACATCCCAACAGCTGTAGATTGAATGATCGGGCTTGTTTTAAATGTGGATCAATGGATTATTTCATCCGTGAATGCCCTGAGTTAGCTGAGCAAAACACCGTACAGAATGCGAGATCGAGTAACATGTCAGCTCGAGGTAGACCACCCAGAAACATGGGTAATGTGAGTAGCGGTCAGAAAGGAACTAAAGACACAACTGTTAGATCTAAGGCTCGTGCACCTGCTAGAGCTTATGCTATTCACGCTTGTGAAGAGGCTTCATCCCCAGATGTTATTACTGGTATTTTCACTCTCTATGATACTAGTGTTGTTGCATTGATTGATCCTGGTTCTACTCATTCTTATGTATGTGAGACTTTAGTATTCAGTAAGACTTTACCTGTAGAGTCTACTGAGTTTGTGATTAGAGTATCGAACCCTTTAGGCCGGTGTGTTTTGGTCAATAAAGTGAGCAAGAATTCTCTGTTGATAATTCGAGATTCATGTTTTTCGACTGATTTGATGTTGTTTCCATTCGACGAGTTTGATATAATTCGGGGTATGGATTGTTTAACCTTACACGATGCAATTGTAAACTGCCAATGGAAGACTATTGATTTGCGATGTCAGGATGATAAGATTATTCGAATTAAGTCTAATGATATGAATGGTTTACCAGTAGTGGTATCTTCGATGTTAGCTCAGAAATATGTGAGAAAGGGTTGTGAAGCTTATTTTGCTTATGTGCTCGACTCTAAAGTGACCGAAAAGAAGATTAAATCAGTACCAATTGCGTACGAATTATCTGAATGTGTTTCCTGAAGAATTACTAGGTTTGCCAGCAATCTGAGAGGTAGAGTTTGGTCTTGAGTTAGTGCTATGGACGACTCCGATAACGATAGCTCCGTATAGAATGACACCGGCTGAATTAAAAGAGTTAAAGACTTAGTTGCAAGAATTGACTGATAGAGTCTTTGCATGATCGAGTTTTTCTCCCTGGTTGTAACACCACAAACCCGGTCAACACACCACGACCGAATCTGGCATGTTACGGAGTGAAAACAGTTTGAAAACACAAATGTGTCGGGAAATTTTCCCAAGAGACTCTTTGATCGTTTAAAAGTTGTTTAAGTAATGTAAAGGTTGTTTTAAACCTATGCTAGAAAAATTCACTTGATTCTACAAATTTTAGAAAATGTTTAGTATTTATTAAAAACTGAGTGTGTCGAGTATAATCAAGTTAAAAACCATTTGCTTTTGAAGTTGTTTGAAAATTTAAGTTATAAAAGCATTCAAGTTACCTCATTATTTTGTGAACTCTGTTACCCGATGGTAACGTTTTTAAAACCCGAAAGAGTTATAGTTTTGAAACCATTGCTTTTTACCGGTTACTTTTCCAAGTCCATAAATCGAATATGTGAATAATAAAATCAAAGTAAAAGCAAATAATTAAAACCCAAAATAATACTAGCGGCCTTATTACAAACCCAAAACCAAATTAAAAGAGAGCTAATAAAAATGAATCAGCAGTTTGAAGTCCAAAACCAAACTAAGATGCATGGCCACCTCGAGTCCTCCTCGGCTCCATATCCGCGATCTATGCCTCATCTGCAAAATGTAAGGGAAGGGGTGAGTCACCAAGACTCAGTGTATAACTCCCCAACCCGATATTTCAAGCACTTACACAGATCATCAGTAAAACATGCAGATTATGCAACCCATAACCTAACCATCCAATCTCCTTTAACTACCCCGTGTGGTCAAAACCACTGGTGGTCAAAACCACTGGTGACCGAAGTCACAAATATATCGCTGTGGTCAAGACCACTGATGACAATCCTGTAATAATCATGTAGGGCCAACCCACTGTGGTACCAAACCACTGGGGCGAGTCACAATATCCATATATGGTCAAAACCACTGGTGACCGTAGTCACAAATATCAATAGTGTGGTCAAAACCACTGGTGGTCAAAACCACTAGGACTTAGTCACAAATAATAATAGTGTGGTCAAAACCACTGGTGACCGTACTCACAAATCAAATGATGGGGCCAACCCATCTTGTGGTCAAAACCACTGGTGACAGTCCAAATAAATCACCCCTTCTCTCATCAACCCCATCATCATCATGCTCATATCATACGTGTCATAATATCATGTATCATGCATTTAAGGCATAGCATAGCATTTAACAAGTCGTGATGATGTATAGCAAAAATCACATAACAGGGGACTTACCCGGAATCCAAGCTCATCCCCACAAGGCAAGTCACTAATACCAATGGTTATACAGTAACATAATAAGCATCATTATATTAATAAAGTGTGTAAGCGTTTACACACCTGGCTAATCGCAGATCTAAGAGAAATCCCGAACTATGCGATATTACGAGATCCCGAAACGTATACCCTCACTGCTCCTTAATATCGATTTGGTTTCCTACCAAATCCCAAAACTTGTGATAAGTCCCCCCTAGCAACTGGCCGAACACTAGCACACACAAAAGTTAGCCTTCCGCTTTTGATCAATCAAGAAATAGATCTTGAGTTGTTACAACCCTTACCTAGATCGACCACCAATCCCGGAGATACACTGCATTTGGCTTTACTGCTCCCTACAATCGGTTTTACACAACGCTTAGAATCCATAGGCCATTCGGCCATGACTAACAAATCCCGAAACCACAAAAGTTAACGCCCCTTACCTTAATGACAAGTTCGGCTACTAAACACCAACATTCGGTACCCCTAAGTGATGTTAGGGGTTTCAGCTACCACATAGGACAAAAGTGAAGATCAATACCCGATTAATAATGATTGAAGAAAGTATCAACAGAGAAGCAAAAAGGAGATTCGGCACAACCAAATCAGTTAAAGAAAGGCATCTACCAAGATATTCGGCTATATCCCCAGAGGAAAGAATCTTGATTTCGACACTTAAGATGATGGAGAAAAACGCAAGAAAAGAAGGTCCTAGGAGCAGAGTATTCGACCCAAAGTATATGAAAGAAAGAGTAGAGAAACTCAAGGTTTTCGACTTTAGTAGATGATCAAGATGAAGAATAAGAAAAATGAAAAAGGGGAAAATGTATTCGGCAAGGGAGAATGAAAGAGATTTTGGCACAATGAAAGGGATTTCGAGAGAGTGAAAAGAAGAGATGTTGGATGGGGTAAGGTTGTTGGTTTCGACTATGATCAAAAAGAAGGGAAGAGAAGATGACCAAGGTGATTTCGGTTTTGAACAAAACAAGAAGAAGAAAAAGCACAAGGGTGAATTCAGCAGAGAGGGAGTTTCGGCTCTTTAAAGGGGTTGCTAACATGAATCGGCCAAATGCTCGAAATTGCCAAAAAGAAAGAAAGCACTTAAGGTTCAGGTTTAAGCACCAAAACGCAAGAAGAGAAAGCACATCCAAGCTGGCCGATTTTTGCTACTAATCAAGGCACATTCGGCCATCACCCCAAAAGAACCCAACCGATTGCCACCCCTCAAGAATTCGGCTACACCCACAACACTTGCCGTCCCTTTCCTTTCTCCTTGAATTCCTCTCATCCACTCATTCAAACAAATTTGAATGAGTCAAACACCAAATTTTCCTCCCATCAATCAATTCAAACTCTGTTGACCCAATCTTCACCAATCCATGAGAGTCCCACCTGAGCACACCTCTGCTTACCTGTGGCGTCAAAAATAATGAGCAGAAAGGGATTTCTGCAGCTCGAACCAAGGTCCCCCTTGCTCCCTGTGGCGTCACCTCCCTTGCACCTGTGTAGCGCCTCCCTTGCCACTCTACCAAGGTAATTCTTGTGTCTTAATCCTCAAACAAATTCCTTTTAACCCCTACTTCCTCTAGCTCCTACTTTTTAAGGGCTAAAACAAAAATTTTGGCCATGACCCAGGACTAACCCGAGGTTATGCCTAGACCCCAAAACATATCAAACCAACACAACAGACATACCATTGCATGCAAACACACACAAAATGCAGAGACCCCGATTTAAGGATGTTATAGTTCTACCCCCCTTAAAATTAATTTCGGCCTCAAAATTACCTGATCAGAAGAGTTGAGGGTATTGCTGCCGCATCACATCCTCTGGTTCCCACGTGGCCTCCTCCGTACCATGGTTCGGCCATAATACTTTCACCAAAGGAACTAATTTCCGACGCAGAACCTTGACATCCCGGTCCAAAATCCGTACTGGTTCCTCCTCGAAAGACAAATCAGGACTCATCTCTATTTCCTCAACTAGTACAACATGTGACGGATCTGATCGATAGTGCCTAAGCATTGAAACATGAAAGACGTCGTGAATCTGACTTAATTCTGCTGGTAACTCAAGCTGATAAGCTACTGGTCCCACTCGCTTCAACACCGTGTATGGCCCAATAAACCTAGGGCTTAGCTTGCCCTTTCGACCAAATCTCAATACCTTTTTCCAGGGTGATACCTTCAGAAAAACCTTATCGCCCACCGCATACTCAATATCCTTGCGCTTAAGATCGGCGTAAGATTTCTGCCTGTCCGACGCTTCCTTAAGACGAGCCCGAATTACCTTAACCTTATCCTCTGCTTCTGTTACCAACTCCGGACCCAACATCTGTCGCTCACCCAGTTCTGTCCAACACGTAGGAGTATGACATTTCCGTCCATATAGTACCTCATATGGTGCCATCTGAATACTCGCTTGATAACTATTGTTATAAGCGAACTCTGACAATGGTAGACACTCCTCCCAACTACCGCTGAAATCCAGAACATAGCCCCTTAACATATCTTCTAGAATTTGGATTACCCTTTCAGACTGTCCATCAGACTGCGGATGGAAAGCCGTGCTAAAATCTAACCTCGTGCCCAAAGCCTGATGCAAAGCTTTCCAAAACCTGGACCTGAACCTGGGATCCCTATCCGAAATAATTGATACTGGCACACCATGCAACCGTACTATCTCTGCCACATATAACTTGGCTAACTTCTGCAGCGAGTAATCAACCCTTACCGGTATAAAATGAGCCGATTTAGTCAGACGATCCACTATTACCCATACTGAGTCCTTCTTACTAGGAATAAGAGAAAACCCACTGACGAAATCCATCGCAATCCTTTCCCACTTCCACTGTGGGATCTTCACCGGCTGCGAAAGCCCTGATGGCAACTGATGCTCAGCTTTAACCTGCTGGCATGTCAAACATTTGCCCACAAACTCTGTTATTTCACGCTTAAGACTCGGCCACCAGAACTGCTCCCTTAAATCACAATACATCTTACTGCCTCCAGGATGCATAGCATATGGGTTGCTATGAGCTTCCTGAAGAATTCGCTGTCTCAATTCAACATCCTTAGGCATACATACTTTCCCTTGAAAACACAGTACTCCATCACCATCCAAGCTGTAACCCTCAGATTCACCACCCTGCCCTTGCAACCTCCAAACACTTAAAACCTCATCTGCCAGTTGTTTCTCCTTAACCTGATCAATCCAAGACGGCTTTACCTGCAATTCTGCCAGAAGACTCCCATCATCATAAAGACTTAGGTGAGCAAACATCGCTCGCAGGTCCGCTACCACCTTACGGCTCAACGCATCAGCTACAACGTTAGCCTTACCCGAATGATACTCAATCGAACAGTCGTAATCTTTTAACAATTCGACCCACCTTCGTTGCCTCAAATTTAAATCCTTCTGAGTCAAGAGGTACTTCAGACTCTTATGATCCGTGTAAACTATCAACTTTTCTCCATACAAGTAATGCCTCCAAATCTTCAAGGCGAAAAACACTGCAACCAATTCCAAGTCATGAGTCGGGTAGTTACCTTCATGAGGTCTCAACTGCCAAGATGTATACGCTACCACTTTTCCATCTTGCATCAGCACACACCCTAAGCCAGTATGTGATGCATCGCAATAAACTGTGAATTCCTTCCCTGCCTCAGGCTGAATCAAAACCGGAGCTTCAGTCAGAATCTTTTTCAACTTGTCAAAACTCTCTTGCTGTTTCTCAGTCCACACAAACGGAACCCCTTTCCTCAACAGCTTAGTCAATGGCGCTGCGATTAAAGAGAAACCCTCTACGAACCTTCTGTAGTATCCTGCCAAACCCAGAAAGCTCCGAATCTCTGCAACCGACTTGGGTGGTTTCCAATCCGATACTGCCTCAATCTTACGAGGATCTACCCTAATTCCCTCAGTTGATACCATATGACCCAAGAAAGTTACCTCCTTAATCCAAAACTCACACTTACTAAACTTGGCGTACAACTGTTTTTCCCTCAAAACCTACAAAACCACTCGAAGATGCGCGTCATGTTCCTCCTCAGATTTCGAGTACACCAAGATGTCGTCTATAAATACTACGACGAACCGATCCAAATACGGCTGAAACACCCGATTCATCATGTCCATGAATGCTGCCGGTGCATTGGTCAAACCAAAAGGCATTACCAAAAACTCGTAGTGCCCATACCGAGTACGGAATACCGTCTTATGAATATCAGCCTCCTTCACTTTGAGCTGATGATACCCCAACCTAAGGTCAATCTTAGAGAAAACCGATGCACCCTTGAGTTGATCAAACAAGTCGTCAGTCCTAGGCAACGGATACTTGTTCTTGATCATCAACTTGTTCAGCTGGCGGTAGTCTATACACATCCGCATTGTACCATCCTTCTTCTTAACAAAAAGCACTGGAGCTCCCTAGGGCGATACACTCGGTCGGATGAACCCTCTGTCCAACAGTTCCTGAATCTGAGCCTTTAACTCCACTAATTCTTTCGGCGCCATCCTATATGGAGCAATAAATACTGGCGCGGTTCCGGGTAACAAGTCTATACCGAACTCAACCTCGCGGTCAGGAGGTAGACCCGAAAGTTCCTCAGGAAATACATCAGCAAATTCTCCTACGGCTCGGACATTCCCTACAGCTGCATCCTTAGCTTCCAAAGCATAGACATGCACCATAAATGCTTCACAACCCTTCCTAACCATTTTCTCAGCCTTTAGCGCAGAAACAACATTAGATAAGTAATCTCTCCTATTACCTATCATTACCACTTCCTCACCTTCCACAGTCTTCAACACCATGCGCTTAGCTGCACAATCTAAACTAGCTTGATACTTTACCAGCCAATCCATCCCGAGAATTAGATCGAACTCCCCAAACGGCAGTTCCATCAAGTCAGCCAAAAACACGACCCCTTGAAGTTCTAGGGGTACATCCCTATATAGTTTACTTACTTCTACAGAGTGACCTAGAGGGCTTATCACAGTCATCTTCCTAGAAGTAGTCTCAGAGTCTAAGTTCATAGTTTCCATTATACTACTAGCAACACACGAGTGCGTCGAACCACATCAATTAAAGCATTATAAGGTACTCCAAAAATTAAGAACGTACCGGTTATAACGTCCGATGTGTCGCCCTCCTCTCGACGCCTCACTGCATAGACCAACCCAGGCTGTCTCACCTCTGTACCACCTGCACCTCTGCCCGGTGCTCCACAGCCTCTGCTAGGACCATTACCTCCCCTAGCTAGACCACGACCCCTCTGTGGCTGTTGATTATCCCTCCTAAACTGTGCACGTCTTTGATCCTCAGACTGCAGCCTAGCTGATCTCTGTGTACAATCCCTAACTCGATGCCCCATTGAGCCACACTCAAAGCATCCCTTATTACCAGTCCAACATTCTCCCGTATGAGACTTTCCACACCTAGCACACTGTGGCAGCCACTGAGTATTAGTAGCAGCAGGCCTAGCAGCTTGATTCGGCCCACTATACCTAACCCTCTTCTGCTGATTCCCAGAAAACCCAGATGATCCAGAACTCCTTTTATTCCAGCCCTTATCCTGATTCCGCCTTACAGACTGTTTTACCCCTTCAGCAACCTTAGATTTCTCCACTAGAACGGCAAACTCTCGTTCCTGCTGTGGGGCAATTATCATCCGCAGCTCGTCTCTCAGCCCATCCTCAAATCTGACACAGTGCTTATGCTCTGTGCCTACAATTCCCAGTGCATACCGACTCAACCGAAGGAATTCCGCCTCATATTCTGCTACAGTCTAATTGCCCTGGACAAAGTTCAAGAAAGCTTTGCGCTGCGCATCAACATAACTAGCCCCTATGTATTTCCTCTGATAGGCTGTTCTAAAGAATTCCCATGTGAGATCATCCGCCATTGCTCCGTCCCTAACTGTGAGCCACCACTGATATGACTCATCTCGCAGCAGGGATACTATACCCTTCAGCTTTTCCTCAGCTGAAAAGTCCAGGTCATCCATAATGCGTTCTGTCGCCTCCAACCAATTCTCTGTCGTACTAGGTGCCACACCAGATTCACCTCTAAATACCTCTGCACCATTAGCCTTGAGTCGCTCGGTCACAGATTTTCGAGCTCCAGTTCCAACGCCTGCACTCGCAACCCTTTCTAAAACCCGCAGTACAGCCTGCGACACTACGTCATTACCACCCGTCTGATCCTGATATTCCGCGCCCACAGCTGGCGGCGGTGGTACCTCATTTTCCGATCCATGTCCAGACCCTGCCAGTTCCGAGACCGTCATCCTACCCCTACCTCGTCCACGAGTGTTATGCCCACGTCCGCGTGTATTCATGTCTACCGATATATTCGAGCTGATTAAAAGTTTTATGCGTTAGACTTTTATTCCACTGTCTATTAAAGCACAGTCTTATGAAAAATTTTAATAGAGGATCGTTTTCGCGAGTACACATCATCCTATAGTTCAGATCTCTAGAGTAGTTCCTACTACTACTCAATCAAGCCATCATCATACTCATATAATTAACAAGCAATAGTTTGGGGTACTTACCTAGGCGGATTGGTGCCGGAGACTCGGTGCCATGCTTTCCTCACTATATTTTTCCCATAAAAGCCTTTCACAACCCATTTAAAACATTTTTGGGCCTCGGGCCCACAGCTGAGCTGTTGAACCTGGCTCTGATACCACAATTGTAACACCCCAAACCCGGTCAACACACCACGACCGAATCTGGCATGTTACGGAGTGAAAACAGTTTGAAAACACAAATGTGTCGGGAAATTTTCCCAAGAGACTCTTTGATCGTTTAAAAGTTGTTTAAGTAATGCAAAGGCTGTTTTAAACCTATGCTAGAAAAATTCACTTGATTCTACAAATTTTAGAAAATGTTTAGTATTTATTAAAAACTGAGTGTGTCGAGTATAATCAAAAAGAAGGGAAGAGAAGATAACCAAGGTGATTTCAGTTTTGAACAAAACAAGAAGAAGAAAAAGCACAAGGGTGAATTCGGCACAGAGGGAGTTTCGGCTCTTCAAAGGGGTTGCTAACATGAATCGGCCAAATGCCCGAAATTGCCAAAAAGAAAGAAAGCACTTAAGGTTCGGGTTTAAGCACCAAAACGCAAGAAGAGAAAGCACATCCAAGCTGGCTGATTTTTGCTACTAATCAAGGCACATTCGCCATCACCCCAAAAGAACCCAACCGATTGCCACCCCTCAAGAATTCGACTACACCCACAACACTTGCCGTCCCCTTCTTTTCTCCTTGAATTCCTCTCATCCACTCATTCAAACAAATTTGAATGGGTCAAACACCAAATTTTCCTCCCATCCATCAATTCAAACTCTGTTGACCCAATCTTCACCTATCCATGAAAGTCCCACCTGAGCACACCTCTGCTTACCTGTGGCGTCAAAAATAATGAGCAGAAAGGGATTTCTGCAGCTCGAACCAAGGTCCCCCTTGCTCCCTGTGGCGTCACCTTCCTTGCACCTATGTAGCGCCTCCCTTGCCACTCTACCAAGGTAATTCTTGTGTCTTAATCCTCAAACAAATTCCTTTTAACCCCTACTTCCTCTAGCTCCTACTTCTTAAGGGCTAAAACAAAAATTTTGGCCATGACCCAGGACTAACCCGAGGTCATGCCTAGACCCCAAAACATGTCAAACCAACACAACAGACATACCATCGCATGCAAACACACACAAAATGCAGAGACCCCGATTTAAGGATGTTACATTGGTGCACCGATTTTGTTTGTGAAAATGAAAGACGGAACTATGAGAATGTGCATCGATTATCGATAGCTTAATAAGGTGACTATAAAGAATAAATATCCTTTGCCACAGATTGACAACTTGTTTGATTAGTTGAAAGGGGCTACTGTGTTTTCTAAGATGGATTTGAGATCGGGTTACTATCAGCTGTGAGTTAACCCCGATGTGCCGAAAACAGCTTTCCGAACGAGGTATAGACACTATGAGTTTCAAGTTATGCCTTTCGGATTTACTAATGCACCTGCTATTTTTATGGATTTAATGAATCGGATTTTCAAACAGTATTTGGATCGATTGATGTTTGTGTTCATAGATGACATATTAATCTATTCCCGTGATGAATCCGAGCATGCTGAACATCTGATTTTAGTGTTACAGACTTTGCGTGTAGCACCCCTTACCCGTGTCCGAGGCCATAATTGGATACGAGGCATTACCTAACTTAACTTGCTTAAACATAACACAACGGGCTATAAAATTTCGGTTCAGCTTAAAAACTTTCCATTTAAACTCATAACCCGCACATCCTAGGTCTACGAGGCCTTAAACATACTTTTGGAAGGTTTCAGAATTAAATCGGAAACTTTTACGCTATTAGGAAAATTTTTGCCTAAACAGGGGCCACACGCCCGTGTTGCTCAAGGGACACGCTCGTGTGCCCTTGAGACATGCCCGTGTTCTTCACCCGTGGTCGACACTGACTTATTTCACACGGCCAGACACACGCCCGTGTCCCTAGCCTGTGTCCCTCACACGGCCTCAACACGCCCGTGTCCTAGCCCGTGTGCCAAAACCATGGCATTTTGTTTACGAAGTCATAACTTTTCCATAGTCACACGGCCAAGGCACACGCCCTTGTCCTTAGACCGTGTGTCGAATTAAATTCCAAACTTCAGGTGTAGACTTCACACGGCCTGGGCACACGCCCATGTCCATGGTCGTGCCTCCCACACGGCTGAGACACATGGCCGTGTCTCTGCCCATGTGTCTACTACTGAGCATTCTAACATTGTAAACCTACCATGCAGGGGACACATGGCTGATCAACACGCCCATGGGGCTGACCGTGTGTCTCACACGGCCTAGACACACGCCCGTGTGTCTATCCTTGTGGACATTGAATAGGCTATATTCCAAACTAAATGCCACCCTATATAGCAATTATACTTATACCAATTCATTTCAACATAACTCATGACCCTATGACACTTCCAAGAACTCAATTTAAAGCATTATCACAAGCATAAACTTCATAATTTCATCATCATTGAATATAAATAAACTTGTCATAAATTGGCCCTATTCCAATGACCATTTACAAAATGACATTTGTTAACATAAATAGCCAACACTTTGGCTATTAATATGACATAACAAAATACCCAAGTCCTATACATGGCATACTCGAAATAAATCTAACTTTGTTATACCCATGAAATGTCGATAGTGTGATTTCGAACTCCAACGTCCCACAATCCTCGAGTTATCTAAGCAATACTATAAGGAAAAGGAAACTGAGAGGGGTAAGCATAAAGCTTAGTAAGTTTGCATGGAAATAATAACAACAATAAGCTCATAACAATATCCATCCATGGCATTAAATAACTACACACAAAGTCATAAGCACTTTGCCATAACTTACTCGTACTTGTTGTTATCTAGAACATACCATGCCACATATCGTAAACATTCCTCGTGAATTACTAATGGGTACCTGTATTCACTCATACACATAGCTTTAGTACTAAATCTCATTTCTATTTCCAAGCTTATCTATTTATCCCGCTAAATTACTAGAGATATTCAAAGATGCATATTCATCATCATGACATAAACACGAAGCCAATGCCACATCCCAGATGTGGTCTTACATGGGGTCACTTCTGACTGTCGATGCCATAGCATCGAATATGGCCTTATACGATTCTCATATTCAACACTGAAGCCATATCCCGGTTATGGTTTTATATGAAATCTCAATTCATTGTTGAGGCCATGTCCCCGACATGGTCTTACACGAGACCTTATCATTATCCACCTCATGACTTGGTGATAGTAATCTCACATTGATTATAGTCCCATTGGGACTTCAACATCTCAACTTTTATCATCTTTCTCATTAAACACCAGTACTCACTTCCATAGAATATAATGCATCATTATAAAATCAAACATTCTCAACTTACTAGCATAAATGTGGAATTTATCACATACAAACTTACCTCGATTTCAAAATAAGCTAAATCATCGATCTAGCCCGATACTTTACTCTTTCCTCGGTCGAGGTTAATTCTTGGTTCTTCTTGTTCTATAATAGCAAATTAACTCATTTTAATATCACATCAATAAATGCATTTCAATAATCATGCTTTGGCAAAATTACTATTTTGTCCTTAGACTTTGGCAAAATGACTATTTTACCCCTAGGCTCAGAAATCAATTCTAATGAAATTTCTACCTTCAACAAGCTTAGGGGAACATTTATTTCTCTCATGGCTATCATGAAAACTCAACATTTCACACATTTACTACATATTTCACAACCTTTACGACAAGGTCCTTTTAGGTGTTTTTTTGGTAACACATTTCACAAAAGTTGTTCATCTAACAACTAGGACCTATTTTCCTCCATAAAAATGCAGCAAACCACATAAAAGCTCTCATGGCAAAACTCTAAACTTTTCACCATATTGCAAAATAGTCCCCTCACTAGAAAGCTTAAGCTTTAGGGGTTCCAAAAGTACAACTATTTTCAAGAAAAACCATTAAAATCACTTACTTGAATGGAGAACAGTTTGCTGAAATTTTGAGCTTTCAAAACCCCTATTTTGCTTCCTATTTTCAGTGGAGGAAGATGGAGAGAAAAGATGATATATTTTCTTTCTTTATTTTATTCTATATCATCAATTTAATCCACCTACTACATCAACTTTGACCAATTTTAACTCCTATTGTCCCCTATGGCTGGCCAACAATGATTTAAGGGGCTAATTGCCTTTTAAAGACCTCCAATTAATATTCTATGGCTATTAGACACCTTTATCTTATAAAATAGAACTTTCGCACTTTTTTCGATTTAGTCCCTTTTTCGCGATTAAGCATGAAATCACTAAAATCAAAGCACCAAAAATTTCATGTACTTATACAATCATACTCTAACTCATAAAATATCATTCAAATAATTTTCTCTAACCTCAGATTAGTGGTTCCAAACCACTGTTCTGACTAGCCCCTAAATCGGGCTGTTACAATTCTCCCCCTTAAGAATTTTCGTCCCCGAAAATCTTATCGATAAAAAGGTTGGGATATTGGTTTCTCATGGTCTCTTCAGGCTCCCAAGTAGCCTCAGTTATTCCATGTCTCTGCCATAGCACTTTGACAAGGGCTATACTTTTGTTTCTTAATTGTTTGACCTCTCGTGCCAAAATATTAACCGGCTCTTCGCCATAAGTCAAGTCCGGTTGAATTTTTACTTCTGGTGGTACAATCACATGTGAAGGGGCCGAACAGTGTCGGCATAACATGGACACGTGGAAGACATCGTGAATCCTTTCAAGCTCAGGTGGCAATGCCAGTCCTATCGTCTCGATAATTTCATAAGGTCCGACAAAACGCGGACTCAATTTGCCTTTCTGGCCAAATCTGAGGACTTTTCTCCATGGTGATACTTTCAGAAACACCTTATCACCTATTTGGAACTCAATTTCTTTCCGTTCCAAACCCGAATAGGACTTTTGTCTATCTGAGGCCACTTTCAGGCATTCACGTATCACCTTTACTTTCTCTTCAGTTTCCCTGATCAAATCAACCTCGTGTATCTGTTTCTCTTTGAGTTCTGTCCAATACAAGGGCATTCGGCACTTACTCCTATACAATGCCTCATAAGGCGCCATTTTCAAACTTGACTGGAAACTATTGTTGTAGGCGAATTCCACTAACGGTAAGTATTTTTCCCAATTACCTTGGAATTTAAAACACAACATCGAAGCATGTCTTCAAGTATCTGTATCACTCTTTTCGGCTGCCCGTCAGTTTGTGGATGGAAGGCTATACAGAAACTCAATTTCATGCCCAAAGCCTCTTGCAACTTTTTCCAAAATCGTGACGTGAATCTCGGATCTCTATCCGAGATTATCGACAAGGTACACCATGAAGTCTTAGTATCTCTGACACATACAAATTTGCCAACTTGTCAAGAGAATAATCGACTCGTACTGGTATGAAATGGGTTGACTTCATAAGTCTATCGACTACAACCCATACAACATCTTTCTTTTTCAGCGTCAACGGTAAACCCTTCACAAAATCCATTGTAACATGGTCCCACTTCCATTCGGGAACCATAATGGGCTGAAGTAAACCCGAAGGTACTTGGTGTTCAGCCTTCACTTGTTGGCAAATCAGACATCTCGATACAAACTCGGAAATGTCTTTCTTCATACTTGGCCACCAATACCACTTCCCCAAGTCATTGTACATCTTCGTGCTGCCTAGGTGCACAGTTAAACATCCTCTATGTGCTTCATACAAAACCTTTCGAATAAGTTCATCGTTTCTGGGTACACAGACCCTATCTCAAAACATCAAATACCCATCCAGACTTACTCGAAAGTTTGACTCAACATTTGACTCACTTAAAACTCTTCTGGCTTATAAGTTGCTGTCATCTTTCTGAGCTTCGCAAATCTCTTGGAGAAACAATAGTTTAGCCCTCAACTCGACTAGAATAGAATCATCATCTGACAAAGCCATCCGTGTGTTCATGGCTCTCAGCACAAACAAGGATTTTCTGCTTAAAGCATCGGCGACCACATTCGCCTTTCCCGGATGGTAGTCAATCACTAACTCATAGTCCTTAATCAGTTCTAACCATCTTTGTTGCCTCAAATATAAATCCTTTTCAGTCATCAAATATTTTAGGCTTTCATGGTCGGTGAAAATCCGACACCTTTCACCATATAAATGGTGTCTCCATATCTTTAATGCAAACACAATTGCGGCCAACTCTAAATCATGGGTCGAGTAATTCTTCTCATGTGGCTTTAACTGCCTAAAGGCATAAGCAATCACCTTGCCCTCTTGCATAAGTACACAACCCAATCCAATCATGGATGCATCACTGTAAACCACAAATTCCCTTCCCGGCTCAAGTTGTACCAAAACAGGAGCCTAAGTAAACAACGCTTTTAGTTTCTCAAAACTCTATTGGCACTTTTCTGTCCAATCAAACTTCATATCTTTTTGCAATTATCTTGTCATGGGAGTAGCTATCATGGAAAATCCTTCAACAAAACGTCTATAGTAACTAGCTAGGCCCAGAAAACTCTTAACCTCGGTCACATTCCTTGGTGGCTTTCGTTCTACAATTGCTGAAATCTTACTCGGGTCAATTCTGATTCCCTCTCCCGATATGATGTGCCCCAAAAATCCAACTTCCTTAAGCTAAAATTCACTTTTACTAAACTTGGCATACAATTGTTTATCTCTCAAGATTTGTAGGACCTTTCTCAAATGCTCGACGTGTTTATTCTCATCTCGAGAGTAGACTAGTATATCATCAATGAAGACCACGACAAATTTATCCAAGTATGGCCGAAAAATGCGATTCATCAAATCCATGAAGATCGCAGGGGCATTGGTTAGCCCGAAAGGCATGACTAAAAATTCATAATGGCCATACCTCGTCTGAAATGCAGTTTTTGGCACATCCGAGTCCTTGACTCTCAATTGATAGTACCCACACCTTAAGTTTATCCTAAAAAATATTGTGGCTCCCTTCAATTGATCAAATAGATCATCAATTCTCAGCAACAGGTACTTGTTCTTCATAGTTACCTTGTTAAGTTGCCAATAGTCTATGCATAATCTCATAGAACCATCTTTCTTCTTCACAAATAATACGGGAGCATCCCACAGAGAAAAACTCGATCTTGCAAAACCTCTATCCGTTAGTTCTTGCAACTATGCTTTCAATACTTTTAGCTCGGTTGGATCCATTCTATACGAAGCAATAGAAATGGGGGCAGTGCCCGGAGCTAATTCAATCCCAAATTCAATCTCTCTAACCGGAGGTAACCCTGGCAATTCTTCCGGGAAAACATTTGGATACTCGCATACTATGGGTACCGACTCAAGTCTCAACTCAGTCTCTTTAACATTCATCACAAAGGAAAGGTACGATTCGTAAAGGCAAGGTACGCTTCGTACCCCTTTCTAAAATACTTTTGAGTCAACATGGATGATATCACTACAGGTGATCTGTCTTGCTCGTCTGATTCAACATGAATAAGATCCCTATTTTCACACTTCAACTCAATAAACTTATTTCCACAATTCACAATTACATCATGAGTAACTAACCAGTTCATCCCAAGGATGACATCAAACTCATCAAAGGCAATAACATAAGATCAACCGGAAAGCAAAGACCCCTAATCATCAAAGGGCAACCTTTGCATACTCTACTTGCCTAGGGGATTAGACACTCTTATTACAAATTCAGTAGACTCTATAGGCATGCTCATGCTAGAGACTAAATTCACGCATATATATGAGTGTGTAGATCCCGGATCAATTAAAGCTACAACACGAGTATCATAGAGAGAAAATGTACCCGTGATTACATCAGGGGAAGATGCCTCTTCATGAGCACGAATGACATATGTTCTCACCGGTGCTCTACCCTCAACTCTTGCAGTCTGCTCTCCAGATGGATTCTTGTTACTCACGTCATTTCACGGGTTTTTCTGTAGTCTTCCTCTAGCAGTATTTCTCGGTCCTGCATTTTCAGGTTTCTCTTTCTCACCCACTTCAGAGCAATCTCTGATAAAGTTTTCTAGAGACCCACACTTGAAACAAGCCTTCTCGCTTGTTCTGCACTCACCAGAATGATGTCTTCCACACTGCGGGCATTCCAGTCCACTCGGTCGAACGCTGCCAATGCTAGCAACTGATGTGGTCTGAGCCTTAGACCCCGAGAACTGTTTTCCTTTATTTCTACTTGAAAATCTAGCTGAGGTGGCTGACCGTGCAGCAAAGTCTCTTTACTTCTTGGATAGAGATTGGAATGACTTGCCCATTTGTCTCTTCTTCGAGTCGCGAGACTCAATCTCAGCTTTCTTATTCTCTTTGGCCAACTCTTCATCCTTACAGGCTCTATCTACTAACACCACAAATTCTTTTAGTTCGAGGACTCCAACATATAAACGAATATATTCATTTAACCCATCTTCGAACCTCTTGCACATGATAGCCTCAGTAGACACGCACTCTCGGGCATACTTACTAAGTCTTACAAATTCACGTTCGTATTTGGTCACTGTCATTCGGCCCTGCTTTAAATCCAAAAACTCTTTTCTTTTCTGGTCGATGAACCTTTGGCTAATGTACTTCTTCTGGAATTCCTCTTGGAAGAATTCCCAATTAATTCTCTCCCTTGGTACACTAACACAAGGGTATTCCACCACTGATAGGCCGAATCTCTCAAGAGAGATACTACACACTTCATGCACTCCTTAGGTGTGCATGACAACTCATTGAATTCCCTGGTGGTATTCTCAAGCCAGAATTTTGCCCTTTTTGGGTCATCATCTTTATTAGCCTAAAATTCCTTTGCTCTTTGTTTTTGGATCTTATCGACCCGAGGCTTTTCTCTTCTTACTACCTCAACTACTTAAGGAGCTACAAGAGCAGGCTGAGGAATAGGTAGGGTGGAGGGGGTGAGCATTAGGATTTGCTCGAATGTACTCAATGTACCAGTTACTCATCATATGGAGAAAGGCTTCTTGGGCCTCTTCTCCCTGACCCAAGGTCTCAAGTTTACTATCTACTGGCGCGGTCCCTTGCGCGGGAGTCGGTGCATTACTTGCAGCATCATCTACTGCAGTTCAGTCGGGATCAGGATCTATTTACTATATAAAAACACAATAAAATGTTAGGAGCCGTTACACTTATCATTACACAATTACTCTTACGTATGGCATGTATAGCTAGACTCATACCTATGCTACGTTAGTCCTAGAATCGACTAAACCGTAACTCTAGTACCACTAAATGTAACACCCCTTACCCGTGTTCGAAGCCGGAACCGAATACGAGGCATTACCTAACTTAACTTGCCTAAGCATAACACATCGGGCTATAAAATTTCAATTCAGCTTAAAAACTTTCCATTTAAACTCATAACCCGCACATCCTGGGCCTATGAGGCCTTAAACATACTTCCGGAAGGTTTCAGAATTAAACCGAGAACTTTTACGCACTTAGGGAAATTTTTGCCTAAACAGGGGCCACACGCCCGTGTTGCTCAAGGGACACACCCGTGTGCCCTTGAGACATGCCCGTGGTCGACACTGATTTATTTCACAAGGCTAGACACACGCCCATGTCCCTAGCTCGTGACCCTCACACGGCCTCGACACGCCCGTGTCCTAGCCCATGTGCCAAAACCTTGGCATTCGATTTATGACGTCATCACTTTGCCATAGTCACACGGCCAAGGCACACGCTCGTGTCCTTAGACCGTGTGTCGAATTAAATTCCAAACTTCAGGTGCAGACTTCACATGGCTTGGGCACACGCCCATGTCAATGGCTTTGCCTCCCACACGGCTGAGACACAAGGCCATGTCTCTGCCCGTGTGTTTACTACTGAGCATTCTGGCTTTGAAAACTTAACACCCCTTACCTAAAACCGTTCCAGAAAAGGGTTAAGAGGCATTACCTAACAATCGAAACATTTCACATCCATATCACAACACAAAGTAAATCATCAATCAAACATATTCAAATATAAACATATAGTCCTTTATTGATATCTACGAAACCTTAAACACGTGTTAGAAAGAGGTCGGGACTAAACCAAACACATATGAAAATTTTTGAAATTCAAACATTTTTCTAAGTAACAGAGGTCACACGCCCGTGTGGGTAGGCCATGTGCCTCACACGGCCTCGGACACACGCATGTGTCCAAGTCGTGGCAAAACAGGGTATACATACTGACTTGTTCACATGGCCTGAGACACGCCCGTGTGCCTCACCCGTGGTCGACACTGACTTGCACCACACGGCCAGCCACACGCCCGTGTGTCCAGCCCGTGGTCGAGTCTAACTTTTTTTGAATTACAAACTAAAATGACACGGTCGAGCCATACGCCCGTGTCCTCAATCGTGTGGGCAATTGTAGGCAATTTACAAGGCCAAATTACCAATCACACTTTGGATTCACCTACAAGTATCAACCCAATTCCAAACCATGCCTCAAATGCAATCAAAACATATCAATTTTGCAGCTTTATAACCTCATAACATCATCAATCATTTTCCTATACAAATCCCTCTCAACTTACCACCACAAATATCAATTATACATTCAAAAACATGAAATTTATGCATCATCAAAAATCATACTATTTCAAAACATGAACATACTACTTCCATATCTCTAAGACTACTCATAAAGACCACTCACATAGAGCACACATACTCATATTATCCATTCTTTATACACATCTAAGGAATACACCAAAATCATCCATCTTTCAAGCCATATCTCATGACAAGAACTATACAACTCAAAATATACCATATCTACTAGCCTATACATGCCATATTCAAATATATATATACACCATCCAAAAATACCAAAATAGATAGACGATAGTGTGATTAAGTCACTGACGGTCCCCGAATCCGAGCTAGCTTTACTGACACTGTAAAACAGAGAAACATATCACACAGTAAGCTTTTAAAGCTTAGTAAGTTCGTAACATAATACATTCAAATTAACAAACCAAACTCATTAAACAAGTAAATCCATCACATAGATCAATTCTCAAATATTCATACCATATCTTCCATAGCTAAAATACTCATTCAACCATTCATAGTTTCATATATAATCTCATCAACCACAAGGGTTCAATACACACCTTAGCCAACACATAGTTATTTAACTTCCAAGCTACTCAATGCTCGATATCATATTTCG
The DNA here is from genome assembly GCA_005393395.2 of Gossypium australe. Taxonomy (NCBI): domain Eukaryota; kingdom Viridiplantae; phylum Streptophyta; class Magnoliopsida; order Malvales; family Malvaceae; genus Gossypium; species Gossypium australe. The sequence continues at coordinate 83,472,091 of CM016619.1, read as the reverse complement.
ATCAACCTTTGTTATCCATTTAACTTAATCGCACACTAAGTGCCAAATTTGTAGCCGAAACATATTCGTCATCGCACACTTAGTGCTTATTCCTTTAACCAACTTATCTCGGTATCGCACACACAATTCCAAATTAATAAGTGAAGCTTTCATGACTTCGCACACACAGTGCTATTCATTTCTGTTCCAATTTCAATTACGCACACTTAGTGCCATCTAATTCAATTCAGCACATAGCATTTCAAATCTCATAATCATATATATATTCAATCCGTAATACTAAAACATATATTTTAACATGTATTATATCCAAACTTACCTTGGACGTCGCAGTAACAAAACGATCGATTAATCGAGCACTTTGTCTTTACCTCGATCTCAACCCGAATCTCTCCTTTCTTGGTCTATAGATATACAAATTCAACTCATTCAATCACCAATTCATTCAATTTAATCCAAACACACATGTTTAGGGCATTTTACAAAATAGCCCTCACATTTTCACATTTCGACACTTTAGTCCCTATTTCATAAAATCATCAAATTCACAAAATTTCTTTTCACACATGCCTAGCCGAATTTTCCTTGTGTTCATACAAGCCCACATAATTCATTTATTTCACATATTAGTCCTCCAATTTATCATTTTCACAATTTAGCCCAATTTACTCAATTTCATCAAAAATCCAAATACAAACTATGTTAACCCAACACTAAGCTTTCATATTCCACCAACTAACAACACAAAGCTCACATATCATTGGCATATCTCAAAATCACCATAAATCTCTAAAATTTAAGCATGGGTTTGATAGAACACAAAGCAACGATAAAAAAATTGTAGAATTTATCAAAAACCGAGCTTGAACCCTAGTGTTCTTTTTCTTTTATTTTCTTCAACTATTTCAGCAAGAACAAGATGAATGGCCACTGATTTTAAGCTTTATTTTATTTAATACATATTATTTCATCATTTACTAAAATGCCCTTTTGTTAATTCATTTAAAATCCATCAACTAAAGCCCATTTTTGTCCATCCATTCTTTTAATGGTTTATTATCAACATAAGGACTCCTCATTTAGAAAGCCATGCCAAATGAGTACTTTAACAATCAACACACAGCTTTTACATTTTATGCGATTAAGTCCTTTTTACAATATAAGCACACAATCGATAAAATTTTAACAGAAAAATTTCACACATGCTTAATCACATACTGGAAACACCAAAAATAATACTATAATATTTTTCCAACCTTGGATTTGTTATTCCAAAACCACTTTTCGACTAGGGTCTATACCGGGCTGTTACATAAACCTAGCATGCAGGGGACACAAGGCCGATCAACACGCCCATGGGGCTAACTGTGTGGACATTAAATAGGCTATATTCCAAACCGAATGCCACCCTACATAGCAACTGTACTTATACCAATTCATTTCATGTAACACCCCAAACTCGGCCCAAACGCCACGGCCGAATCTGGAATGCTACTGAGGAAAAAGTTTGAAAAAATTTGAAATGAGGGTAAAAACATAAAAATTTTCTGTCATTTATAAAACATTGTATATTTAAAATTCTAAGTAAAATTATGTTGTTACAAATTTCCGGATTTAAAACTTTAATATAAGTTTTTAAGATATAAATTGTTTGAAAGAAAACATTCCCCGTTATTAGCTCGATAATTAATCCAACGTAAACATAATAAGTTCCCAAAATACTTTAAATGGCCTTATTACAGTAAATATTTACTCAAAAGTACTGAAAATATAAAGTGCATAAAACAAATAAACATCTTCTGCATGGCCACCTCGTATCCGCTCCAGCCCGGTCCAAAAATCATGTATCACCTGCATTGTTTTTGGAAGAAAAATAGGGTGAGTCCAACCGACTCAGTGTGTAATTATTTCACATGTCTCCACAAATGGGCTTGGCCCATATCCACACAGTCCACATAATCAATCACGCAAAATGAATCCTAACCAAACCTAAAGTCCATCCGCTACTCACCCCCGTACCTGCCGCACACACCAGGGAATTACTAAATCGCCCTCCAACCGCTACACACCTCCTTGGCAGACCTGCTGCCCAAGGCCGTGGCTTAGCCACCGATCACCTAAGTGACCCCACATATCTGTATCCACGAGGTGACTCAAGGTCATCCTCAATCCACGGTGATGCACACAGCTATCATCCGCCCACGATGTGGCACATAGCCAACACCCCACCTTGATGAGGCACATAGCCAACATCAAGCGACAATGTAGCTCAAGGCTAACATCATCCATGTGCATAAATATGTACACCCTGTCCTTCAGTAATCATATCCCAAGCCCCATGTGTATATATGTATCATGACAAAATAACATTAAAAGAGTATACATCACATGCTTACCACAATTTCATACATATAACACAGGTAGATTAATATCATAAACACTGACCTGGTTAACCGATTGCCCACTATGGGTATCCACCATCTTAGCCATTATTTCTGGCTATCATACACATCATATTCGCATATACATAACAACATATACCAACAACAGGAGAACAGTGCGATAACTACACTCCTCATAACTCGAAGAATCACACTCTCAATATCGATGCTATCTCTAACCGAAACTACAACTATCTGCCTACGCTCCTGTTCAGACGCTGGCCCACACCCCGGTGGCCAATCCCGTTCCGCAGAGACTAATCGTTTCTTAAACTTAGGAGTAGGGACTACCCCTTTCTCCCCTTGACTGGTATCCGCATCCATCAACAATATCTTAATCAGTATATTTGGTTAGTCACTAATGTTATAATCCAACATATTAAATCTAACACTCACCGAATAATCTTACCGATGCAAATCTAACTCCCGAAGATATCTTGAGTAATCAAACCCAAAAGAATCCTTTAATGCTCCTTCACGCTGACTATACACAAAAGATACACAAGGTTATGGCACTATGAACATTCGGCCATCCCCAAAACCAAGGCCTAACCATTGGTTTCGGCACACCAAAGGGAAAGAGGTAAAACCGATTGCTAAAAAAGAAATCCCTTACCACCACTCCGCGTTTGAAGAAATCAAGAGAGAGTAGTCGATAGCACCTTCCTTAGAGAATTGGTTTAGAATAGAAAGATGATAGGCTTGATCTAGCGAATAAATCGGCAGGGGTAGAGATGCAATCGGTTTTGGCCACAAGACAGGGGATTCGGCTTTTGAAAGAACTATGAGAAGGAGAAGTAAATGGTGGGGTGCTTAAAGAGGTGTTGCGGCAACAGGGAATTGAGAAAGATTTCGGTCCAGGGATGAGTGAAGTGAAGAAGAAAAATGGAGGAGAAAGTGACCTTAATGGTCTCTTGAAGTTTCGGCCAAGGTGAACAAGTGAAGAAGAGAGGCGTTTATAGTGTGGGTAGTGTATGAGAAGAAAAAGAGTGAAGGCTTAGAAGAGAAGGGCTAAATTTCGGCAAAAGAAAAGCACACCACCCCCTTAACAAAATTCGGCTACTCCCCCTTACCCACTTGACCGAAATGGTCAACAAAGAAGTCCCTAGGCCGGCCACCTCTTCTCCTCTCACCCAATCCCTTGTTTTTCTCCTAATTTCTCTCCTCACCATCCTTTCAACAAGTTAAAATTAAATCCAATCTCATCCCTTTTCCTTGCCACACATTTAAAATAATTTGACTCAATCAAATCCCTCCTTTTTAGTGCCATAGCCGAATCCAACTCCTCCCCCTCTCCTGACGCAAAAACAAATGCCAAAATGCTGCCTCTGCAGCTCGAACCCTGTCCCCTTTTTGCTCCTTGAGGCGTCACTTCCCCATCCTCTAAGTGGCGCCACCCTAACCACTCTGCTACTAGATTATTTGTGTCCTAACCTCCCCATTAATTTCCCTTAAAGCCTAGCTCCCTTTGCTCTCCCCCCGAACAGGTTCAACCCAAAATTACACTAAGGCTCCTACCAACTTCCCATGGTTCTCCAAACCCCCAAAACACATACAATTAGCACACAAAACACACTACCACATGAATTATGAATTAAAACGCATAGCCCCTAAATCCCGGGTATTACAGTTCTACCCCCCTTAAAAATAATTTCGGCCTCGAAATTATCAACTAACTAACAGTCGTACATCCTAACTCACCGCACTACGCTCTTGCTGCGCACTCTGATCTTAATAAAACTAATATACTTTCTAGGTACAGTCTCCATGTTCACACTCAAGGTTCTAGATACTTTACTAGCAATATAAGAATGAGTTGACCTGATATCTATAACAGCTGTAAAGGGTAATCCAGCAATAAGATACGTACCCGTGATCACATCTGGCGCATCACCCTCCTCGCGACGCCTGGCTGCATAAACTAATCCTGGCTGCCTCGCATCTGAACTCCCAGCACCCATGCCTGGTGTTCCGGGACCTCAACCGGAACCGTTCCCTCTGTGGTTCGGACCACGACCTTTTGTCGCCTGCTGACCACCTCTGCCCGGCTGCACATACCCTGGACCTATTGTCCGAGCCCTTTTCGGATCCTGAGGACAATCTTTAATCAAATGAGACTTAGACTTACACCTAAAACACTCCCGATCCTGTCCCCAGCACTCGCCAACATGAAACCTTCCACACTGAGCACACGGACGGTCCCGATTTCCAGCAGCTGGCATAGAAACACGAGCAGAATTCTCAACCCTCGGTCTTTTCTGAAAACCCCCAGAAGACGCTGACGGCTCAAAACTCCTCTTACTCTGGTTCCTATCCCTATCTCTATTCTGCCTCTCGGTCCTCCTGACCTCCTCGGCTATCCGCGCTTTCTCCACTAAAATGGCGAAATCCCTTTCTCGCTGCGGAGCAATCAAAACCCGCAACTCATCCCGCAGTCCATCTTCAAATCTGACACATCTCTCATAATCGGTAGCCATAATGCCCCGAGCATATCGACTCAATCGTAGAAATCCAGCCTCGTACTTTGCTATCGACTTGCCACCTTACACCAAATTGAGGAACGCCTTCCTCTGAGCGTCCATATAACTAGCTCTGATGTACTTTCCCTCAAATTTAATCTTAAAGTACCCCCAATCCACTCGATCTGCAGGGGTACCCTCCTTAACAGTGAGCCACCACTGGTAAGCCTCGTCCCGGAGCAACAAAACAGCACCTTTAAGCTTTTCCTCAGCAGTGCGTCCAAATCATCCATGATCCTTTCGACTGCCTCTAGCCAATACTCCGCCACGTTCGGAGCTACCCTAGACACCCCTCTGAATACCTCAGCTCCATTGGCTTTAAGTCTCTCAGATACTGATTTCCGAGCCCCATTGCCCACATTGGCTCCTGCGACTCGTTCTAACACCCGCAGTATAGCCTGTGATACTGCGTCATCTCCACCTGTCTGATCCTGATCCTCCGCGCCCACCGTTGGCGGCAGCGACACATCACTTTCTGACCCATGACCAGACCCCACTGGTTCAGACACTGCCATCCTGCCTCTACCATGCCCACGAGTATTGTGACCACGTCCCCTAGAACTCATGTCTACTATCGCGATTTAATCTGATTTAAGAAATTTTTATGCATTAGTATTTTGTTCCACTGATTATCCGCGAACAATTTTATGTAAAGAAGTCTTTAATAGTAGTTCTTTCGATCAACCAAAGTTTTCATCTCAAGTTTACTACTCTAATTCCGAGAGTCACATTCATTCATCAACAACATCCACTACACTACTTTGGGCATTTTGTCCATTCCCAACCCAGGGGTATTATCGTAATTTATCCTATAGGGGTATTTTAGCAATAAATCGGGGTTAATTCAAAAATCTTACAAATCAAGGGCATTTCAGAAATTTTAGAAATCGAGATTACTTTAAAAATTGGTACAAATAAGAGGTATTTTTGGAAATTTCAGAAATCGGGGTTATTTCGGTAATTTGTAAATCAGGGTTAATTTAGTAAATTTTTTTTAAACTGGGATATTTTGGTCATTTTCAAATCTTAAGGTAGTTTTTACAAAACAGTGTAACTGGTCCCTTTCGGGTTTTAATTATCGGGTTAAGCCGGTGAATAGGTCCTCTTGGTTAGGGTGAACCGTCACTACGCACCAGGTAGGATTCAAGTGAAGAGGAGGTGAGTCACTAGGACTGCTTAAATACCAAGCTCCCACCGAATCCAATCCTAGACATGCGCACAACTATTGCCACACCCTAACTCGGCGACTTACTCACAGGTTTGTTTGGTTGCACTTAAGTCTTATGTATCTTGTGTTGGAGTAAGCTAGCCCTAGAGTTCAATAGCTCCTAATCTACTAATCTACGATCCCATAATGCCCATAAAGTTTCACATACCAATAACTTCAATAGTTAGGGGTACTTACCTGGTGGACTTCGGGCCGGAGACACAGGTGCCATGCCAGAATAAACCTGAAATAGTTCATGAAAGTCTATGTTTTTGAAAAGCCCTCCTTTGAAAAATGTTTTTGGGCCCAAAACCCTCAGAGCCGAGTTTTGAACCGGGCTCTGATACCAAATTGTAACACCCCAAACCCGGCCCAAACGCCACGGCCGAATCTGGAATGCTACTGAGGAAAAAGTTTGAAAAAATTTGAAATGAGGGTAAAAACATAAAAATTTTCTATCATTTATAAAACATTGTATATTTAAAATTCTAAGTAAAATTATGTTGTTACAAATTTCCGGATTTAAAACTTTAATATAAGTTTTTAAGATATAAATTGTTTGAAAGAAAACATTCCCCGTTATTAGCTCGATAATTAATCCAACGTAAACATAATAAGTTCCCAAAATACTTTAAGTGGCCTTATTACAATAAATATTTACTCAAAAGTACTGAAAATATAAAGTGCATAAAACAAATAAACATCTTCTGCATGGCCACCTCGTATCCGCTCCAGCCCGGTCCAAAAATCATGTATCACCTGCATTGTTTTTGGAAGAAAAATAGGGTGAGTCAAACTAACTCAGTATGTAATTATTTCACATGTCTCCACAAATGGGCTTGGCCCACATCCACACAGTCCACATAATCAATCACGCAAAATGAATCCCAACCAAACCTAGAGTCCATCCGCTACTCACCCCCGTACCTGCCGCACACACCAGGGAATTACTAAATCGCCCTCCAACCGCTACACACCTCCTTGGCAGACCTGCTGCCCAAGGCCGTGGCTTAGCCACCGATCACTTAAGTGACCCCACATATCTGTATCCACGAGGTGACTCAAGGTCATCCTCAATCCACGGTGATGCACACAGCTATCATCCGCCCACGATGTGGCACATAGCCAACACCCCACCTTGATGAGGCACATAGCCAACGTCAAGCGACAATGTAGCTCAAGGCTAACATCATCCACGTACATAAATATGTACACCCTGTCCTTCAGTAATCATATCCCAAGCCCCATGTGTATATATGTATCATGACAAAATAACATTAAAAGAGTATACATCACATGCTTACCACAATTTCATACATATAACACAGGTAGATTAATATCATAAACACTGACCTGGTTAACCGATTGCCCACTATGGGTATCCACCATCTTAGCCATTATTTCCAGCTATCATACACATCATATTCGCATATACATAACAACATATACCAACAACAGGAGAACAGTGCGATAACTACACTCCTCATAACTCGAAGAATCACACTCTCAATATCGATGCTATCTCTAACCGAAACTACAACTATCTGCCTACGCTCCTGTTCAGACGCTGGCCCACACCTCGGTGGCCAATCCCGTACCGCAGAGACTGATCGTTTCTTAAACTTAGGAGTAGGGACTACCCCTTTCTCCCCTTGACTGGTATCCGCATCCATCAACAATATCTTAATCAGTATATTTGGTTAGTCACTAATGTTATAATCCAACATATTAAATCTAACACTCACCGAATAATCTTACCGATGCAAATCTAACTCTCGAAGATATCTTGAGTAATCAAACCCAAAAGAATCCTTTAATGCTCCTTCACGCTGACTATACACAAAAGATACACAAGGTTATGGCACTATGAACATTCGGCCATCCCCAAAACCAAGGCCTAACCATTGGTTTCGGCACACCAAAGAGAAAGAGGTAAAGCCGATTGCTAAAAAAGAAATCCCTTACCACCACTCCGCGTTTGAAGAAATCAAGAGAGAGTAGTCGACAGCACCTTCCTTAGAGAATCGGTTTAGAAGAGAAAGATGATAGGCTTGATCTAGCGAATAAATTGGCAGGGGTAGAGATGCAATCAGTTTTGGCCACAAGACAGGAGATTCAGCTTTTGAAAGAACTGTGAGGGGAACTAAATGATGGGGTACTTAAAGAGGTGTTGCGGCAACAGGGAATTGAGAGAGATTTCGGTCCAGGGATGAGTGAAGTGAAGAAGAAAAATGGAGGAGAAAGTGACCTTAATGGTCTCTTGAAGTTTCGGCCAAGGTGAACAATTGAAGAAGAGAGGCGTTTATAATGTGGGTAATGTATGAGAAGAAAAGAGTGAAGGCTTAGAAGAGAAGGGCTAAATTTCGGCAAAAGAAAAGCACACCACCCCCTTAACAAAATTCGGCTACTCCCCCTTACCCACTTGACCGAAATGGTCAACAAAGAAGTCCCTAGGCCGACCACCTCTTCTCCTCTCACCCAATCCCTTGTTTTCCTCCTAATTTCTCTCCTCACCATCCTTTCAACAAGTTCAAATTAAATCCAATCTCATCCCTTTTCCTTGCCACACATTTAAAATAATTTGACTCAGTCCAATCCCTCCTTTTTAGTGCCATAGCTGAATCCAACTCCTCCCCCTCTCCTGACGTAAAAACAAATGCCAAAATGCTGCCTCTGCAGCTCGAACCCTGTCCCTTTTTTGCTCCTTGAGGCGTCACTGCCCAATGCTCTAAGTGGCGCCTCCCTAACCACTTTGCTACTAGATTATTTGTGTCCTAACCTCCCCATTAATTTCCCTTAAAGCCTAGCTCCCTTTGCTCTCCCCCCAAACAGGTTCAACCCAAAATTACACTAAGGCTCCTACCAACTTCCCATGGTTCTCCAAACCCCCAAAACACATACAATTAGCACACAAAACACACTACCACATGAATTATGAATTAAAACGCATAGCCCCTAAATCCCGGGTATTACATTTCAACATAACTCATGACCCTATGGCACTTCCAAGAACTCAATTCAAAGCATTCTCACAAACATAAACTTCATAATTTCATCATCATGTAATATAAATAAACTTGTCATAAATTGGCCCTATTCCAATGGCCATTTACAAAATGACATTTGATAACATAAATAGCCAACACTTCGGCTATTAATATGACATAACAAAATACCTAAGTCCTATACATGCCATACTCAAAATAAATCTACCTTTGTTATACCAAAGAGATGTCGATAGTGTGATTCTGAACTCGGACGTCCCACGATCCTCGAGTTATCTAGGCAATACTACAAGGAAAAAGGAGCTGAGAGGGGTAAGCATAAAGCTTAGTAAGTTTGCATGGAAATAATAACATCAATAAGCTCATAACAATATCCATCCATGGCATTAAATAACTACACACGAAGTCATAGGCACTTTGCCATAACTTACTCGTACTTGTTCTTATCTAGAACATATCATGCCACATATCGTAAACATTTCTCGTGAATTACTCAGGGGTACCTGTATTCACTCATACACATAGCTTTAGTACTAAATCTCATTTCTATTTCCAAGCTTATCTATTTATCTCGCTAAATCACTAGGGATATTCAAAGATGCATATTCATCATCATTACATAAACATGAAGCCAATGCCATATCCTAGATGTGGTCTTACATGGGGTCACTTCTAAGTGCTGATGCCATAGCCCGGATATTGTCTTATACGGAATCTTACATAAAGTATCGATACCATATCCCAGATATGGTCTTATACAATTATCATATTCATTACCGAAGCCATATCCTGGATATGGTCTTATACGGGATCTCAAGTCATTGCCGAGGCCATGTCCCCAACATGGTCTTACATGGGACCTCATCATTATCCACCTCATGAATCAGTGATAATAATCTCACATTTAATATAGTCCCATTAGGACTTCAACATCTCGACTTTTATCATCTTTCTCATTAAACACCAATATTCACTTCCATAGAATATCATGCATCATTATAAAATCAAACATTCTCAACTTACTAGCATAAATGTGGAATTTATCACATACAAACTTACCTCAATTTCAAAATAAGCTAAATCGTCGATCTAGCCCAATACTTTGTTCTTTCCCCGGTCAAGGTTAACTCTTGGTTCTTATTACTCCATAATAGCAAATTAGCTCATTTTAATATCACATTAATAAATGTATTTCAAGAATCATGCTTTGGCAAAATTACTATTTTGCCCTTAGACTTTGGCAAAATGACTATTTTACACCTAGGCTCAGAAATCAATTCTAATCAAATTTCTACCTTCAACAAGCTTAGGTGAACATTTATTTCTCTCATGGCTATTATCAAAACTCAACATTTCACACATTTACTACATATTTCACAACCTTTACAACAAGGTCCTTTTAGGTGTTTTCTTGGTAACACCTTTCACAAAAGTTGTTCATCTAACAACTAAGACCTATTTTCTTCCATAAAAATGTAGCAAACCACATAAAAGCTCTCATGGAAAAACTCCAAACCTTTCACCATATTGCAAAATAGTCCCCTCATTAGAAAGCTTAAGCTTTAGGGGTTCCAAAAGTACAACTATTTTCAAGAAAAACCATTAAAATCACTTACTTGAATGGAGAAGAGTTTGCTAAAGTTTTGAGCTTTCAAAACCCCTATTTTGCTTGCTATTTTCTGTGGAGGAAGATGGAGAGAAAAGATGATATATTTTCTTTCTTTATTAAAAGATGATATATTTTCTTTCTTTATTTTATTCTATATCATCAACTTTGACCAATTTTGACTCCTATTGTCCCCTGTGGCCGGCCAACATTGATTTAAGGGGATAATTGCCCTTTAAAGACTTCCAATTAATATTCTATGGCTATTAGACACCTTTAGCTTATTAAATAGAATTTTTGTACTTTTTTTGATTTAGTCCCTTTTTCGTGATTAAGCATGAAATCGCTAAAATTAAAGCACCAAAATTTTCATGTACTTATACAATCATACTCTAACTCATAAAATATCATGAAAATAATTTTCTCTAACCTCAGATTAGTGGTTCCGAACCACTGGTCCGACTAGCCCCTAAATCGGGCTGTTACATTGCGTGATAAGCAGTTGTATGCGAAGTTCAGTAAATTTGAGTTTTGGTTACGAGAAGTCAGGTTTCTGGGACATGTTGTATCAGCATCAGGTATTCAGGTTGATCCGAGCAAGGTTTCAGCTAGATTGGAAGCCTCCTAGAAATGTATCTGAAGTTTTTTGGGACTAGCTGGTTACTATAGACGGTTTGTAAAAGGTTTCTCTATGATTGCAACCCCGATGACACGACTACTTCAGAAAGATGTTAGGCTCGAGTCTGAGATTTATTGGGCCGTATGAGATTATAGAGCGTATCGGACCGGTTGCTTACAGATTATTGTTGACACCTGAGTGAGAAAGATCCATAATGTATTTCATGTTTTGATGCTTCGACGATATCGATCCAACCCATCGCATGTAATTTCCCCATCTGAGATTGAGATTTGATCCGATATGACATACAAGGAAGAACCGATCCGGATTTTAGATTGTGAAATGAAAGAATGGAGAAATAAGAAAATTTCTTTAGTAAATGTCTTATGGCATCGACATGGGGTTGAAGAAGCTATGTGGGAGCTCGAAGATGCTATGAGAGAACATTACCCAAACCTATTTGCCGGTAAGGTTTTTGGGGACGAAAATCCCTAAGGGGAAGATTTGTAACAACCCGGTTTAGACCCTAATTGGAATAGTGTTTCAGGACCACAAATCCGAGTCTGAAAAAAAATTAAAAATTATTCTTTTTCTTTATAATGTGTGATTTTATATGTGTGAAAATCTCGTTTGAAAATTTTATCGTTTGAGTGTCTGATTTAAAAAAATGGGACTTAATCGAGTAATTTGTAAAAGTTGCTAACTATTTGTTAAAGTATTAAATTGCTTTGTTCTTTTAATAGGAGGTTTTTATGTTGCAAATTTATCGTGGAACAAAGTGATGGACGGTTATGTACATATTTTATAAGATTATTATATTAAATAACAAATGTTAATATAGTAAATAAGTAAATTAAGGTATTATAATAAAACATAAGTTAAAGTTAGTGCTTTAGTTCATCTTTTTAAGGCTGAATATATCAAAGGAAAAAGAAAAAGAAAAAGAAAGCTACATTCGACCATATTTAAGCTTGATTAAGGTATGTAACTAGCTCTATTTTTGATAATTTTTATGTTTTTGAGATCGTTGTTATGAAATTTACAAAGCCCATGCCTTAATTTTTGATTTTGATGAATATTTTGAGTTATGCCATTGGTGAACTTAATTTTTGATTTTGATGAATATTTTGAGTTATGCCATTGATGAATTTATAAGCTTTGTGATGTTAGTTGATGAATTATGAAAGATATGTTTTGGATTAATATGTTTTGTGTTGGAAATTTTAATGAATTTGAGTAATTAGGGCTAAATTGTAAAAAAAATAAATTGAGGGACTAAAATGTAAAATAAATGAAATGTATGGACTTGTATGAACATGAGGAAGATTCGGCCTAAGCATGGAATACTGAAATTTTGCATATTTTGTTTTTTATGCAATAGGGACTAAATTGTGAAAAGTGTAAAATGTCAGGGGCAAAATGGTAATTTGCCCACTTATGTGTTTTTTGGGACTAAATTGAATAAAAATTTTGTTTGAATAAGTTTAATTTGAATATGTTTAGATCAAGAAGCAAAGAAATCGGACTTGGATCAGGGGAAAGAAAAAATAATTGAATAACCGTTCTATTCCGTCCATCGATATCCGAGGTAAGTTTATAAGCAAATAAATGTTGTTAATTTTGAATATAAGTGAACTTTAAATGTTGAATTGAATTTAATGAGTATTTATAAGTGATGGCTGAATGGTTATATGCTTGGGAGCAATGTTTACGAGATCGATTCGATTGAGTTATGAAGTTCGAAAGTCCCTTACGAACCTTAGAAATAGCTAGGATACATATGTCATGACATAGGATTTCGTTATGTGTTATCGTGTAAGACCATGTCTGGGATGTTGGCATCGACTTGTGACTTACGTGGAAGACGCTGCCTGGGACGACATCGATATGTGATCACATGTAAGACCACGTCTGGGACGTTGGCATTGTACGAAATGTTTGACTATCCGAGTATCCTTTTTAATTCTGAATGGTTCAACGAGCAATGATAAGTTAAGACCGAGTGTAAAATCGAGTTAAAAGGATCAGGTATGTATTCATACTAAGTTATGAAAATATGGTAAGTTGGATGTTTGAATTGATGATATAAATGTTATATGTTAATCTGAACTATGTGTATGTGAATGTATGCATTCATCCAAATAATGTATTCGTGATGTAGAAAATGAAGGTTAAACATACTAATGTTCAAATGAGTATTCGGCCAAAGGAAAACTTATGCAAAATTATATGTCTTGATATATGAAATTATAAGTTTGAAAATGTACATGAATTTATGATGGTTTATTTCGGTTTAGCTAAATTGAATAATGAATGTGATTGAATGTCTCATTTTCTTATGACTTACTAAGTTGTGAAAGCTTACTGTGTGTGTTTGCTCTTTGTTTTATAGATTTTGGAAGCTAGTTATGAGCTCGGGGATCATCAGAGAAGTCTATCACTCTATCGATTGTTTTCGGTACTTTTATAAGTTTGAATTTGAACCTATGGCATGTATTGGCAAGTTAATATGTTTGGTTTGGGGGTATGTAAATATGAGCCATGTGAAAATGGCTTATTTATTTTGTTAAGCTTGGTTTTTATGCTTTTGATCAAATGATAGATATGTTTGGTTTTGGTGATTCAGCCATGGCTTATATATATGTGTGAATTATGTTTGATATGTTTTGTTAAGGATTTGTTAAGTGTTTCGGTATAAGGTAAGTTCAGTTATAGCATATAGGTGAAGTGAGTTTGGTATGTCCTGTAAATCCTTGAATTTAATTATGGTTGACTTGGTTGATGCTTTGGTTTTATCAATTGAAAATGAAAATATTTAGTAAGATATAAATTTGGCAACAAGGTATATGTTCATTTTAGAAGTGCATTTTTATACTATGAATGGTGTGATGGATGACTATATGTTTTGGATTTTGGTATGTACTAAATCAATTTGGTAATGTGTTTATATGTATACATATTATGATTGATATTTGGCTAATAGGTTCAGCTAATGAAGCAAGGAATTGAACTTGTAACTAAGTTGTTTTGATAAAAGTTTTGGTGTAATTTTAATGGTTAATAGCCGAAATACATGTTGAGGTAAATTATTTATATATATATATATATAAATATCATTGTGTATGTTTTTATTTAATTAAAGTTTGGAATTAGGTTTGCGAATTGAGTTCATAAATTAACTAATATTTGCATTCAAATTTGGTTCTATTTAATATGCTCATATGATGCCAAAAATATATGTATGTTTGTTTTGAAAAATAGGTTCATATTGATAAGTTTACTTGTGTATTCAAGCCAGTAATACTATAGAATATTTTGACTTTAAGAAAATGAAGTTAAAGATACATATATGTTTGGTTTTAAGTGGAGTGTTGTGCTTGTTTGGTTTTTAATTTGCATACATGTATTATTAATGAAATGAGATGTTTGATATTTGATATATGAAATAGTCATATTGGCTTTTATTAAAGTATGATTAAAATGATATATGACTCAATAGTCATAAGCATAAATACTTAGATGAATTTATAAGTATGCTTGTCCATGTTATAACTAATTAAGACCGTGTATAGTAATACACATTATGCAGTGAATAATGGTTGGATAAACTTGGTATGATTTGTGTGCACAAGGAAATTAATGATGCCGCATATGTTGTTTGTTATAAAGTTTTGTGTAATGATTTTATTGGTTTAATAAGTGCATGTTTTCAATTATGTATTATTAATGTTTGATATTTATTAGATATTTGAATACCATTTTTTTTATGATGAGCATTCAATTAGTATATGGAATTTAAGGCATATACAATATGACTATGAGGCATGCTAAATAGGGTGTATTTTGGATTATAATTATGTTATGGATTTGATTAAAATTTGAAGGTGATCGCTGAAATCAGAGTTTTAAATTTATAATGAATGAGATCGAACCTGGAAACTAACTCTGACAATGATTAAAGGCAAGTGTACCTATCGAACAGTAGTATAGTTTAGGCAAGACCAAATTGTCGAACCCAAAGGAACTAAAAGTACTAATACTAACTTTCTTTTTATTATTTAGCCTAAAATAAAGTTGTAATACCCCGAATTATGGCCTATGCATAAGCACTTAATTGAGTGTGAAAGCATGCCTTTGTATGTATGAATGTGTATTAATGAATGTTGGTGAACTTTAGAATAATAGGAAATGCCTTAGAAATTATTATATTTTAAGTCTAAAATAGGAAGCTAAGCAAGGTGGTCTTAAGAAAATTTATAGGTGAAACATGACATGAAATTGGGCTTGGAAAGAATGGCTACAAGGCGCCACTTAAGGGCCTAGCATGTGACGCCACCTACATGTGCAATTGGGCCAGGGTTCGAGTCACGTAGGAAGCAAAATAAAGCTTTTATTTTTGCGGCACAAGGAGGAGGTAATGGACGGCACTAAGGAACTTAAGGGAGGAGTTTAATTCTCTTTAAAATTCGGCTAAAGGGTGTGCTCAATTGTGGATTAATTCCTTTTATTTTTTTTGAATGGATAAAAGAAGAGATAATTGTGAAGAGATGAAGAGAAAAGTTAGGAATTTGATAGAGTTGGCCGACTAGGGGGTTCCTTTGATAGTATTTTCGGCCAAGGAAGAGTAAGGCCATTCTTCATTCATTCTGTTCTCTTCAAGGAAGCCTCTGCTAAAATTCTTTAACAAATTTCTCCCTTCTCCTATTTTGTCAAAAGCCGAATTTCATTCTCAAAGTCCACCATTACCGATTCTCTAAGCCTCAACACCCTCTCTTTTCTTTTCTTCATTAAAGCCCAACCCCTTTTACATCCTATTCTCTTCTCGTTCTCTCAATCTCTCAAAAGCCGAAAGTTGTGAGATCATCCTCTAGCCATTGTCGAATCTCTTTAGCAAATCATCAAAGGCCGAAACGTGTTGAGCCTTGCCTAGCCTATAGTCGAATCTATCAAGTGGTGACAGACAGAGGTGCAATCGATTTCAATATAAAGGGGTAAGGATCTATAAGTCATCATCTTATTTCTTTTTCTTAAGCCGAAATAAAGACTCTAACTCTATTAATATCTATGGCCGACTACTTGAAGGAAGTTTCGGGAGTTAGGTGCTGTCGACTACAAAGAAGAAACTTTCGGGACTTTTAAGATATAAGGTAAGAGCTTAAGACATTCGGCCAAAGGCCATGTATTATGATTCAATGTTAGAATTGGATCTAACACATGTGTATAGGTATTTCGACAACTCCATAACCTAGGAGTAATTCCGGGATTTGAGATCCTTAAGGTAAGTACATATGTACATTCGGCCAAGGCTTATTTTAGTGTTTGGATCTATTCTTTATTCTCTTAAAAGCCGAAAACTAACATGTTAAAGTGGTCTAGAGTTAGCCGATTACAAGGAGGAACATAGCAACGATTTCGGGATTTGATTAATAGAGAAATCGGCACCAAGGTAAGTTTTGGGTTACAATAATCCTATTGGGATTTGGATTTATGGCCGAATGGTCTTCATTAAATTTTTAAGTGATGGCCGAATGTAGGAACTTGAGATCTAAGGCTTTAGATCGGGCTTTTCGGGATTTAAGTGAACCGCTAAGTGTATCAGGTGTGTACCCCACACTATCTTTTAATTTTTATGGCAATACTTAATATGAACATGTTTATAAGAATGTGAATATGGCTAAGGTACCATGCTATGGTACAAATTACTCAGGTACGTTTTCCTACTTCTACTAGGATTACAATAAGAATGTGAATAAGGGATATGATCTGAATAATGAGTATTTGCATGACATGGGGCATATGGGATATTATGAAAGGGGAAGTAAATGTGGTGACTTATGTCACGATATAAGAATGTGGTAACTTCGGTCACATTATCTGAATGTAGTGTCTCATGACACAAAATAATTATCTGGTGGCTCTGCCATGAATTTTATAAGGGCGATGAGCACGTCGACTGCGGCGACTGCCTTCGATGGTGTGTAGCGGATGGAGGGTTGACTTAGTAGTCCCCACGGTGTGCAGGATGGTACGGGTGATGTGTAGCGGATGGCATATAGGTTTGGGTTCGGGTTGCATCATTATTTCCTACCTGTTATATGTTTATGTATGTGATATGTTAATGTATGCCTACTTTGTTAAGTTTTAGTGTTGGTTACACATTGAGTCGGTTTGACTCACCCCGTTGGGGAACATTTTCTTCCAGGTGACGATCAGTGATGGATTGGCTCGGCAGGAGCTAGTTGTGGCCATGTGAAGTTCAGATTTTACTTTGTTTTGGACTCTTTTTATTTTAAGTATTTTGAATTTAATTTTGGGATTTATTTGATGTAATAAGGCCATAGTTGAACTACTTCATTTTACTTTCATTTATTATGTTACAAATTTTTATCAATCAAAAGAGTAAGTAAATTTATTTTAAAATAAACTCTAAGTGTTTTGTCACCAAAAATAAAGGGTTTCCAATATAAGATAAACTGGTTTTGAACTCGAGCCCAACCCAAAAACAATCTTTCTTTCAAAACACACAGATTTTCCAAAGTAACAAAAGAATTTTGAATCAGTTTACATCGAGGAACATACCAGATCCGGTCAAGGCTCGTGGGCCGGGTGTGGGGTGTTTCAAAAGTGGAGTTTCCTTAGTCTAAATTAACGACTACTAAGCTAAAGACACAAAGACAAAAAGAATGAATTGGAAATAACTTGAAGAATCCACCTAGACTTCACTTGTTATCTAACACTGAACCATACGATTTATTCACTTAGTTTGATCCGTAGGACTCTCTAACGTATATTAAACCCTCTCTCGAGGCGAATAACGTCTAACCCTAGGTTAATTAACGAAAATCTCTTTCTCGAATAATAGCCCCCTAGAATAGCAGTAAATCAATCTATGGATTCCCATATTAGGTTTCACCCTAATTCGGCAAAATCTCGTCACCTTATCTCTAGGCGTGGGATCAACTCCGCTTAATTACGTTAGATCTACTCTTAGGCAGGGTCTATTCCTCCTCCACCTACGCACATCAAATTTGGATTAAGCACACATAATTAAGAACAAACTAAGTATTTATCATATAAATCAGAAATCAATAACAAGATTCATCTAGGTTTCATCCCCTTCAGGTATCTGAAGGGTTTAGTTCATAACAAATAAATAAATAATCTCGAGAGAAAAGATAAAAAAAACATAAGAAATCCCTAAAACTCCCTGAAGGAATTGAAGGAGAAATTCGCCATCTTGAGTAGAATTTCGGCTTCTTGGGATGGATCAACTGGCTAACTTCGAGTGATTCCCACAACTCTAACCTTTTCGGCTTGGCTCTTTAGCCTAGCTTGACCGCCCCCTCAAAGGTGGTACTTAGGGGGTTTATATAGGCTCTTGGAATGTGTTTCTTCGCCCCAAAGTATCCAAATCCGAATGAAATTGCTCTTTGCCACGACAGGGACACGGCCATGTCACACGCCCCTGTGACTAGTCTTTGGGCCGTGTTCAGACTTCTTTAATGAGGCACGACCGTGTGACTCGGGGATAAGGTCGTGTTCTAGATGCTTGGTAAGGCACGGCCGTGTGGTCTTTGGGCCAGGCCGTGTCGATTTCGTGATATAGCCCATTTACTCCGTTTTGGCCCGTTTTATACTCTTTTCATCCTCGAGTGGTTTCCTAGGTATAAGACATGAAAAGAAAGGATTAAGAGCACCTTTTTATATGAATCGAGGCTTAAATCATCCAAAAGCATACTAAATGTGGGATTAAAATATATTACTATTACGGTTTATCAGAAGGCATGATTAAAATTTTGTTAGGTCGTAATTGTTAGCCAAAGTGTTGGCTATGTATGTTATTAAAGTCATTTTGTAAATGGTCATTGGAATTTGGCCAATACTTGATAAGTATATATAAATTCTGTGAGGATGAAATTATGAAGTTTATGCTTGTTTGAATGTTTTGAATTGAGTTCTTGGATGTACCTTTGGGTTATGAGTTGTGTTGATATGAGTTGGAGTAAGCATGTTTGCAATGCAGGGTGGCATTTGGCTTGGAATATAGCCTTTTTAATGTCCACACGGGTAGACACACGAGCGTGTGTCAAGGTTGTGTGAGACACACAGTCAGCCCCATGGGCGTGTTGATCGGTCGTGTGTCCCCTTGCATGCTAGGCTTGCAAGTCAATATGCTAAGTAGTAAACACACGGGCAGAGACACGGCCGTGTGTCTCAGCTATGTGGGAGGCACGACCTTGGACATGGGTGTTTGCCCAGGCCGTATGAAGTCTGCACTTTAAATGTGGAATTTAATTCGACACACGGTCTAAGGACACGGGCGTGTGCCTTGGCCGTGTGACCATAGTGAGATGATGATGTCATGAACAAAAAGCCAAGGTTTTGGCATACAGGCTAAGACACGGGTGTGTCGAGGCCGTGTGAGGGACACGGGCCAGGGACACGGGCGTGTGTCCGGCCATGTGAAATAAGTCAGTGTCGACCACGGGTGAAAGACACGGGCATGTCTTAGGGGCACACGGGCGTGTGGCCCCTATTTTATGAAGAATTTTCTAAGTTCGTAAAAGTTCTCGATTTATTTCTAAAACCTCTCGGAAGTATGTTTAGGGCTTTGTAAGCCGAGAATGAGCAGAATATGGGTTTATATGGAAACTCTTTCTGGTAAAAAGAAAATTTATAGCCCAATGTGATATGTTTAAGCTAGTTAAGTTAGGTAATCCCTCAAATCCAGTTCTGGCTTCGAACACGGGTAAGGGGTGTTACATTTATTGGTATTAGAGCTACGGTTTAGTCGATTCTAGGACTAACATAGTGTAAGTATGAGTCTAGCTATACATGCCATATGCAAGAGTAATTGAGTAATGATAGTGTGATGGGTCCTGACGTTTTAAATTTGTCTTTTTATGTAGTAAATGGATTCTGATCCAGACCGGACTGCAGCCGATGATGTTGCGAGTAATACGCCAGCTCCCGCTCAAGGGACCGAGCTAGCAAATAGTAGACCCGAGACCTTGGGTCAGGGAGAAGAGGCCCGAGAAGCCTTTCTCTGTATGATGAGCAACTGGTATACTGAGTATACCTGAGCAAATCCTAATGCTTCTCCCCCCAACCTCCACCTATTCATCAACCAGCTCCCATAGCTCCTGAAGTGGTTGAGGTAGTAAGAAGAAAAAGACCTTTGGTCGATGAGATATGGAAGCAAGGAACCGAGGAATTCCGGGCTAGTAAGGATGATGATCTGGATAGAGTGGATGTAACACCCTAAACCCGGCCTAGACGTCATGACCGGATCTGGCATGTCACATGGAAAGGTTGTTAAAGTAAGTCGCATGTTTGTTAAAAATGTCCGTATTCTTTTTAAAACTTCGAGTTTAGGTGTTTGTTTATAAAAACCCTCTATGTCCATTTTTGAAAAGTTATGATTAATTTGAAAACTGTTTTTATTTGGAGATTTGAGTTTGAATTGTTGGTAAAATCCTGCTTATATAAAAAATCAGCTTCAGTGAATTTCGAACATGTGATATTTTGAAAACTGTTTCGACGTTTAAGAGAACCTAGTGTTTAATCAATTATAGTTTGAAAAATCGTTCGTTAACATTTTGTAAAAACAACAGGTATTAAGGTTTTAGGAAAATCCCGTATTGAACATTTAATAATAAGTAGAAACCGAGTTAAAAGTTAAAACCAAATAAAATACCAAAGGCCTTATTACAAAACATAAACCCATATTAAAATAAAATAAAAATTTAAAGTAAAGTAAAATGGGATTTACTAAAGAAACAATGTATGGCCACCACAGAGTCCACATCGGCTCCAAATCCTCAGTGCTGCGAATCACCTGCAAGATTAAGCAGAAGGGGGGTGAGTTACGAGAACTCAGTGTGTAATCCCTAATCGGTCATTAACTGGGCCTTAGCCTTTATGGAAACAAAATGGGCCTTATCCCTATCAGCATGATAATACAGACAATGCATGCAAGGCAACCCTGCCCAGCCTAATATTCCATCCGCTACACGCCACCCGTATCCAACCTAACACACCTGTGGGGATTTCTACAATCAACCCTCCATTCGTTACACACCTCGATGGCAGTTACGCTGCTCACCGCCGAAATTGTGGCAGCGCCACTGAAATATGTGGCAGAGCCACCGAAATACAAAATATGTGGCAGAGCCACCAAAATCATAATCGGGACATAGCTATCAGCGACGGTAATATAATCGACACACAGCCTTGGGTAATTATGATCGACACAGAGTCATCGATATATAAGTTAGGCACATAGCCACGGTAAATACGATTGATGCAAAGCCATAATATTGGCACAAAGCCTTCGATATTGGCACAAAGCCCATAATTACGGTACGAAGCCATATTAATGGCACACAACCCCCAGTAACATTATCAGTGCAGCCTGGCTGCTCGGTGGCTAAAAAGCCTGCGGTGGCTATAAAGCCTTCGGTGGATCCACAGTCGTCAAGCGACCATGCGATCCTATTAGCACTTCCTCCGTATTAATAATCCCAACCCCATGTAATATGTCGTGTATGTCGTGCTCAATCATTACACGTGTATGCAAAATGGCCATGCTCAATAACAATTACTTAAACATGTAATAAAAGCATATCAGCCATACAACCATAGTCAAATTAGTCTACTCATTGCACAAGTCGATCATTTACCTACAAGGGCAAATCAGTCATTTTACCCTATAAGGGTATTTCGGTAATTCTATCCTACAGGGGTAGTTCGGTGATTCTACTTATAATCAATCCACGCATGCAACGCATCTCAAACATAATCAATCATACAATTAACACATACAACGCTAGTACTACCACGAGGGTACAATGATCATTTTATCGTTTAGGGGTAAAACGGTAATTTCACCCCTTAGGGGTATTTCAGTAATTTATCCATTGAGGGTGTTCCAATAATTTCACAAACTGGGGTATTTTGGTAGTTTCACAAACCGTAGGGTATTTTAGTAATTTTACAGACCGGGGTTATTTCGGTAATTTTACTAATCGGGGGTATTTTGGTAATTTCACAAATCGGGGGTATTTCAATATTTTTCACAAACCAGGGGTATTTTGGTAATTTCACAAATCAGGGGTATTTCGGTAATTTTACAATCAGAGGTATTTTAGTAATTTCGCAAACTAAGGGTATTACGATAATTTCGCAAATCGGGGTATTTCGGTAATTTTGCAAACCAGGGGTATTTCGGTAGTTTTGCAAACCAGGGGTATTTCGATAATTTCGCCAACCAGGGGTATCTCGATAATTTCGTAAACTAGGGTATTTTGGTAATTCTATAAACTAGGGTATTTTAGTAATTTTGTAAACCTAGGGTATTCTAAACAGAGATAACGATGCGAATGGGGCTAGTGCCCATTCTCAGCCTAAATGGGCCCACACGCTTGTGTGGCCCATTTAGCCCAGATCTAGCCACAGATATGAGATTCACATAGTCTAGTTCACTATCTACTACACAATTATACAATTTATTCATAGCCCATTGAGCCCACTTCAGCCCATCGTGGCCCAAGCAGCCTCAACCTACAAGAATACTCATGTGGCCTCGACTATCGCGTCGAAGCTCCCACACGTGCTCTCGCACGCTCGTGTGGCTACCATTATCGTGTGATCGGTATTTCAGCATTTGCCGCTCTACAGCTAGAGGAGGGTGAAATGCACACCTGATAGGAATCTAAAGCTAAATCGCGCCCCGAATGGCTCCTATGCCCAACACCAACGAGGTATGCTTCCCCTCCTCATAGACAGCTCTATATATAGCCAGCTTCTCACCCTCCCTCTTGCTAGCTTTTCGATGTGGGATCCCTTCTTCAGTAGAGTTTAAATCCAACACAAATCTGGCCGTCCAATCCGCAAAATAAACACTCCCTTGCTTGTCATGAGATTCGAACCCAGGCTCCCCTGTAGCATAATCCACGCCGCTAACCACTTTACCGACTAACTCCTTATTGTCTTAAAACATGCGCAACTAAATATAAATCTATGGGCCAAAGTCCAAGTTCACTTAAAAATAAATCAAAATGAAATGCCAGCGCCAAGGCTTGAACCTTGGACCCCTTGCTTCCTTGTGGCGTCATTCCCTTGTCTCTTATGTGGCATCATTTGCCACTAGACACAACCCCTTTTGTGCCATTTTCCTCCACATTTTATCCTTAAAGCCTACCTACCAAGTCCCAGGGTTATATTCACCTAAAACCAAAATTTTCCTAAAGCCCAAGTTTGATCCCGGGACTTCATAGAAGCCCCCTAACCTTCCAAAATCACTCACCTAATAGCTCCAACTTGCATTAAAGCCGTTCTCTTCTTCTCAAAAAATTTAAACGTTTCCACGCCCAAGGCCTAATGGGCCCAATTCTACTAGGCCCAAATTCGGGTCGTTACAATGGAATTCTGGCTCGAGAATACCATCAAAGTATTCGATGAGTTATCATGCACGCCTGAGGAGTGCTTGAAGTGTGCGGTATCTCTCTTGAGAGATTCAGCCTATCGGTGGTGGAAGACCCTTGTGTCGGTGGTACCAAGGGAGAGAGTTAGCTGGGAATTCTTCCAAGAGGAATTCCAGAAGAAGTATATCAGCCAGAGGTTCATCGACCATAAAACAAAAGATTTCTTGGAATTAAAGCAAGGTCGTATGTCAGTGACCAATTTCGAACGGGAGTTCATAAGGCTTAACAAGTATGCCCGGGAGTGCGTGTCAACCGAGGCCATCATGTGCAAGAGATTTGAGGACGGGTTAAATAAAGATATCCGTTTATACGTTGGAGTCCTCGAACTAAAAGAATTTGTAGTGTTGGTAGATGAGCCTGTAAGGCTGAAGAGTTGGCTAAAGAGAAAAGAAGAGCTAAGATTGAGTCTCATGACTCGAGGAAAAGTCAACTGAACAAGTCACTCCAATCCTCATCTAAGAAGTCGAGGGATTTTGCTACTCGATCAGCCACTTCAGTCGGGTTTTCAAACCAAAGTAAGGGCAAACAATTTTTGGGGTCTAAAGCGCAGACCACATTAATTGCTAGTGTGGGAAACGTTCGACCGAGTAGGCCGGAATGCCCGTAGTATGGTAGGCGCCATTATGGTGAGTGCCAAGCAAATGAGAAGGCTTTTTTATATGTGGGTCCTTAGACCACTTTATCAGAGATTGCCCCGAGGTGGGCGAGAAAGAGAAGTCTCAGAATGCAAGACCAGTAAGTGCTGTTAGAGGTAGACCACAGAGAAACCCGGGAAATGAAATGGGTAACAAGAATCCATCCAGAGAGCAGGCTGCAAGAGTCAAGGGTAGAGCACCAACGAGAACATATGCCATCCGTGCTCGTGAATAGGCATCTTCGCCTGACGTAATCGCGGGTACATTTTCTCTTTATGATACTCGTGTTATAGTTTTAATTGATCCGGGATCTACCCACTCATACATATGCATGAAATTAGTCTCTAGCATGAGCATGCCTATAGAGTACTAAATTTGTAATAAGAGTGTCTAATCCCCTAGGCAAGTATGTGTTGGTTGATAGAGTTTGCAAAGGTTGCCCTTTGATGATTAGAGGTCATTGTTTCCCGGTTGATCTTATGTTATTGTCGTTTAATGAGTTTGGTGTCATCCTTGGGATGGATTGGTTAGTTACTCATGGTGTAATTGTGAATTGTGGAAAGAAGTTTATTGAGTTAAAATGTGAAAATGGGGATCTTATTCGTGTTGAATCAAATGAGCAAGATAGATTGTCAGTAGTGATATCTTCATTGTTGACTCAGAAGTATTTAAGAAAGGGGTACGAAGCTTACCTTGCCTTTGTGATGAATACTAAAGAAACTAAGTTGAAAATTGAGTTGGAACCCATAGTATACGAGTATCTAGATATATTCCCAGAAGAATTACCAGGTTACCTCCGATTAGAGAGATTGAATTTGGGATTGAGCTAGCTTTGGGTATCGCCCCCATTTTAATTGCTCTATATAGAATGGCTCCAACCGGGCTAAGAGAGTTGAAAGCACAATTGCAAAAGCTAATGATAAAGGTTTAGCAAGACCGAGTTTTTCTCCGTGGGGTGCTCCTGTTTTATTTGTGAAGAAGAAAGATGGTTCTATGAGATTATGCATAGATTATCGGTAACTCAACAAGATAACTGTGAAGAACAAGTACCCGTTGCCAAGAATCGATGCTTTATTCTATCAATTAAAGGGAGCCACGATATTTTCCAAGATAGATTTGAGGTCCGGGTACTATCAGCTGAGAGTCAAGGACTCGGATGTACCAAAAACTGCATTTAGGACTAGGTATGGCCACTATGAATTTTTAGTCATGCCTTTTGGTCTAACGAATGCCCCTGCCATTTTCATGGACCTGATGAACCGCATTTTTCGGCCATACTTGGATAAGTTTGTAGTGGTCTTCATTAGTGACATCCTGATCTACTCTCGAGATGAGAATGAACATGTCGAGCATTTGAGTATGGTTATGCAAATTTTGAGAGAAAAACAATTGTATGCCAAGTTTAGCAAGAGTGAATTTTGGCTTAAGGAAGTAGGATTTTTGGGGCACATTGTCTCAAAAGATGAAATTAGAGTCGACCCGAGTAAAATTTCAATAATTATTGATTGGAAACTGCCGAGGAGCGTAACCGAAGTAAGAAGTTTTCTAGGCCTAGCCAGCTATTATAGGCGTTTTGTCAAGGGGTTTTCCATGATAGCTAGCCTGATGACGAGACTATTGCAAAAAGACATGAAGTTTGTTTGGAAAAAAAAGTGCCAATAGAGTTTTGAGAAACTAAAGACATTGCTGACTGAGGCTCCTATTTTGGCACAACCTGACCCGTGAAGGGAATTTGTGGTTTACAGTGATGCATCCATAAATGGTTTGGGTTGTGTACTTATGCAAGAGGGCAAGGTGATTGCATATGCCTCTAGGCAATTAAAGCCGCATGAGAAGAATTACCCGACTCACGACTTGGAGTTAGCTACAATTGTATTTGCATTAAAGATTTGGAGACATCATTTATATGGTGAGAGGTGTCGGATATTTATAGGCCATAAAAGCCTAAAATACTTGATGACTCAAAAGGATTTGAATTTAAGGCAATGAAGATGGTTGGAACTAATTAAGGATTATGAGTTAGTGATTGACTACCATCCGGGAAAGGCGAACTCCGTCGCTGATGCTTTGAGCAGAAAATCTCTATTTGCACTTAGAGCCAAGAATACTCAGATGGCTTTGTCATACGATGGTTCTATTCTAGCCGAGTTGAGGGCTAGATCATTGTTTCTTTAAGAGATTTGCGAAGCGCAGAAAGAGGACAGCAACTTACAAGCCAAAAGAGTTTTATGTGAGTCAAATGTTGAATCGGACTTTCGAGTAAGTCTAGAGGGATGGTTAACGTTTCGAGATAGGGTCTATGTACTCAGAAAAGATGAACTTATTTGGAAGATTTTGCATGAAGCACATAGTGGATGTTTAACTGTGCACCCAGGCGGCACGAAGATGTACAATGACTTGAAAAAGTGGTATTGGTGGCTTAGTATGAAGAAGGACATTTCCAATTTTGTATCGAGATGTCTAATTTGTCAACAAGTGAAGGTTGAACACCAAGTACCTTCGGGTCTACTTCAGCCCATTATGGTTCCTGAGTGGAAGTGGGACCGTATTACCATGGACTTTGTGACGGGTTTATCGTTGACGCCCAAAAAGAAAGATGTGGTGTGGGTCATAGTGGATAGGCTCACGAAGTCGGCCCATTTTATACCAGTGCAGGTTGGCTACTCGCTTGATAAATTGGTAGATCTGTATGTGGCAGAGATAATGAGACTTCATGGAGTGTCGTTATCGATTATTTCGGATAGAGATCCGAGATTCACGTCGCGATTTTGGAAAAAGTTACACGAGGCCTTGGGTACAAAATTGAGTTTTAGTACAGTTTTCCATCCGTAAATCGACGGACAGTCAGAAAGGGTGATACAGATACTCAAAGACATGCTTCGATGTTGTGTCTTGGAATTTCATGGTAATTGGGAGAAATACTTACCGTTAGTGGAATTCGCCTACAACAACAATTTCTAGTCAAGTTTGAAAATGATGTCTTATGAGGCATTGTATGGGCGTAAGTGCCAAACTCCCTTGTATTGGACAAAACTTAGAGAGAAACAGATACACGGGGTTGATTTGATTAGGGAAGCTGAAGAAAAAGTAAAGGTGATACGCGAGTGTCTAAAAGTGGCCTCAGATAGACAAAAGTCCTACTCAGATTTAAAAATGAAAGAGATTGAATTCCAAGTCAGTGATAAAGTGTTTCTGAAAGTATCACCATGGAGGAAGGTCCTCAGATTTGACCGAAAAGGCAAATTAAGTCCGCGTTATATCAGACCTTATGAAGTTACGGTGAGGATAGGACCGGTAGCTTATCAGTTGGCCTTGCCACCTGAGCTGGAAAAGATTCATGATGTCTTTCACGTATCCATGCTGCGTCGATACTGTTCAGACCCTTCACATGTCATAGTACCAATAGAGGTAGAGATACAACCGGATTTGACTTATGGTGAAGAGTCGGTTAAAATTTTGGCGCGTGAGGTCAAACAGTTAAGAAACAAAAGTATAGCCCTTGTGAAAGTACTATGGAAAAGGCACGGTATGGAAGAGGCTACATGAGAGCCCGAGGAGGCTATGAGAAACCAATATCACAACCTTTTCATCGGTAAGATTTTCGGGGTCAAAAATCCTTAAGGGGGAGAATTATAATAGCCCGATTTAGGGGCTAGTCAGAACAGTGATCTCGGGATCACTAATACGAGGTTAGAGAAAATTATTTCCATGATATTTTATGAGTTATAGTGTGATGGTATAAGTGTATGAAAATTTTGATGCTTTAATTTTATCGATTTCTTGCTTAAACGCGAAAAAGGACTAAATCGCATAAAGTGCAAAACTTTAATTTTATTAGCTGAAGGTGCCAAATAGCCATAGAATGTTAATTGGAGGTATTTAAAAGGCAATTAGCCCCTTTTTAAATGGTTGGCCGGCCATAGTAGATCATAGGAGACAAGAATTGACAAATTGGTAATAGTGGTAATAGTTGTTGACTAATTGATAAATACAATAAAATAAAGAACATATGATATCCATCTTTTCTCTTCATCTTTTTCCACCGAAAATAGCAAGCAAATAGGGGTTTTTGAAAGCTCGAAATTTCAGTAAGCTTTTCTCCATTCAAGTAAGTGGTTTTAATGATTTTTCTTGAAGATAGTTGTACTTTTAGAACCCCTAGAGCTTAAGCTTTCAAATGAGGTGAGGGGACTAATTTGCAATATGGTGAAAAGTTTAGAGTTTTTGCATGAGAGCTTTCATTGTTATTTACTGCATTTTTTATGGAAGAAATTGAGTCTTAGTTGTTAGATGAACAACTTTTGTGAAAGATGTTGTCATGAAAACACCTAAAAGGACCTTGTTGGAAAGGTTATAAAAATGGTTGTAAATGTGTGAAGTGTTGGGTTTTGATGATAGTCATAAGAGAAATAAATGTTCACCTAGGCTTGTTGAAGATAGAAATTTGATTAGAATAAATTTCCGAGCCTATGGGTAAAATGGTCATTTTGCCAAAGTTTAAGGGCAAAATAGTAATTTTGCCAAAGCATGATTTTTAAAATGCTTTTACTAATGTGATGATTGAAACGAGCTAATTTGCTATTATAGAGTAAGAAGAACCAAGAATCCACCTCGATCGGGGAAAGAATAAAGTGTCGGACTAGATCGACGATCTAGCATATTTTCAAATCGAGGTAAGTTTATATGTGATAAATTCAACGTTATGTTAGCACGTTTGAGAATATTTGGTATTATATTGATAATGATGTTCTACTAAATTGAGTATTTGACGTTGAATGAGTAAGTTGAGATGTTGAAGTCCTAGTGGACTATAATGAATGTAAAAATGCTACCATCGAGACATGAAATGGATAAGGTCATGTACGGGACATGGCCTCGGCACCAAATTGAGATCCCGTATATGACCATATCCGGAATATTGCTTCGGTATTAAATATGAGAATCGTATAAGACCATATCCGGGATATGGCATCGATACTTGAGGTGAGATTTTCATATAAGACCATATCCGGGATATGGCATCGGCACTCAGAGGTGACCCTATGTAAGACAACATCTGGGGTGTGGCATTGGCTTTGTACTTATATTAATGATGATAAAAATGCATCTTTGAGTATCCCTCGTAATTAATGGGATAAATAGATGAGTTTGAAAATAGAAATGCGATTAGTACTAAAGACATGTGAATGAGTGAATACAAGTACTCGTGAATGTTTCACGAAAAATAATTACGACATGTGGCATGGTATGTGCTAAATAAGGGCAAGTATGAGTAAGTATGGCAAGTAGCCTATAACCTTGTGTATGGTTAATTATTGTCATGGATGGATTTTATCATGAGCTTATTGTTGCTATTTATTTCCATGCAAACTTACTAAGCTTTATGCTTACCCCTTTTATTTCCCTTTTTCCTTGTAGTATTTCCAAGATAACTCGAGGAACGTGGAACATCGGAGTTCAGAAATCACACTATCGACATCACTTTGGTACAACAATTTAGACTTATTTTGAGTATGGTATGTATAGAACTTGGGTATTTTGTTAGGTAGTAATTGTTAGACAAAGTGTTGGCTATGTATGTTATTAAAGTCATTTTGTAAATGGTCATCAGAATTTGGCCAATACTTTATAAGTATATATAAATTCTTTGAGGATGAAATTACGAAGTTTATGCTTGTATGAATGTTTTGAATTGAGTTCTTGGATGTGCCTTTGGGTTATGAGTTGTGTTGATATCAGTTGGAGTAAGCATGTTTGCAATACAGGATGGCATTTGGCTTGGAATATAGCCTTTTTAATGTCCACACGGGTAGACATACAGGCTTGTGTCGAGGCCGTGTGAGACACACGGTCAGCTCCATGGGCGTGTTGATCGGCCGTGTGTCCCCTTGCATGCCAGGCTTGCAAGTCAGTATGCTCAGTAGTAAAGACACGGGCAGAGACACGGTCGTGTGGGAGGCACAGCCTTGGACATGGGTGTGCGCCCAGGCCGTGTGAAGTCTGCACTTTAAATGTGGAATCTAATTCGACACACAGTCTAAGGACACGGGCATGTGCCTTGGCCGTGCGACCATAGTGAGATGATGACATCATAAACAGATTGCCAAGGTTTCTGCACACGGGCATGTCGAGGCCGTGTGGGGGACACAGGCCAAGGACACGGATGTGTGCCTGGCCGTGTGAAATAAGTTAGTGTCGACCACGGGTGAAAGACACGGACATGTCTTAGGGGCACACGGGCGTGTGGCTCTTGTTTTGATGAAGAATTTTCTAAGTTCGTAAAAGTACCCGATTTAATTCTGAAACTTCTCAGAAGTATGTTTAGAGCCTCGTAGGCCGAGAATGAGCAGAATATGGGTTTATATGGAAACTCTTTATGGTAAAAATAAATTTTATAGCCCAATGTGATATGTTTAAGCTAGTTAAGTTAGGTAATGCCTCAAATCCGGTTCTGGCTTTGAACACGGGTAAGGGGTGTTACAGATAGCTCCGTACAGAATGGCACCGACTGAATTAAAAGAATTGAAAGCTCAGTTGCAAGATTTGACAGAGAGAGGTTTCGCACGACCGAGTTTTTCTCCCTGGGGTGCACCAGTTTTGTTTGTGAAAAAGAAAGACAGAACTATGAGAATGTGCATCGACTATCGACAACTCAATAAAGTGACCATAAAGAATAAATATCCTCTGCCACGTATAGATGATTTGTTCAATTAGTTGAAAGGGGCTACAGTGTTTTCAAAGATTAATTTGAGATCGGGCTACTATCAGCTGCGAGTGAAAGATTCTGATGTGCCAAAAATTGCTTTCTGAACGAGGTACGGACATTATGAGTTTTTGGTTATGCCTTTGGGACTAACAAATGCACCTGCTGCTTTTATGGATTTAATGAATCAGATCTTCAGACCATATTTGGATCGATTTGTGGTTGTGTTTAAAGATGACATTTTGATCTATTCCCGTGATGAATCCGAGCATGCTGAACATCTAATAGTAGAGTTACAGACTTTGTATGATAAGCAGTTGTATGCGAAGTTTAGTATATGTGAGTTTTGGTTTTGAGAAGTCAGTTTTCTGGGACATGTTGTATCAGCATCGGGTATTCGGGTTGATCCGAGCAAGATTTCGGCTATACTAGATTGGAAGCCTACAAGAAATGTATCCGAAGTTTAAAGCTTTTTGGGACTCACCGGTAATTACAGATGATTCGTAAAGGATTTCTGTATGATTGCAACCCTAGTGACGAGACTACTTCAGATAGATGTTAAGTTCGAGTGGTCAGAAAAGTGCCAGAAAAGTTTGGATCAGTTGAAAGCTTTGTTGACCGAAGCTCCAGTGCTAGTTTAGCCAGAGTCGGGTAAAGATTTGTCATTTATAGTGATGCATCTTTGAATGGTTTGGGTTGTGTTTTAATGTAGGAAGGCAAAGTCATAGCTTATGCCTTGAGACAGTTAAAGTCGCACGAAAAGAACTATCTGACACACGATCTGGAATTGGCAGCTATTGTGTTTGCGTTGAATATTTGGCGCCACTATGTGTTCGGTGAGAAATGTCACTCTGTTCTGATCATAAAAGCTTAAAATATTTATGACTCAGAAAGATCTGAATTTGCGACAGCAAAGATGGTTAGAGTTGTTAAAATATTACGAGTTGATTATTAATTACCATCCGGGAAAGGCCAATGTTGTTGCTAATGCTTTAAGTCAAAAATCTCTGTTTGCTCTTCGTGCGATGAATACTCAGTTGGCTCTATTTGATTACTGCTCGATTGTAGTTGAGTTGAAAGCGAGATCATTATTTATACAACAGATTTGCGAAGCTCAGAAAGTTGATAATGAATTGTTAGCAAAATGGGTTCAATGTGATTTGAACCTTGATTCAGAATTTTAGATTGATGGTGATGATTGTTTAAGATTCAGAGGCCGAATATTTGTTCCGAGAAACTCAGAGTTGCTTCAGATGATTTTGAAGGAAGCTCATAATAGTCGGTTATCTATACATCCAGGAAGTACGAAAATGTATAACGATCTGAAACAACTTTACTAGTGGCCTGGTATAAAGTGTGATATCTCAGAATTTGTTTCGAAATGTTTAATCTGTCAGCAAGTCAAAGCTGAGCATCAAGTACTGTCTGGGTTACTTCAGCTGATTATGATTCCCGAGTAGAAATGGGACAGAATCACGATGGATTTTGTTACGGGTTTGCCTCTGACACTGAGTAAGAAAGATGCGGCCTGGGTAGTTATTGATAGACTGACTAAATCGAGTCATTTCATTTCGGTACGCACGGATTATTCACTTGATAAGCTTGCTGAGATGTACATTTCTCAAGTTGTGAAATTGCACGAAGTACCTATTTCTATTATTTCGGATAGAGATCCGAGATTCACAGCGCAGTTTTGGAAGAAACTACAATATGCATTAGATACGAAGCTACACTTCAGTGCTGCTTTTCACCCATAGACGGATGGTCAATTTGAGCAGATTATTGAGATACTTGAGATATGTTGAGATGTTGCATTCTTGAGTTTGAAGGTATGTGGGAATGATATTTGTCATTGATTGAATTTACGTATAATAATAGCTTTCAATCGAGTTTCAAAATGGCACCTTACAAAGCTTTATACGGTCGCAAATGTCAAACACCTTTGTATTGGACTGAGCTCAGTGAGAATAAGATATATTGGGTCGATTTGATCAAAGAGACTAAACAGAAAGTAAAAGTGATTCATGAATGTCTGAAAGCAGCGTCAGATCGTCAGAAATCGTACACAGACTTGAAACAAAAAGATATTGAGTTTCAGATAAGAGATAAGGTGTTTTTGAAAGTATCTCCGTGGAAGAAAATACTTCAATTCGTTCGTAAAGGCAAATTAAGTCCAAGATTTATTGGGCCATATGAGATTATTGAGCGTATCAGGCCTGTTGCTTACAGATTGTTATTGCCACCTAAGTTAGAAAATATTCATAACGTATTTCATGTATCGATGGTTTGACGATACCGATCTGATCCCTCGCATGTGATTTCTTCGTCTGAGAATGAAATTAAGCCTGATATGACATATGAAGAAGAATCGATCCGGATTTTAGATCTTAAGGTTAAAGAATTAAGAAATAAGAAAATTTCTTTAGTGAAAGTCTTATGGAATCGACACGGGGTTGAAGAAGATACGTGGGAGCCCGAGGATGCTATGAGAGAGAAATACCCAAACCTATTCGCCGGTAAGATTTTCGGGGATGAAAAACCCTAAGGGGGGAGAGTTGTAACAGCCCGATTTAGTCCCTAGTCGAAACAGTGGTTTCGGGACCACAAATTCGAGTCAAAAAATATTTTGATATTATTTTCTGTGTTTGCAGCATGATATGTGATATATGTGAAAATTTCGTGTGAAAATTTTATCATTTGTGAGCTCGATTTGATAAAAGGACTTAATTGCGTAAAATGTAAAAGTGGCTTTCTATATGTTAAAGTGCATAATTGCTTTGATGAATTAATTATGGAGTCCTTATGTTGTAAATTGACCATTAAATATTTGAGTGGATAAATATGGGCAACCATTATAAAGTTTTCATATTATTTCATTAAGGTGAATTTGGTAAATGAATATTAAATGCTAATAAAATAAATAAAACATGAAAATTTTGGCATGTTCATCTTTCCCATTGCCGAAACTTGAGAAGAAAATAAAGCTTTGAAAGATTTTAAGGTTCGGCCTTGGTCCAAGCTTGATTAAAGGTTCGGTTTTGTTTGGTTTTTTGATAATTTTTATATTTTTGAAATCGTTGCTTTGTATACTAGCTAACCCATGCTTAATTTTAGGATTTGATGATGAATTTGTAATTTGCCATTGTTGAACGCTTGATGTTTTTGTTGTTTGATGATGAAAAATAAATATTTGTTGATAGATTATTATGTTTAATTAAGTGATTTTTAATAAAAATGCTTATTTAAGACTAAATTGGGAAATTTGCAAATTAAGGGGGTCAAAATGTAAAATAAATGAAATAAATGGGCTGCTAGGGACCTAAGGAGAATTCGGCCTAACATGGGTTTGATGAGATTTTGTGTATTTTGTGTTATTTTGAAATTGGGATTAAATTATGAAGATGTGAAATGTTAGGGGCTAAAGTGCAAAATGCCCAAATTATGTGTTTTTGGATGAAATTGAATGAATATGTAATTAAATAAGTTAAATTTGAATCTATTTAGATCAAGAAAGGAGGAAATCAGATTTGGATAGGGGAAAGTCGAAGGTTGTCGAATAGTCGTTCCGGTTCATTTGTGTTCGTACGAGGTAAGTTCATAAGTAAATAAATGTGTTTAAATTCAAGTGAATACATTTTATAATGTCGAATTGAACTGTATATATATAAATACATACATTGTCGAATTGATATAAGCATGGAATGTCTTTTGTTGAGCTTAAATTGATTGGATTACAACATCCGAAAGCCCTGTACGAACTATAGGAATTGTATAGGATACGTATGTCATGACATTAGGACTTCCGATGTGTGATTCATGTAAGACCATGTCTGGGACATTGGCATTGTATATGATTCGTGTAAGACCCTATCTGGGACAGTGGCATCGATATGTGATCGCATGTAAGACCATATCTAGGATATGACATTGTACGAGCTTATTATGATTTCTGTGTATCCTTAACAATTTCTGAATGGTTCAACGGGCAAAGACATAATAAGACCGAATGTGAGTTCGATTTAAACGATTCAGGTATGTGTTAAGTTTATACGAACTTTGAAAGAAAAGGTAAGTGTTAATGATTAAAGTGATCATGTGAACTAGGTGAGAAATGGAACTATATTTATGTGTATGGACTTAATTAGGTTTGGTTGTTTCAAAATGAATTATGAATGCTCTTGCGTTAATTTATTTGCTTATGGCTTACTAAACTTTCCAAACTTACTTTGTGTTTTTATTCATTGTTTTATAGATTTTGAAAGCTAGCTCCGAGCTCAGGGAACATCAAGGAACATCGTCACACTATTGACCAATATTCGTTACTTTGGAATATGTAAATATGACATATGGCATGTATAAGCTATTTTGATATGTATGGTTTTGAATTTGTATATATATAGCCATGCGAAAATAGCTTGATTTTGATGTTAATGCTTGTGTGTATCCGGTCATGACATAAGTTTAAGTTGGAAGTATATCTCATGATATATATATGTTTGTGGTGTTTGGTTTTATAATTTGGCTTAGTAATGAGGTAAAAGATGAATGCATTTTTGATATATGATATGTGAAATATAGGTTAAGTGATGGTATGTCATTATTTGTAATTGGATATTTAGGTACGATTGGTGCAGGCAAGTAATGAATATGTTTCATGATTGTTTTGATTGATTGTTTTGGTACGGATGTAAATGGTGAAATTTGTATGACTTTTGTGGTTAACTTGGATAGTTAAATAGATAAAGAGATGAATGGTTTGGTATATGTATTTTAGATTGATTATAGAGCATGCGAATTTGGTATGCTATGAATTGTTCTTTGTGTTCATAAATGTTTAATGTGACTATGGTGAGATGTGCATGAATTGGGTTTTTGGTAATATTTGTTTATGTTTTTATAATTATGTCTATTAAGATGTGTGGAATAGCTTGATTTAGATTAATAACCTAATGTGTATAATATGTGAATTGGTATATTCATTAATTAGTTAAAGGAATGGGTTTTGTTACAGTTTGGTATTTGTGTTTAGAAATGGCTTTTGCTTTAAAGTGATATACGCATGTTATAATAGTATAAAAAGCATATTTGGTTGTGTTGTAAAGTTAACTAATGTTTTATATGTGAAGGAATATTAGGCTGTGTTTTATGATTTGTGTTGTTTGAAATGCGCATGTACACTAGCTTATTTATAACAGTCCTTTAGACTCTAGTAGGAAAAATGGTTTCGGGACCACAAATTCGAATTAGAAAAATATTTTAATATTATTTTTTGTGCCTTTGATATGTGATTAAGCATGTGTTAAAGTTTCGTAAGTTAAATTGTCCATCTGTGTGCTTAATTTGAGAAAAGGGTTAAATTGCATTAAATGCAAAATTTGCATGCTATTTATTAAAGGACCTATATGTTGTGGCTTTTAAATGTGGAGGCCTTATGAGGCAATTAAACCACTTTACAAGTTAGTGGATGGATATGGTCAAAAATGACCTTATATGATATGTTTTATGTATTTAGTATTAAAGGTTAAAACTGGAAATTGGTTATTAAGTATAATTACATAAAATAAAGGCTTAAAAATAAGCCATTATCATCCATATTGCCAAAACATCAAAGAAAAGAAAAAGAAATATGAAGCTAGGGTATTCGGCTATCAAATTCTTTGATTAAGGTATGTATCGGTTTCGATTTTTGATAATTTCTGCGTTTCTGTAATTGTTGATTCGTAAACTTTGAAACCCATGTCTTAATTTTGAGAATTGATGATGTTTTTGAAATGAGTCTTTGATGAACTCATGTGTTTTATGATGTTTGATGGTGGATTACGAAAGGTGTATGTTTGATTATCATAGTTTGTCTTTGGAGTTTTGTTGAATTTGAGTAATTTGGTTGTAATTGAGAAAATGAATTTTTGAAGGACTAAATTGTGAAATAAATAAAATGTATGGATTGATATGATCATAGTGTGTATTCGGCCACGCATGGGTGTAAGCAAATTTGGTGTATTTGTGATTTTGTGAAATAAGGAAATGTCAAAATGTGAATGTGAGGGCTAATTTGCAAATTACCCTAAATATATGTTCTTGGATCAAATTGAATGAATTAGTGAATAAATGGATTAAATTTGAATATGTATAGATCAAGAACGGAAGAAAACGGGCTTAGATCGCGGGAAATCAAAAGTAGTTGAGTAGCCGTATCCATTTCCGTTAATCGAATAAGAGGTAAGTCGATATACAAATAAATGTATTTGAATTGACTTATTTATGAATATATGAAATTTGAATTGCTATGAGTAATACTCGAAATGATGAATATATGGATTCCGGGAAAGTATCGAGAGATGGTTAATGTCTGGGAAGTCCCGTCTGAACCTAGGAATAGATAGGATCATATATGTCATGACATAGGTGTCCATTATGTGATATCATGTAAGACCACATCTGGGACGTTGGCATTGATTCGAGATTTCGTGTAAGACCACGTCTGGGACGTTGGAATCGATATGAGATTTACGTGTAAGACCATGTTTGGGACATTGGCATCGTATTGATTCGTGTAAGACCCTGTCTGGGACAGTGACATTGATATTTGGTTACATGTAAGACCACGTCTGGGACATTGGCATTGTACGACTATTCCGGGCATTCTGAGTATCCTATTAGATTTTGAACGGTTCAATGGGCAAGTTCGAGAAATGAACGACTATATGATTTGTATATCTGTTTCAGGTACGTTTGATATGTACACATTTTGTGTATAAGAAGGTAAGCATATTCATAAACTTACCTAGATGAGTTATGTATTTGAATATGAGAATGTAAATGTGTTACATGAATGGGCAAGTTATGATCCAATAAAATATATTGTGATATGCAAGATTGAAAGATGAATGGTTAAGTAATGTGCCAGGAAGAATTATGGCTATGCAATTGAGCTATTAGTGAATCCATATTGATTATATGTTTTGAATGCTTATATGATAAATTTATTTGTATATGGCTTACTAAGCTTTTGAAAGCTTACTTTGTGTGTGTTTGTTCTGTTTTATAGATCGTTAAAGCTACTGAAGGCTCGGGACCATCGAGGATTGTCATCACACTACTCAAACACTTTTTGGTACTTTTGAATGTATATATAACTAAATATGGCATGTATAGGCTAGTCATTTGGTATATGTTTGAGATGTAAATAGCCATGTGATGTGGCTAGATAAATGTTAGTAATATGCATGAGTGATTATGGTATATGATGCATGTTTTGGTATGGCTTAATGGTAATGAAATGGTCTTATGAATGGTGAGCTTATTAATGAATTGATGCCATAGTGATTTGGTAAGTTAAGGATGATTTATGCTTGTTTACACATGTGACATAGTTATGCAGATTGGCTTATGAAATAGTATGATTAGAAAAGAGTTTGAGTGTGAAGATTTTTTGATTATTTGACATGTCTTGGGTTGTCAATTGTGCATGAAATGAATTGGTATATTGCTTGTAGGGATATCCAAATGTGTGGGTCGCATTTTGGCCTTGAAAATGGCCTAGATTTGCCCACATGATTGAGCACACGGGCGTGTGGCTCGACCGTGTCCCTCGTGGTTGAAATTAAAATCAAGTCAGGATCAACCACAGGTTGGACACACGGGCGTGTGACTGGTCGTGTGGTGCAAGAAAGGATCGACCACGAGTGAGGCAAACGGGCGTGTCCACGGCCATGTGGACAAGTCAGTATGTATGCCCTGTTTTGACACGGCTCAGACACACGGGCATGTTGAGGCCGTCGGAGGCACACGGGCTACCCACACGGGCGTATGACCTCTGTAACTTAGAAAAATTTTTAAATTTCTAAGAAATTCCATATGTGTTCAATTTAGTCTCGACCCTATTCTAAAGCATGATTAAGGTCTCGTTGACCTATAAAATGGACACTTTGATTGCGTTTGATGAATTGTAATATGAAATGTCCATAAAAGTTTTCGATTTTCTGGTAATGCCTTTTAACCCTATTCCATCGACGAATATGGGTTAGGGGTGTTACATTATTGAATGAAATGTTTGATATTTAGCCAATAAGATAGATGTATATAATTGAGTGATGTGATGCATATGTTATGTATATGACATCGTATTGTAATAAGTTTATTTATAATTTGATTATTCGAATACCATGATTATAGGTCTTATGGTTCGACTATTAAATTTTATAAGACATTGGTAATATGATTTGATATATGTTGTTGGTTCGAATATGTGAATAAATAAATGATATTGATATGATTGAATTTCGAAGCATAGTTTGTTTATGTGAAATTATTATTAAAGCTTGTTTGATTTTTAATTAGCTTTATGCTGTATTTATATACAAATTTTACTTGTATAATTATGTGAATGTTTGAAACTATGTTATGTCCAGTAATGCCTCTTAACCTATTCCGGCGACAGATACGAGTTAAGGGTGTTACAGACATTCTCAAACCACAACCTACACCCATGAGCCCTTCTACAAGGCTTGACAAAAAATGAGGGAGGTAAATGTGTAGATTTAAAGTTATATAGGTCTATGATTGATTCTTTGCTTTATCTTATCACAAGTAGACTCGATATTATGTTTAGTGTTTTCTTGTGTGCTATATATCAATCATGTCCTAAAGAATCACATTTACAAGCCCTTAAGAAAATCTTTAGATACTTTAGAGATAGTCCTAATTTAGGTATTTGGTATCCTAGAGGCTTACTCTTTAGCTTGCATGCATTCTTGGATGCAGATTTTGGAGTTTGCAAATTAGATGGGAAAAACACCTCTGGTACTTGTCAATTCCTAGGCAACATGCTTGTAGCATGGTTTTCAAAGAAACAAAATAGTGTTGCATTGTCCACCACCAAAGAGGAATATATTTCCGCTGGTAGTTGTTGTGCTCAAGTTTTATGGATGGAACAACCACTTAAAGACTATAGAATTGATATAGATACCATTCCTATCAAGTGTGACAATACTAGTACTATTTGTCTCCCTAAAAATCCCATTTAGCATTCTAGTTCTAAGCACATTGAAATTAGACATCATTTCATTGGAGATCGTGCCCAAAGAGATGGTATTGTTCTAGAGTATGTAGACACTTTGCATCAATTATTTGACATTTTTACTAAACCAATAGATAAAGAAAGATTTCGGTCACTTAGGAGAGAACTAGGCATTACTACCTTGACTTAATTTTGTGTTCAAATAATTTTTATGCACGTAGTTTTTTTTTTCAAAACATTTTATGACTTGAAATTGTTTGAAAAATCATGAACAAATTATTTAAATGGTTCTCATATGCAATTATTTAGGGGGAGTTGATTTTACATGATTTGTCTATTTTTTGATTCATTTGCTCTAGTTTACATGATTGTGGAATGCCTTTGATTTTGCTAAATTAAAGTTTGTTGAATGATTAATATTCAATTTTTGCATGCCTTACAATACTGTATGTTTCATATGCATCATACTCAAATTTGACATGTTTAAGCACATGAAATCATTTGAATTTGATAAAAAGTCATTTTAAGTTAGTTTGAGACATTTGAGTACATAGAAATCAAGTTGGGAACAATTTTCTGCACTTTAGAAAACAAAATGCGCATTTGGTATTAATACCATAAAAAATTATCGATACCTGTTGAAAAATTATCGATACCCATTTTCAAATTATCGATTCAATCGAGGTTTTATGATACTGCACTGTGTTTATAAGCGTAAACCATTCCCCCCCAATTTTTTCTTCACCCGTTTTTCATACTTCCAAACCCTAACTTTCAAAAAAATTTAAATCCATCATTTGTTCTTTGAAATCCCTAAATGAAAACAACTTCCATTATCATGTTCATCAAGGATTACACAAGGTTGCTCAAGGATTTGACCATTTTAAAACACATTTTGAGGTAATTCTTTTTTGTTATTTTGAAATTTCATTATATGTTTTGTTAAATTGTTGTTTTGGAATTGAGTTATGGGATGTTTTAGAACCTATTTATTGTGTTTTTCTGCAG
This sequence comes from Gossypium australe, assembly GCA_005393395.2. Taxonomy (NCBI): domain Eukaryota; kingdom Viridiplantae; phylum Streptophyta; class Magnoliopsida; order Malvales; family Malvaceae; genus Gossypium; species Gossypium australe. The sequence goes on along the minus strand of CM016619.1, from coordinate 83,430,844 downwards.
GGGGTTTGTAATTGACTGCCTCTGGATGTACTAACGTCCAGTGTGTGAATGCTGCAAGAGAGTTATGAGGCGGTATCCATAAGTATATGGGTCGAGTTGTAATATAGATTTTACAATGAAGTAGGTGAGTACTCCGAGGATCGTACCTAAGGGAGGCGAGTACTAAATCAATATTAACCTAAACAATTAAAGATCTAATTAATACTTTAAGTCAGTTATAGTACAAGAGTAGAATAAAAAGTATTTTTATGGTTTGTAAAATAATGAAATAAAATATCATAAATATAAATTAAAACTAGAAGAGATAGAGATAAATAAAGTAAATCAAATCTAAGGATGGGTGATCAGCTCGCTTCGGCAATTCCAATTAACTGTCGTCTTGGGTTCCTCATCAACCAGCTAGTTGCTACCCTAACAGGATCTTTCGATCTTCCATTAACATAACGAGTCAACAAAAACTACTTATCTTCTAACCTCACAGTCCAAACTGGCTTGGGGTAAAGGTGTTCACGAATGGGCAATACCATTTTTGGGTTAATTCCCACCTTGATGACTTCCAAGGGTTGTCAAGCCTAGGGTTTGTTTCATGTTCTTCCTTTTCCGGATAGTTGATCTATTGAGTAACCCTAAAAATAGTTAAGAGATCACGCCTCCACTTGCTAATCCCCCATAGAAGGATTAGTTCCTTATGGATTTCATAAACATAGAAAGAACGGAAAACTAATTATAGGGAATGGATTGAAATAGAGAGTTTAAGAAAGATTGATTGATATTGATGAATAGTGTGAATCCACAAGAGTTGATCTCATTTACAATCAGATCTCTTGAAGAAAGCAAATAACTAAAACTATGAAAACCTAAGAAAGAAAGAAAACAATTCTAGATTTGACGAAAGAAACTAGGTTAATGCTTCTATGTCCTTAACATGTGTTATAAGAGACTATTTTTAATCTTCAAGTGGTTGTTGTCCTTAACCCTAGGTAAGCTGACGTTCCCGAGCTTAAAGTTTGATTGTGTAGACTAGAATTGTAACACCCCAAACATGGCCTAGACGTTATGGCCGAATCTGGCGTGTCACATTGAAGTGTTTTTCGAAAACCATGTTTTCATTTAAAACCCTTCTTGAAATTTAAAACTTCTTATACATAACCTCCGTTTGCGTTTGTTTATTTTCAATTGTGGTTTATTAAAAATTTATTACATTTTAAAACATTATTACCCTTTTAGCCTTATTTGTAATGGAAGCTTAATTTAAAACAAATGATTTACAAAAACATGGTATTTAGAAATTGAGTTGCAGAAACGTAACATTTGAAAAACAGTTATTGTTTTGAAAAATCGCGATCTACTTTTAACAGATAGAAAACGTAGTAAACAAAAAATCCCAAATCAAACCCAGAAATTAAAATAGGCCTTATTACAACCCAATAAGAAATCATTTTAAGTAAGGTAAAATAGAATACTAAAACTTAAAGATGTTCGTAGTGTGGCCACCTCCGAGTCCTCCAGTACGTCGAACCGCTTACTGAGGATTACCTGAAAAATTAAAAAGAGGGGGTGAGTTTACGAAAATTCAGTGTGTACAACCCTCATCGATCATAAAGCATGCATCACATCAATTCGGGCCTAAGCCCATTACAGTAATCAGTGTGGTCGTAAGCCCAACACAGTAACAGTGGCAATTGGGATAGCCTCAGTTGGGCCTTAACCCATATCAAATGTCACATATCACATCTATCTGGGCCTAAGCCCATCTCAATATCAGAATCAGTATATGAAATGCATGAATTCCCAAACCAACCCTGCACTCCGTCTCCTGTCCAACCCTGCAGTCTTGTGGGGATTTAATCGACCCACCCATCCCTACACTCCTTATGTAGCGCTGGTTGCGGCACTAACCAATATTGCAGCAGAGCTGCCAATCACATAATCGGCTTAAAGCCATCGGTGGATCCACAGTCATCAAGTGACCATGCGACCCTAACAAATCATATACTTCCTCCAAATCAATGATCTCATCCCCAATGCAGCATAATATCACATAAATGCAAACATACCATAAATAGCATACAATAACAATCATATAATAAGTAGGGGCATTTTAGTCATTTTGCCCTTCAAGGCCGTAACGGTCATTTTACCCTACAAGGGCATTACGGTCATTTACCTTATGGGGGTATTTCGATCATTTTACCTTAACAGTCAACGATGTGAATGGGCCCAAGGCCCATTATGCGACCCATGTGGGCCCACATACCCGTGTGGCCCGGTAAGCCCAGAAACGACCTTAGCCATGTGAACGACACAGCCGGGTCCAATAATTTCCACATGTCCTTGAGATTTGCTCGTATAGGGCCCATGAGCCCATTGGGTCCACACGGCCCATTTCGGCCCAACATGGCCCAAAACCATGAGACCGCTCATAGTCGTCTCAGTCATTTTATGCCCATATTCGTGGGCTCGGTCCACCACACGTGCGATCGCATGCTCGTGTGGCATCATTCGCCGGTACTTTGGCTTTTCGACCTTTCGTCAATCTACGATAATAAGCTGTGTGGTTACACACTTGATCGTGAAGCGCACCACAAATCCCTAGCACCGAACCTACCATATTCAAAACTAAAGGTTAATCACTCTATCAATACAGTTGTTCTTTCTTTTTTCCAACCACATGCTGAAATCACATTGATACCTGCCTTAGTCGATCGATTTTTGATAAGTCCCTACTAACTGTTAGCAAGAATCGATCCTCTTGCTGCAATTATAGTCAAAACTAAGAGTAGGCCTTCGACCGCTTTTGGAACACGCGCCCCTCTTTACTCCTCGAGAACGCCTAGGTATCAACCAACGTTAGTCTAAGGGAAGAGAGAGAGGATTCGAAAAAAGGGAAAAAGAACCATACTAGTAACAAAAATCCATTTAAGGAATTACCATAACTTACACTTAACCTTGGCAAACAGAGAGTAAATTCGGGAATAGATGAAAGAGAGATAGCAGGGTATTTGACTTTTACACACTTATGAACAAATGATAACAGTGTTAAACAAAAAGGGAAATTCGGCTCAAGAGAAATAAATGGGGAAAAATAAAAAAAGAAAAGATGTAGAAGAAGAGAAGAGATGTAATCGGCCAAGGAAAAAAATAGGCAGAAAAGGTACAAAAAGATGCCTAAATGGTAACATAGAAACGGCTAAGAAGAAAGTAGAGTGAAACAGAGCAAAAAGAATGCACAAGAGGTCACCTTTAGTGCAATTTCAGCAGCATCCAGAAAAAGAGAAAAGTAGCTTCGATTTGGCAACTAAACTGATCAAAAGAAAAGAGAAAAAAGATAAAACTCAACAAAGCCGAAATATGCACCAAAATCCCCCTTTTGCCGAATTTCTTGAGTGCTACACTCAAATTTCGGCTCCAACCTCCTCCAATTCCAATTCTTCATTTTTCTCCTCCATTTTCTCCTCCAAATCTTTGCCAATTTCTATCCCTATCCCATGAATCACTCCCCCAAGATCGATTCCACAACCACCCTAGCAGAACTCCACTCCAACTCAAACACTAAGCGTCTCGTCAGCAAAATAAATACTCCATTGCTTATCCCAAGACTTGAACCTTAGACCTTTTGCCACCTGTAACGCCACCTTCCCACTAGACCACCCACTTTCTTTGTGTCACATTTTACCATCAATAAATTAAAAGGTCTAAAGGCCAAAGTCTAGGTTCCTTTAAAAGAAAAACCAAAACAACTTGCAAGAGCCAAGACTTGAACCCAGACTCCCTTGCAACCTTAATGACGCCACAACCACTAGACCACATGCTTCCTTGTGTCATTTTTTTAACACAGTAATTTAAAAGGCCTACATCCAAGCATCTAGGGTTTTATCCACTTAAAACCAAAAATATTGCTAAAGCCCAGGTTTGAAACCAGGACTTTTCCAATTCCTCTCAGGACCCTTAACCACTCAAGTAGACATTTAATTGTGACATTTCCTAGCTCACATAAACTTTTATGCATAGTCTCCTAATCATTCCTTTGCTCAAGGCCCAATACTTCTAGGCCTAAATTCTAGGGCGTTACAATTCTACCTCCTTAAAGAAATTTCGTCCTCGAAATTTCCAACTATCTAATAGCCGCACAACACAGGTTACATCACTACGCTTTTGCTGCGCACTCTAATCCTAATTGCAAATTAGGTTACACTATGGGTAAAGTACGTACCAGTATTCACATCTGGAGTGTCTCTGTCTTCTCGGTGACGTGCTGCATAAACCAAATCTGGCTCCCTCGCCTCTGCATAACTAGCACCTCTAGCTAGAGCTCCACGACCCAAATCGTTTCCACCCCTGGCCTGTCCACGGCCTCTAGGCGACTGCTGTCCACCCCTAGGTGGCTATACATCACCCCTACCAAAAACTTGTATCTGATCCGGTCTTTTGGGACACTCTCTGAGTCAGTGTTCCATGGAACCACAACTCAGACAAGCTCCCGTCCTCCTCCAGCACTCACCCACATAACCTTTCCCACAAATAGCACAAGGTGGTAACCTAGTAGTAGCAACAGAGGGCCCAGCTCTAACTGGCGCATCCACTCTGGCCCTTCTCTTAGGTCTCTGATCAGAATTGGAGGGCTCAGAATCCCTCTTGTTTTTGCCCATTTCTCTTTCTCGATTTTGGCGCTCAAAGTGCTTCACATCTTTAGCGATCTTTGCTTTCTCCACCAATGCTGCAAAATCCTACTCCCTTTGGGGAGCAATCAGTACTCGAAGATTGTCTCTGAGGCCATCTTCGAACCGAACACAACGTTCATAATCTGTTGCCACTATTCCTTTAGCATACCGACTGAGTCGTAGGAACTCCGCCTCGTATTCTGCCACAGATTTGTCTCTCTGAGTCAAGTTCAAGAATTCCCTCCTCCGGGCATCCACATAGCTTGTGCACACATACTTCCCTTGAAATGTAGACTTGAAGAACTCCCAAGTGACCCTGTCAGGCCGAGTGTCCTCTTTCACAGTAAGCCACCACTGGTAGGCTTCCTCTCACAGCAATGATACCGCACCTTTCAGTTTTTTTTCCAAACTGTAATCCAAGTCATTCATTATCCTTTAGGAGGCCTCCAACCAATATTCAGCCACATTAGGGCCACTCCCGTGACACCTTTGAAAATCTTTGCTCCATTTGATCGAAGTCGCTCCGAAATTGACCCACAACTTCCAATGCCATTGTTGGGCCCAGTGACCCTTTCCAGAATTCTTAGTATTGCTTGGGACAATGTGTCATCCCCAACTGCCCGATCATACGACCCTGTCTCTGGTACCGGTGAAGCCGGTGCCTCTCTCGCTTCAACGTTGGGCATATGGCCTGATGCCGAAGATCCAGCCCTAGCACTTCCACGGCCTTTGCTGCAGCCTTTTGCACCTCTTCTAGTGCTCATTATCTGTAACACCCCAAACCCAGCCTAGAAGTTAGGCCCAAGTCCAGAATGTCACATTAAAGGCACACTCCAAAACGATCTTACAATTTAACATTTTAAGGCCCAAAAGCCCAAAATCCAATATATCTTGTTAAGTTAAGAGGAAAAGCCCACCTTTTAGGAAAACGTTCATATATTAAGTTATTTCGAAAACCGTGTCATCTTTAGAAATTTTATGAAATTTATTAAGCAGATAGTTGGAACAATAATAATAAACCCAAAGTCTAAAGCCATTTAAGAGTTACATGGCCTTATTACAATCCAATGAAAATAAACAAAGTATTTAAAACAATTTCAGTTGAACAAATTAAAGCATTTGAACGGCTTGTAGTGTGGCCATCTTCGAGTCCTCTCCCACGTCGAGCCGTCTATTCAAGATTACCTGAAACATTAAATTAAAGGGTGTGAGTTTCGAAACTCAGTGTGTACAACCCTTGACAATCAAATCAACATACAATTATTCACATTGGGCCTAAGCCCTGTCGAAATTGGTGGTCTTGGGCCTTAGCCCACAATGACCTCATATCATATCATATCGCATCATATTCAACAAGATAATGCAAAACCCACCCCAAAAATCCATCCGCTACACACACCATTTCCCTTCCAACCTTATGACTCCTGTGGGGAATTCTAGCTCGACCCACCCCTCTGCTACACATCAAGGATAGCCCAGTTGCGGTACTACCGAACATTGCAGCAAAGCTGCTAGTTATATACTGGGCTTAAAGCCTCCGGTGGATCCATACCAAACGGCCATGCGATCCTCAATTCTTCCTCCGTACCATAATTCCCACCCATATGCATCCTAAGCAGAATATCATATGAATGCATGAACGCACAAGTAACATCCATATACTCATATTCGTCACATAGGGGTATTTTCATCATTTCACTACCTAGGGGTATTTTTGTAATTCTACCCTACAGGGGTATTTTGGTAATTTGGCAAAACAGGGGTATTTTGGTAACTTTTCAAAACAGGGGTATTTTGGTACTTTTACAAAATAAGGGTATTTTGGTACTTTTGCAAAATAAGGGTATTTTGGTACTTTTTCAAAACAAGGGTATTTTGGTAAATTACAATTCTAGGGGTATTTTAGTAATTCTTTAGACATAAGGGTATTTTAGTAATTTTTCAAATATAAGGGTAATTGGTCCCTCTCTGGTTTTAGTTATGAACTTTGGCCCATCAACAAGTCCTCGCGGCTAAAGTGAACAGACACTATGCATCAGGTAGGATTCCAGAGAAGAGGAGGTGGGCCGCTAGGGCCGCTTAAGTACCAAGCTCTCCCTAGATCCAATCCTAGACATGCGTATGTCCGTTGCCACACTCTAACCCAGCGACTTGTTCACGGACATGTTTAATTAGATTAAGTCTTATGAAATTGAAGAGTTGTTCAAACTAGGCCTAAGTCCATAAATCCTATCATATTTATCTACGTCCCCAAAAAGCCCATTAAACCCAAATTACAACCTTACGGCCCATTAGGCCCAAATCTTATCATATGGCCTACTAAGCCCAAAACAAATCCAAATCGTGTATCATGCGTGACTAACTCAACACGTTTAACAAACCAAACCATTTCATCAAACTTAGCCTCAGGGCCCACCGGGCCCATTTAGCCACTTTCGGCTTTTCGACTTTTCGGCATTGCCGGCATCGTGTGTGTAGTGTTTGTACACACCTGGTAACCTTGCAAGCTGCAAACCCCTTAGTCACGAACCTACAATTGACATTACTAGCGATTAACCAAAGCGTTAACGCATACTGACCAAAAACCGAAACCTCACCGTACCCTTACCGTGTGCCTCACATTATAGTAGCCCTTTCTTTGCTACTATTGGCGATTATCCTCTAGATCTGCACTGAAACACCTATATCGTCAAAACCAAGTGACCCATATTGATCATAAGTCACCCCTATGAGCCACAATAGATTGGGCCATTTACTAATACTCTAACTGAGTCAAGAATACTTATTGCCTTGACAGCAATCCTTACCTACCGCGCTTGCGATTGCTGAGCCTCACCCTTGTTAATACATGGTAATGGCAAAGAAGGGTTAGATAGCCCTTCGGCTTTTAATAAAACACTTTAAAAATTCAACTAAGCTCTTACCGAAATCTTCCTTTGATCCTGCGGCCTAAGTCCGGCTTTTGCGACTAGCAAGGTGACAGAGGCAATTCGACAACACTAGGGGGAGTAAGAAAATAGGTGATTCGGCTAGAACCAAAAAGGGAATTTGAGAAGGGAGAGTATGAAGGATTCGGCTTTGGCACACTTAGAGAAAAAATGTCCGAGCCTCTCACAAGTGAAGAAATTCGACCAGAAGGAAAGCAAAAATTCAGCATTAACCTAGGAACTTAATTCGGCACTCATATATATAGCCCCTAGCTGAAACTTCCCTTCCCTCAGAGTCCAATTCAGCACCACTATATCCACCTCCCAATCCCTATCCTTTCTTCCTTATCTGCACCTTAAATTTCTCTCCCGAACACTCCCTTTCAGAGTCCCCTCCAACGCCAACTCCTTCTGTCCAGGTACAAAAATAAAACTCCTTAATTTCCCCTCCTAAACCTCGAACCTTGGACCTCCTTAACTGCTTAACACGCCACCTCACAGCCCCTATATGACGCCACTTTCCACTGGACTACAAGCCCATCTATGTCCCTTTTCTTCTCTTAATCTACTTATGAGGCCTCCTGCTTGAGACTAGGGTCTACTAAGTAAGAAAAATAATTTTTTTCCCTATGGTCACCCCTAACTATAAGGCTTCAAATAATCCCGATACTATCTTAATAATATTATTCAAAGTGCTATACATACATAGGCATAGAAATTAGGGTTTCGAGATTTTTAGGTCGTTACAATTCTACCCTTCTTAAAAAAATTTTTTGCCTCATAATTTTACCTATTTGAAACAAGTGAGGGTATTGTCGACGCATTGCCTCCTCAGGTTCCCAAGTAGCCTCCTGAGCATTATGGTTACACCAAAGCACCTTGACTAAAGGAACGAACTTCCTTCTTAATACCTTGACATCTTGATCAATTATCTGAACCGGCTCCTCCTCAAAAGTTAAATCTGGTCGAACCTCGATCTCCTCGACTGACACAATGTGAGAAGGGTCTGAGCGATAATGCCTTAGCATTGACACATGGAACACATCGTGTATTTGGCTCAATTTCGAAGGTAATTCCAGCTGGTAGGCAACTGGCCCAATTCGCTTCAATACTCGGTAAGGCATAATGAACCTTGGGCTTAACTTGCCCTTCCGACCAAACCTTAACACCTTCTTCCAAGGGGAAACCTTGAGAAAAACCATGTCCCCTACAACATATTTGATCTCTCTTCGCTTGAGGTCAGCATACGACTTCTGCCTATCTACTGTATCCTTCAACCAATCCCTAATCAACTTTACCTTATCTTCTATGTCTGCTACCAACTCCGGACCCAAAATTCGTCGCTCCCCCAACTCAGTCCAACAAGTCAGAGTACGACATCTTCGTCCATACAGTGCTTCATAAGGTGCCATTCCAATACTTGCCTGATAACTATTGTTATATGCGATTTCAACTAACGGCAAGTAATCCTCCCAACTTCCTCGAAACTCAATCACACACCCTCTAAGCATATCTTCCAAGACTTGAATTACCCTTTCCGACTGACCATCAGTCTGAGGGTGAAATACCGTACTGAAATCCAACCTCGTACCTAGCGATTCATGCAGCTTCTTCCAAAAGTGAGACGTAAACTGAGGATCTCTATCAGATATGATCGAGACTAGAACTCCATGCAACCTCACAATTTCCACCACAAACAACCTTGCCAATTTCTATAGTGAGTAGTCAGTGCGGACCGGTATAAAATGGGCAGACTTAGTTAATCGATCCACAATGACCTACATAGAGTCCTTCTTAGCAGGCGTTAAGGGTAGCCCACTAACGAAATCTATAGTAACCTACTCCTACTTCCATTGTGGGATCTTAATCGGCTGAAGTAAGCCCACTGGCAACTGATGTTCTGCCTTTACTTGCTGACATACCAAACATTTGCCTACAAACTCCGTAACCTCGCGTTTCAATCTTAGCCACCAATAAAGCTCTCGTAAATCTTGGTACATATTGTTACCTCCGGGGTGCATAGCATAGGAACTACTATACACTTCCTGTAGTATAGACTTCCTTATCTCTTCATCCCTAGGCACACAAATTCTACCACGAAAACACAATAACCCTTCACCATTCACTCCAAAATCCGCCATTTCCCCATTCTCAACTTGCTTGAATCGAGAACTCAAAGTTTCATCCAATGATTGTTTAGCTTTAATTTGCTCAACCCACAGTAGCCTCACTTGCAATTCGACTAACAAACTCCCATCGTCATACAGACTCAACCGAGCAAACATTGCCTTCAAATCCAACATAGTCCTACGGCTTAGCGCATCAGCCACCACATTAGCTTTTCTCAGGTGATATTCAATCATGCAATCGTAGTCCTTTAACAGCTCAATCCACCTGCACTGTCTCGAGTTCAACTCTTTCTGAATCAAGAGGTACTTCAGACTTTTGTGATCCGTATAGATGGTGTACTTCTCTCCATACAAGTAATGCCTCCAAATCTTGAGCGCGAAGACTACTGCTGCCAATTCCAAATCGTGAGTTGGGTAATTTCTTTCATGAGTCTTAAGCTGGCACGATGCATAAGCAACCACCTTCCCTTCTTGCATCAAAACACAGCCCAAGCCCACGTGCGATGCATTGCTATCAACCGTAAACTCCATCCCATGCTTCAGTTGAATTAGAACAGGAGCCTCCATTAAAACCTTCTTAAGCTTCTCGAAACTTTCCTGCTGTTTATCCGTCCATACAAACGTCACCCCCTTCTGTAGTAGCTTGGTCAAAGGTGCCGCGATTAGGGAAAACCCTTCAACAAACCGCCTATAGTACCTTGCCAGGCCTAGAAAACTCCGAATTTTCAACACCATCATAGGTCGTTTCCATTCCAACACCGCTTTTACCTTCCGAGGGTCAACTCTAATTCCCTCAGCGGAGCCCACATGTCCTAAGAAACTGACTTCCCTTGGCCATAATTTGCACTTGCTAAACTTAGCATATAGTTGCTTCTCACTTAAAACTTGTAACACGATCCGTAAGTGTACATTGTGATCCACCTCCGTTCTCGAGTATACCAGGATATCATCTATGAAGACTACTACAAACCGGTCTAGATATGGTTGAAAAACTCGGTTTATGAGATCCATAAAAACGGCAGGTGTGTTTGTTAGTCCAAACCGCATTACCAAAAACTCGTAATATCCATAACGACTTCTGAAGGCTGTCTTATACACATCGGCTTCCTTAACCCTCAGTTGATGGTACCCCGAACGCAAATCAATCTTCGAGAAAATTGAGGCTCCTCTAAGTTGATTGAAAAGGTCATCTATCCTAGGCAGAGGGTACTTATTCTTAATGGTTAACTTGTTCAATTACCTGTAATCGACGCACATCCTCATGGACCTATCCTTCTTCTTTATGAATAATACTGGGGCTCCCCAAGGAGACACACTTGGTCTAATAAACCCGCGATCCAACAACTCCTGAATCTGGACCTTCAACTCCACTAGTTCCTTCGGTGCCATCCTATAAGGTGCGATAGACACTGGCGACGTACCCAGTAACAACTCTATTCCAAACTCCACCTCTCTATTGGGGGTAATCCCGGTAATTCCTCTGGGAAAACATCAGGGAATTCCTTTACTATTTCCAAATCCTTGACAGTAACACTCTTCTATTCTGAATCACTGATATAAGCTAAGTAAGCTTCATAGCCCTTCCATACCAACTTTTCTGCCCTTAAAGCTGAAATCACGTTTGACAAATAATCACGTCGTTCCCTAATCACTGCCACTTCATCACCTTCCACATTTCTTAATACCATCCGCTTCATAGCACAGTCGAGGGTTGCTTGGTGCCTCGTTAACCAATCCATGCCTAAGATGAGGTCGAACTCACCAAACGGCAATTCCATCAAATTCTCTAGGAAAATAACTCCTTGAACCATCAATGGTACATTCCTAAACAGTTTACTAACTTTCACCGACTGCCCTAAAGGACTTACTACAGTCATTTCATTCTCAACTATTTCAAACTCTACCCCTACAGTTTCAATCCTATTACAAGCAATGTACGAGTGTGTCGGCCCCACATCAATTAGCGCAATATAAGGTAGCTCACAAATAAGGAACGTACCTGTTATCACATCTGGTGCATCACTTTCCTCTCTGCGACGAGCAGCATAGACCAACGCTGGCTGTCTTGCCTCTGCCTGACTTGCACCTCTGCCAGGTGCTCCACGCCCTCGCCCTGCGCCATTTCCACCTCTAGCTTGACCACGGCCCCTTGGGGTTTGTTGTCCACCCCTCTGAGGCTGAAAATTACCTCCACCATCGGCTTGTTCTTGATCTAGCCTTCTTGGGCACTGCCTAACCCTATGCTCCATCGATCCACAGCCCAAACATGCTCTCGTCCTCCTCCAACATTATTCCGGATGCCTTCGCCAACATTCTGCACAACGTGGTACTCCGCTATTAGCAGCGGCAACAGGGGCCATATCTCTAACCGGCCCATTCACTTTGGCCCTCCTCATGGGCCTTTGTTGGGCTCCCATAGGTTCCATATTCCGCTTGTTCTTACCCTTCTCTTTCTCTCGGTTGCGGCCCTCCGTGCTCTTTACCTCCTTTGCTATTTTTGCTTTTTCTACCAAGACCGCTAAATCTCACCCCCTTTGTAGAGCTATCAGTACCCTAAAGCTATCCCTTAATCCATCCTCAAACTGCACACACCTTTCATACCCGGTTGCTATTATCCCTTTGGCGTATCGACTAAGGCGCAAAAACTAGCCTCGTACTCTGCTACTGACTTATCCCCCTGAGTCAGACTCAAAAACTCTTTCCTTCGGGAATCCACATAGGCCGCTCCAACGTATTTTCCCTGAAATGCTGATTTGAAGAATTCCTAAGTGATTTGTTTCGATTGGTTGCCCTCCTTAACGGTCAACCGCCACTGATAGGCTTCCTCCCTGAGTAGGGATATTGCTCCTTTCAACTTTTGTTCAGCCGTGTACTCAAGGTCATCCATTATTCTTTCAGTAGCTTCCAACTAATACTCCGCCATATTCGGGGCCACCCCTGCTACTCCTTTGAAAATCTCAGCCCTATTAGCTCGGGGTCACTCCATGATCGACCCACGACTCCCCGTACCATTATTGGGTCCAGTAACCCTTTCCAAGATTCTCAACATTGCCTACGATACGGCATATTCTATAGTGGCGGCCCGTTCATTTGCTCCTCTTTCAGCTACTAGTGAGGCCGGAGCCTCCCCTACTCTATCATTGGGCATATGGCCTGTAACACCCCTTACCTAGATTCTACGCCGGAACTGGGCCCGAGGCGTTACCATATCAAAACTACTTGATTGGAACTTAGGCTCATCGTGACTACTCTCTTAAGTCACCTCAACGACCTCATTCTTGACTTACAAGGCCTCACACATACACACGAGGGCTCTCGAGACTATACCAGAACTTTTTTCATATATTAAAATTTTTCTCTTTTATACAGGGCTCACATGCCCCTGCAAGATGAGACACGCCCGTGTGTAGACATGCACACCCATGCCTTCCAACCGTGGTGAAAACCGGCTATCTACCCACGGCCTCAAAGCCCAGTCACACGCCCATGTGGCTAGCCCGTGGCCAACACTGATTAACTTAAACAGCCTAGGCACACGCCCGTGTGACTAGTCCGTGGTCTATGTTGACTTAATATGCCAACATGCAGGGGACACACGGCCAAGTCACAAGCCCGTGGGCTGACCGTGTGTCACACATGGTCTAGACACACGCCCGTGTGTCTATCCACATAGACAAGAACAAAGCAATATGCCAAGTTCTTTTCACCCCTTGATAAACTGTAATAGTAACATATTTTAATCCCACATTTAGTATGCTTTTGGATGATTTAAGCCTCAATTCATATAAAAAAAGGTGCTCTTAATCATTTCTTTTCATGTCTTATGCCCAGGAAAGCACCCGAGGATGAAAAGAGCATAAAACAGGCCCAAAAAGGAGTAAATGGGCCATATCATGGAATCGACACGGCCTGGCCCAAAGACCACACGACCGTGCCTTACCAAGCATCTAGAACACGACCTTACCCCTGAGTCACACGGCCGTGCCTCATTAAAGAAGTCCGAACACGGCCCAAAGACTAGTCACACATGCGTGTGACATGGCCGTGTCCCTGTCATGGCAAAGAGCAATTTCATTCAGATTTGGATACTTTGGGGCGAAGAAACACATTCCAAGAGCCTATATAAATCCCCTAAGTACCACCTTTGAGGGGGCGGTCAAGCCAGGCTAAAGAGCCAAGATGGAAAGGTTAGAGTTGTGGGAATCACTCGAAGTTAGCCAGTTGATCCATCCCAAGAAGCCGGAATTCTACTCAAGACGGCGGATTTCTCCTTCAATTCCTTCAGGGAGTTTTAGGGATTTCTTATGTTTTGTTTTATCTTTTCTCTTGAGATGTTTCATTTATTTTTTATGAACTAAACCCTTCAGATACCTAAAGGGGATGAAACCTAGATGAATCTTGTTATTGATTTCTGAATTATATGATAAATACTTAGTTTGTTCTTAATTATGTGTGCTTAATCCAAATTTGATGTGCTTAGGTGGAGGAGGAATAGACCCTGCCTAAGAGTAGATCTAACGTAATTAACCAGAGTTGATCGCACACCTAGAGATAGGGTGATGAGATTTTGCCGGATTAGGGTGAAACCTAATATGGGAATCCATAGATCGATTTACTGCTATTCTAGGGGTTATTATTCGAGAAAGAGATTTCTGTTAATTAACCTAGGGTTAGACGTTATTCGCCTGGAGAGAGGGTTTAATATACGTTAGGGAGTCCTACAGATCAAACTAAGTGAATAAATCGTATGGTTCTGTGTTAGATAACAAGTGAAGTCCAGGTGGTTTCTTCCTGAGGGTATCGTCGTGATCAACTGAGTTTTTCTTCAAGTTACTTCCCAATTCGTTCTTTTTGTCTTTGTGTCTTTAGCTTAGTAGTCGTTAATTTAGATTAAGGAAACTCCACTTTATTTTAGGCTAAATAATAAAAAGAAAGTTAGTATTAGTACTTTTAGTTCCTTTGGGTTCGACAATCCGGTCTTGCCTAAACTATACTACTGTTCGATAGGTACACTTGCCTTTAATCGTTGTTAGAGTTAGTTTCCTGGTTCGATCTCATTCATTATAAATTTAAAACTCTGATTTCAGAGATCACCCCTTTAGCATGCATAACATGCATTCATTCAACACATCCATAACCAACTCATAATGAAGTGCAATTTCACACGGATAACTTCATCTTTTCATATAATAAAGTAGCCAACAACTATGGCATTATACAAAATAGATTATCCAACTATGGGCTAACACATCTTAGCCATTTACAACAAAATTCACTAACTTTTCTAGCCCCTATACATGCCATATACAAAACATTGAGTCTCATGTACCAGAGTGTGATGATAGCGTGGGTGATTCTCCAATTGATCCTCGTATCTCGAGTCAACTCTATTGCTCTATAAGACAAGGGAAAAGAAAGAGAGTAAGCTTTGATCTTAGTAAGTTTACACATAAACAATTAAGCATCATAGTATAAGCTAAACAAAATTAGCATATACTAACGTATAATACACAAATATGCTTACTCTTTCTATCCCTTACCACATTTCCAACACATCATGAGTCATATACTCATAACCATTGAAATGCACCCCTCCATTCAATATCACATTTATACAATATACAACACAACATCATTCCTCGATAATTCATCCACACAGCTAATTAACTCAATAATACAACCACACAGCTAATCCACACAGCTAATTTCTCAGTTGTTTCACACTTAGCCCACCACAATCAATTTATAAGGTAGTATCGCACTTAGCCTACCTCGAAGGTAATCATAGTGGTTTCGCACATGGCCCACTAGACGATATACCTAACGATAGCATCGCACATAGCCAGCTCATCATCAATATGCATTAGGATGGTATCGCACTTAGCCCACTATTTAGCATTATCACTACACATTCTCATATCTACTTACTAAATCATTCATCCATTCACAATATCTACCACATTCATTCCAAATAGGTTCTCAAACATGCATTGTTTATGCATAGACTTACCTTGGTACTCAAAAGTAATGAAACGTGCAATTTAGTCCACCACCTTGCTCTTGCCTCAGTTTAGATCCGGGCTTTGTCTTTCTTGATCTATAATGAATAAATCAGCTTATTCAATACACACATTGACTAAATTGACCCACATCTCATACTTTATCAAAATTACCATTTTGCTCCTAAACTTTCTCATATTTACACTTTTGCCCCAATGCTCGTAAAGTGATTTTTATTCAACTTTCTAGCCTTTCATGCTTAGCCGAATCACATACTCAACTAAAGCATTCATCAATTCTCACTAAATCATACATGTATGACCAAACTCAAGACTTTCACAAACAAGTCCCTACATGCATTTTTCATGGAAAATCACTTAGCAAAAGATGTTTCTACTACATCAAGCTTTCATATTCTTCCATAAAACATCAAAATACATGCATGTCATACATGGGTACATTTTTGAACATCTCTCATAGCTCATCAAATAGCTAAAAATAGCTTACTCATGCTACTAGGACTTCAAAAATACGAAGAATATAAAAAACGGGGCTTAGATGCACTTATTAGCAAGCTTGAAAAATTTGAAGAACCCTGACAATGGCTCTTGAAAATTTCAGCAGCCTTGGAGAAGAAGATGAGTGAGTTTGGCCATCTTTTCTCCTATTTTAATCATTTAATAGCCAAATGACCAAAATGCCCTTTTTGATAAACTTCCTATTTTAACTCATCCATGCCTAATTTTGTCCAAAAATTAAAAATTGCGAAAATTACTCATTAAGGACCTCTAATTAATATTCTAAAGCTATTTCACACAAATAACTTCTAGAATCTCACATTTTATAACTTTTACAATTTAGTCCTTTTGGACAATTTAACCGCAATTTCACAAAATTGCTTCATGAAACTTTCACACTAGCATGCATACATAGCATAAACCTTAAAAACTCATACATATACCTAGAATTTGTGGTCTCGCACCACTATTCTGACTAGGCCCTAAACTGGGATGTTACAACTCTCCCCATTTTAGAGATTTTCGCCCTCGAAAATCTTACCAGTAAAGAGGTTTGGATGTTGCTCTCTTATAGCTTCTTCTGTTTCCCACGTAGCCTCTTCCACACCGTGTTTCTGCCACAACACTTTCACTAGTGCTATGCTCTTATTTCTCGACTGTTTCACTTCTCGAGCCAAGATTTTAATCGACTGCTCTTTATAAGACATATCTGGTCTTATCTCAACTTCTGTCGAAGGAATCACATATGAAGGATCGGGGCAATACCATCGCAATATCGACACATGGAACACATCATGAATCTTTTCCAACTCTACCGACAAATCCAACCGGTACGCTACAGGCCCAACTCTGTCTGTAATCTCATACGGCCCTATGAATCTTGGACTCAACTTTCCTTTTCATTCAAATCTCATAATCTTCTTCCACGAAGACACTTTCAAAAACACTTTGTCACCCACCTCAAACTCGATTTCTTTTTTTTTTTTCAAATCCGCGTACGGCTTCTGTCGGTCCGAAGCAGCTTTCAGACTATTACAAATTACTCTCACTTTTTCCTCGGTTTCTTTCACTAGATCGACCCCATGGATACGCTTTTCACTAAGCTCGATCCAATACAATGGAGTTCGACACTTACGACCATACAAAGCTTCATATGGTGCCATCTGTATACTCGACTGATAACTGTTGTTGTAGGCGAATTCGACCAAAGGTCCCAACTACCCTCGAATTCTAACACACAGCATCGGAGCATATCCTCAAGAACTTGAATCACTCTTTCAGACTGACCATCAGTTTGCGGATGGAACGCAGTACTGAAATTTAACCTCGTACCCATGGCCTCTTGCAACTTCTTCCAAAACCTTGAAGTAAATCTCGGATCTCTATCCGATATAATAGACATAGGCACACCATGCAATCTCACTATCTCTGCTACATACAACTCAGCTAGCTTATCCAGTGAATAATCAACACGTACTGGGATAAAGTGAGCCGACTTTGTCAGTCTATCCACAACAACCCACACAGCATCTTTCTTTTTCAGAGTCATCGGCAACCCCGTCACAAAATCCATGGTAATTCGATCCCACTTCCATTCGGGTACCATCACTGGCTGAAGCAATCCCAAAGACACTTGATGCTCAGCTTTTACTTGTTGACAAATCAGACATTTTGTCACAAACTCTGAAATATCTCTTTTCATACCCGGCCACCAATACAACTTCCTCAAATCATTGTACATTTTTGTACTGCCCATATGTACTGATAAACATCCACTATGGGCCTCATGCAAAACCTTTCAAATCAACTCTTCATCTTTAGGTACACAAATTTTGTCATGGTACAATAAACAACCATTTGAACCCACTCGAAAATCAGAATCACTTTCAGATCCACACTTAGCTCTCTTAGCTCGCATCTCACTGTCATTCCTCTGAGCCTTACTTATCTGTTGAACAAATAGTGGCTTAGCTCTCAACTATGCCAAAATAGCACCATCATCAGCTAATGCTAAACTCGTGCTCATAACTCTTAGAGCATACAAGGATTTCCTACTCAAGGCATCCGCAACCACATTCGCTTTTCCCTGGTGATAATCAATGACTAACTCATAGTCTTTCAACAACTCAAGCCACCGCCTCTGTCTAAAATTCAGATCCTTCTGATCCATCAAATATCTCAAACTCTTATGATTCGTAAAGATTCGGCACTTCTCACCATATAAGTAATGTCGCCAAATCTTTAACGCGAAAACAATCGCAGCCAACTCCAAATCATGAGTCGGATAATTCTTCTCGTGCGGTTTTAACTGTCTCGAGGCGTAAGCGACCATCTTACCCTCTTGCATCAACATGCAACCGAGACCATTAAATGACGCATCACTATAAACCACAAACTCCTTTCCCGATTCTGGTTGAACCAAAGTCGGTGCTTCAGTCAAAAATGTTTTCAGTCTCTTAAAACTCTATTGACATTTCTCAGTCCATTCAAACTCGACATCTTTGTGCAATAGTTTCGTTATCGAGGTAGCAACCAAAGAGAACCCCTTTACGAAAAGTCTATAATATCCCGCTAATCCCAAGAAACTTCTAACTTTCATCACATTCCTTGGTTGTTTCCAATCCACAACAGTCGATACCTTACTCGGGTCAACTCTGACACCATTACCCAACACAATGTGTCCTAAGAATCCAACCTCTTTGAGCCAAAACTCGCTATTGCTAAACTTAGCATACAACTGCTTATCTCTTAAAGTTTGCAAGACAATTCTCAAATGCTCTTCATGATCGTTCTCATCCCGAGAATAGATAAATATGTCGTCAATGAAGACAACTACAAACTTGTCCATATATGGTCTGAAAACGCGATTCATCATATCCATAAAAATCGCAGGTGCATTTGTTAAACCAAACGGCATGACTAAAAAATTGTAATGTCCATACCTTGTTCGAATTGCAGTTTTCGACACATCTTGTTCTTTCACTCTCAACTGATAGTAACCAGACCTCAGGTCTATCTTGAAGAACACTGTAGCTCCTTTCAGTTGATCAAAAAGATCATCTATCCTTGGTAAAGGATACTTATTCTTCACTTTCACCTTATTGAGTTGCCTATAGTCTATGCACAGCCTCATAGACCCATCTTTCTTCTTCACAAATAATACTGGAGCACCCACGATGAGTAGCTCGGTCTTACAAAACCCTTATCTGTCAACTCTTGCAACTGAAATTTTAGTTCTTTCAACTCTAATGGTGCCATTCTATATGGAGCAATTGAAATAGGTGCCGTTCCTGGAACTAACTCAATCCCAAACTCGACCTCTCTCACTGGAGGTAATCTGGGTAATTCTTCTGGGAATACATCTGGATACTCGCATACTATCGATACTGTTTGAAACATCACTCCAATCTCTTGAGTATTCAACACAAAAGCGAGATAGGACTCACATCCTTTTCTCAAACATTTCTCAGCCACTAGAGAAGAAATTATCACTAGTAAACTATCTGATCCACCTGGTTCAACCCGAACAACATCTCCAGTCTCACAAATCAATTCAATAAACTTAATACCACAATTCACTAAGACACTATGGGTAGTCAACCAATCCATGCCTAGGATTAAGTCAAACTCATCAAACGGCAACAACATCAGATTTGCCGGAAAACAATGACCTCTAATTGTCAAACGACAACTCTTACACACCTTGTCCACTAACACATGCTTTCCTAAAGGGTTTGACACCTTAACTACAATATTTGTAGACTCAACGGTCATACTCAAAATAGATGCCAATCTCATGCAAATATAAGAGTGAGTAGACCCTGGATCTATTAAAGCAATAACAAATGTGTCATAGAGAGAAAAAGTACCCGTTATCACATCTGGGAGGATGTCTCTTTGCGAGCACGAATAGCATATGTCCTTGCAGGTGCCCGACCCTCCGGTCTCACAGCAGAGTCTCTGGACGCACCTCTACCATTAACCCCACCTCTTGGGTTTCTTCGTGGTCTACCCTTTGTAGGCACATCACTTGGTCTCATCTCTTGCTTTTCTTCCTTATCATCCCTCTCGGGGCTATTTCGGATAAAGTGGTCAGAGGAACCACACTTATAACATTTTCAACTATTACCCCAACACTCTCCGATGTGATATCTACCACAACTTGGACACTCCGATTTATTCTTCGGATTGCCCACACTTTCCATCGAGGTGGCTTGGACTCTCGAACCCGAATGAGTATTGCCCAAATCTCGATGCGAATAACTCATTGGTGCTATCGTCCAAAGATTCACTTCCTTAGACCTTTTCGACTGGGCTTGATACAACTTGCCCATCGGCCTCTTTCTCACATCTCGAGCTTCACTCACAGCCCTCCTCTTTTCTGTACTCAACTCTTCGGCCTTACTTGCCCTTTCAACTAACACCACAAACTCTTTCAACTCCAAAATACGCACTAGGAGTTTGATGTCCTCATTCAGTCCATCCTCAAACCTCTTACACAAGATGGTCTCTATCGACACACATTCTTGAGCGTATTTGCTAAGCCTAACAAACTCACGCTCATATTCTGCTACTGACATTCTTCCTTGCTTCAACTCAAGGAATTCCTTCCTTTTCCGATCAGTAAATCGTTGGCTTATAAACTTCTTCTGAAACTTTTCCAGAAAAAAGTCCCACGTCATCCGCTCTTTCGGGACCACTAACGTCATCGACTTCTACCAATGGTATGCCGAATCTCTCAGCAAGGATACAACACACTTCAAGCTCTCTTCAGATGTACATGAGAGTTCATCGAACACTCTCATCGAGTTCTCTAACTAGAACTCTGCTCTCTCAGGGTCATCATCTACCTTAGCTCTAAACTCCTCAGCCCCGTTCTTCCTAATCTTATCCACCGGGGGTTTCAATATCCTCACTACATCAATACCTTGAGGAGCCACTAGAATTGGCTGAGGTATAGGAGGAGGTGGAGGAGGTTGAGCATTAGGGTTCGCTCGAACATAGTCCGAGTACCAATTACTCATCATCTGGAGAAAGGCTTCTCGTACCTCTTCCCCTTGACCCCTAGCCTCGGGTCCACTTTGTACAGGCACAGTTCCTTGCGCAGGAGCCGGCGCATTACAAGCTGCTTCATCAGCAGTAGATTGATCGGGATCCATATTGTAACACCCTGGTTTTAGGGGTTAGATTTTTGGTGCTTAGCTCAGGTGTTGGCACACTTCAGTGTGTGGTTGGGTGAGTTTTAGGGGTCCTGAGAACCCTAGGTGGTGGTGGAATGCTTTGTAAAATTTTTTAGTTTTAGGGGCTAAAAGGGGGAGCTTGGATAGAGGGGGTCTTAAGAGAAATTTTTGTGGGATTAAGGCACAAAGATAGGCTTGGCAAAGTGGTAGGAAGGCGCCACTCTAGAGCTTGGGAGGTGACGCCACTTGAAGGAGAAAGTGGAGGCTCAGGTTGGATTCGCAAGGGCAGCAGGAGGCCTTTGTTTTTGCGTCATAAAGGTAGGGTGTTGGATGGTTTTGAAAGGCTTAAAAGATGGAGGAAGACTTGGTCTTCTCTTTTTGAATTCGGCTAGGTAGGTAAGGGAATAAGATTTGACTTAGTCAAATCTTTTTGAATGGATGTTAGGGAGGTGATTTAGGAGAGATTTGAGGGATTTTGTGGGGAGGTTGAGTAGTGGCCGAATTTTGTATTCTTTAGGGGGGAGCTTGGCCGAATGTTATAAATAGGGGGGTGCTCACCTTTGGTCATTTTTCTTTCAACCATTTGTTTTCTCCCTTGCCGAAAGTTCTTCCCTTTTCTTTATTTATTCTTTCCCTAGTCCATTGCCGAAAGTGAGTCTAAGCAAACCCCTTTCCATCTTATTTCTTTGCAGCCGAAATTGGAAGAGGGCATAACCTTTTATGAACCTATATCCCTCTTCCTTCTCATCTTTTTCTTTTAAACCTTGCTTAAACCGAAATCATCCTTAAAAGACTGCCATTGTCGAATATCCCAACACCATCTAAGAGCCTTGCCGAATCATCCATTCTCACATTCTTTTCATTTTGGTTACAAGTCCCTGAGCCGAACCTTACTCTCTTGTGGTAGCCGAATTGGTGGGGAGCCCCTGAAGTTTTGGAGGAAGTCATCTGGGATTAATAGCTCGGTAAGTGGTTTAGGTAAAAACATTCTAGTAAGTGTTGTTGCTTAGCTTATGACTTGGGGTTTAACCGTTGTTCTGATTAAGTGTATTGATGGAGGCAACAACCAGTCAGAGTGGGCAAGGGAAGGCACCTATCCCGAAGTTCAAGAAGAGAGCTGTCTCGGCGGTTCGAGATTGGCCACCGGGGTGTGGGCCAGCAGCAGGGGATAGCTATAGGCAGTAGCAGTTGTTTCGTTGAGCGATAGCGTAGGGATTGAAAGCTTAGAACTACAAGTGTTAAGGTGCGTAATCATCGCACTATTTCTTCGGTTAATTGCTTGCTAATGCTTATTTTGGATAATCGGATATCAGGTGAGTAAATTGGTGATATTTTGTTATTGTGTTACATATATATATACATCTGGTGTGATAACGATATGAGTTGTATGCTTATTTATATGATGACTTAACATGTGGCATTTATATACTTGCATGGGGAGGTGGATTGATCGATGAAGGAAGAAGTGTACACATGGTGTACGTGGTCTAATGTTAGCTCAGGCTACATTAGCGCTTGATGGTTAGCTTTGTGCTACCTCAATGGAGATGTTGGCTAGGTGCCCATCTCGGCGGTTGATGGCTATGTGCATCACCGTAGACAGATTATGGTTTTGGGATCACTTTGGTTGATCGGTGGCTCAGCCACGGCCTTGAGCAGCAAGCTTGCCAAGGTAAGGTTTATGGATCACGATGTGATCAGTGGTGGATTAGCCACGGCCTTAGGCAGGGAGTATGCTAAGGTTGGTGTCACGGTTGGATAGTAGGTTGATCTGAAATGCATTCTTGCATGATTTGTTTCGATGGCTGTGTGGGTATGGGCCAAGCCCATACGGATGGAAATATATGTTGTGATTATGCACTGAGTCAGTGGACTCACTCTTTTCATTAACCATTTCAGGTGATGCGTAGATTGGACCGGGATCGGAGAAGACACATGGTGGCCCATGCAGAAAGAGGAGTTTAAATATTTTTAAGCTTATTTATATTAAGTATTTGGGTTTAAATATTGATGTAATAAGGGCCTTTTGATTCTTATTTACTTTGGGAATTATTTTATTATTATTTTAAATTATGATTGGATTATATTAAGTTACTAAGTGGAAACGAATTTATTATGGCAACTTATTTATTCAAAATTAGTCTTATATATTCGCTAAAGTTTACTTTTTGGCATTTTATAATATTTATATGATATCAAAGTTTTTCTCATACAATATCAAATAAACATGGAATTTTCAAAGGTTAATAAATTTACTGTTTTATTTTAAGTCAAAAAGAATTTTCCACCGTTTTTCCGCAGTGACATAACCAGATTCGGTCGTAGTGAATGGGCCGGGTTTGGGGGTGTTACAGATTGGTATCAGAGCCCGGTTCAAAACTCGTCTTTGAGGGTTTTGGGCCCAAAAACGTTTTCAAAATGGGCTTTTTGAAAAATGGGCTTTTATAAAAGTTTTCAGGTTATTCTGGCATGGCACCTGTGTCTCCGGCCCGAAGTCCACCAGGTAAGTACTTCTCGCTCTTGAAGTGTTTTGTTTGTGTGATTTATTATGGGTTTAGGTTGGGCTCGTAGATTAGAATATTCAGGCTATTGGACCCTAGGATTAGTCTACTCAAACATATGCATAAAACTTAAGGTTATTAAACAAACCTGTGAAGTAAGTCGCCGAGTTAAGGTGTGGCAACCATGGTACGCATGTCTAGGAATGGTATTCAGTAAGAGCTTGGTATTTAAGCAGTCCTAGCAACTCACCTCCTCTTTACTTGAATCCTACCTGGTGCGTAGCTACGGTTCACCTTAACCAAGAGGACTTGTTCATAGGCTAAACCAATTATTAAAACCCGAAAGGGATTAGCCTTGCTGTTTTAAAATCCTGAGTTTTTTTTTTAAATTTTTTTTCCTTTACCCCTTTGGTCTATAAACCCTAAATTCGATTTTGAGAGACATTTTTTTCGATTTACAAAATTACCAAAATGCCCTAGTGGCAAAATTACAAAAATGCCCCTATATTGCAAAATTACCGTACTACCCTCAACTTTTGATAAAATGATTTTTACTTTACAAAATACCAAAATTTTGCGGTTTCAAAATATTCAGATACCCTGGTTTGTGAAAATTTACGAAAATACCCCTGGTTGATAAAATTACCAAAACACCCTTGGTTTCTAAATTTTCAAATTTCTTTCGACTTTAATGGAAATATTCGTTTTTTATCAAGTATCAGAAAATCTTATTTTGTGAAATATTGTGATATTCCGATTTGGGAGAATTTACGAAAATGCCCATGATTTCCAAAATTACAGAAAATAACCCTGTTTTCTGAAATTTTTACAACACATCTGGTTTGAAAAACAAATTGTTCGAAGTGACCCCGAGATTTTGTAAATTTTGAAATATCTTAAGGTTGGAAAAACTATTTTCAAAATTTACCCTGAGTTATTACCGATATACCCCTATAGGAAAATGACGGAATTACCCCTGGGTAGAAAATGAAACTTGTTGCTCGAAAGAACTACTCTCGGAAACTTCATTGCATAAAATTGCTCGTGGATAAAACAGTGAAACAAGAATTTCTAATGCATAAAACTTTCTAAACAGATTAAATTGAAGCGCTAGATATGAGTTCTAGGGGACGTGGTCGCAATACTCGTGGACGTGGTAGAGGCAGAATGTCAGTGTCTGAACCAGTTGGGTCTCGCCATGGGTCAGGAAGCGATGTGCCGCCACCAATTGTTGAGGTTGAACTGCAGGATCAGACTGGAGGAGACGACGCAGTATCGCAGGCTATGCTGCGGGTGCTTGAGCGAGTGGCAGGAGCCAATGGGGGCAGTGGGACTCGGAAGTCAGTGCCCGAAAGGCTTAGGGCGAATGGAGCCGAGGTCTTCAGAGGAGTGTCTGGGGTAGCTCCGAACGCAGCAGAGTACTGGCTTGAGGCGGTGGAAAGGATTATGGACGACTTAGACTTAACTGCCGAGGAGAAGCTTAAGGGTGTTGTTTCGTTGCTACGGGATGAAGCCTACCGGTGGTGGCTCACTGTTAAGGAAAGTACCCCTGCGGATCGAGTGGACTGGGTTACTTTAAGATCAAGTTTGAAGGGAAGTATGTCGGGGCGAGCTACGTGGACGCTCAGAGGAAGGCGTTCCTTAATTTGGTGCAAGGTAGCAAATCGATAGCGGAGTACGAAGCTGAGTTTCTGCGTTTGAGCCGGTATGCTCAGGGCATCGTGGCAACTGATTATGAGAGGTGCGTCAGATTTGAAGATGGGCTACGGGATGAGCTGCGAGTTTTGATTGCTCCGCAACGGGAAAGAGACTTCGCCGTTTTAGTGGAGAAAGCTCGGATAGCCGAGGAAGTCAAGAAGGCTGAGAGGCAGAACAGAGAAAGAAACCAGGGTAAGAGGAGCTTGGGATCGTCAGAATCGTTTGAAAGGTTTCAGAAAAGACCAAGAGTCGAGACTCCTGTTCGTATTGCTAAGCCAGCCGCCGGAAATCCAGATCGTCCGTGTGCGCAGTGCGGAAGGTACCATGTTGGCGAGTGCTGGAATCGAGTTCGGGAATGCTTTAGATGCAAGTCCAAGTCTCATCTGATTAAGGATTGTCCCCAGAGTCCGAATGGGTCTCGGATGGTAGGTCAAGGTTATGTGGAGCCGAGCAGAGGTGGTCAGCAAGCGGCAAGGGGTCGTGGTTCGAACCATGGAGGAAATGGTTCCGGCCGAGGTCGTGGAGCACTAGACCGCGGTAATGGTGGCACTGAGGCAAGACAGCCAGGTCTGGTCTATGCGGTCCGTCGGAGGGGAGATAATGATGTGCCTGATGTGTCAGCTGGTAAGTTCCTTATGTCTTGTATATTCTCTGTTGTTTTGTTCGTTTGGGTGGTTGTTTGTTTTGTTGCTCGTAATGTATGTGGAACCTTGAGTATGTTAGAATCTGTGCCTAAAAGAATGTTAGCTCTTTAAAGATCAGAGTGCGCAGCCATAGTGTAGTGGGAGGAATTGGATGGTTAGTCTAGACAGGTAATTTCGAGGACGAAATTATTTTAAGGAGGGTAGAATTGTAACACCCTGGTTTTAGGGGTTAGATTTTCGGTGCTTAGCTCAGGTGTTGGCACACTTCAGTGTGTGGTTGGGTGAGTTTTAGGGGTCCTGAGAACCCTAGGTGGTGGTGGAATGCTTTGGAAAATTTTTTAGTTTTAGGGGCTAAAAGGGGGAGCTTGGATAGAGGGGGTCTTAAGAGAAATTTTTGTGGGATTAAGGCACAAAGATAGGCTTGGCAAAGTGGTAGGAAAGCGCCACTCTAGAGCTTGGGAGGTGACGCCACTTGAAGGAGAAAGGGGGGGCTCAGGTTCGATTCGCAAGGGCAGCAGGAGGCCTTTGTTTTTGCGTCATAAAGGTAGGGTGTTGGACGGTTTTGAAAGGCTTAAAAGATGGAGGAAGACTTGGTCTTCTCTTTTTGAATTCGGCTAGGTAGGTAAGGGAATAAGATTTGACTTAGTCAAATCTTTTTGAATGGATGTTAGGGAGGTGATTTAGGAGAGATTTGAGGGATTTTATGGGGAGGTTGAGTAGTGGCCGAATTTTGTATTCTTTAGGGGGGAGCTTGGCCGAATGTTATAAATAGGGGGTGCTCACCTTTGGTCATTTTTCTTTCAACCATTTGTTTTCTCCCTTGCCGAAAGTTCTTCCCTTTTCTTTATTTATTCTTTCTCTAGTCCATTGCCGAAAGTGAGTCTAAGCAAACCCCTTTCCATATTATTTCTTTGCAGCCGAAATTGGAAGAGGGCATAACCTTTTATGAACCTATATCCCTCTTCCTTCTCACCTTTTTCTTTTAAACCTTGCTTAAACCGAAATCATCCTTAAAAGACTGCCATTGCCGAATATCCCAACACCATCTAAGAGCCTTGTCGAATCATCCATTCTCACATTCTCTTCACTTTGGTTACAAGTCCCTGAGCCGAACCACTCTCTTGTGGTAGCCGAATTGGTGGGGAGCCCCTGAAGTTTTGGAGGAAGTCATCTGGGATTAATAGCTCGGTAAGTGGTTTAGGTAAAAACATTCTAGTAAGTGTTGTTGCTTAGCTTATGACTTAGGGTTTAACCGTTGTTCTGATTAAGTGTGTTGATGGAGGCAACAACCAGTCAGAGTGGGCAAGGGAAGGCACCTATCCCGAAGTTCAAGAAGAGAGCTGTCTCGGCGGTTCGAGATTGGCCACCGGGGTGTGGGCCAGCAGCAGGGGATAGCTATAGGCAGATAGCAGTTGTTTCGTTGAGCGATAGCGTAGGGATTGAAAGCTTAGAACTGCAAGTGTTAAGGTGCGTAGTAATCGCACTATTTCTTCGGTTAATTGCTTGCTAATGCTTATTTTGGATAATCGGATATCAGGTGAGTAAATTGGTGATATTTTGTTATTGTGTTACATATATATATACATCTCGTGTGATAACGATATGAGCTGTATGCTTATTTATATGATGACTTAACATGTGGCATTTATATACTTGCATGGGGAGGTGGATTGATCAATGAAGGAAGAAGTGTACACATGGTGTACGTGGTCTAATGTTAGCTCAGGCTACATTAGCGCTTGATGGTTAGCTTTGTGCTACCTCAAGGGAGATGTTGGCTAGGTGCCCATCTCGGCGGTTGATGGCTATGTGCATCACCGTAGACAGATTATGGTTTTGGGATCACTTTGGTTGATCGGTGGCTCAGCCACGGCCTTGAGCAGCAAGCTTGCCAAGGTAAGGTTTATGGATCACGATGTGATCAGTGGTGGATTAGCCACGGCCTTAGGCAGGGAGTATGCTAAGGTTGGTGTCACGGTTGGATAGTAGGTTGAGCTGAAATGCATTCTTGCATGATTTGTTTCGATGGCTGTGTGGGTATGGGCCAAGCCCATACGGATGGAAATATGTGTTGTGATTATGCACTGAGTCAGTGGACTCACTCTTTTCATTAACCATTTCAGGTGATGCGTAGATTGGACCGGGATCGGAGAAGACACATGGTGGCCTATGCAGAAAGAGGAGTTTAAATATTTTTAAGCTTATTTATATTAAGTATTTGGGTTTAAATATTGATGTAATAAGGGCCTTTTGATTCTTATTTACTTTGGGAATTATTTTATTATTATTTTAAATTATGATTGGATTATATTAAGTTACTAAGTGGAAACGAATTTATTATGGCAACTTATTTATTCAAAATTAGTCTTATATATTCGCTAAAGTTTACTTTTTGGCATTTTATAATATTTATATGATATCAAAGTTTTTCTCATACAATATCAAATAAACATGGAATTTTCAAAGGTTAATAAATTTACTGTTTTATTTTAAGTCAAAAAGAATTTTCCACCGTTTTTCCGCAGTGACATAACCAGATTCGGTCGTAGTGAATGGGCTGGGTTTGGGGGTGTTACACATATACTATATGAAACAAGATTTAAAATCATCAGAAACCACCACACTATCATTGTACACTTATGGCATGTATAGCTAGACTTTTACACCTGCTACGGTAGTCCTAGAACCGACTAAACCATAGCTCTGATACCACTAAATGTAACACCCCTTACCCGGATTCTACGTTGAAACCGAGCCTGAGGTGTTACTGTATTAAAACTACTTGTTCGCCACTTAGACTCATCGTGACTACTCTTTTAAGTCACCTCAACGACCTCATTCTCGACGTACAAGGCCTCACTCATACACACGAGGGCTCTCAAGACTATAACGGAAATTTTTTCAAATCTTAAAATTTTTCTCTTTTATACAGGGCTCACACGCCCGAGCAAGATGAGACACGCCCGTGCGTAGACACGCACACTCATGCCTTCCAATCGTGGTGAACACTGACTATCTACCCACGGCCTCAAAGCCTAGTCACACGCCCGTGTGGCTAGTCTGTGGTCTATTCTGACTTACTATGCCAACATGCAGGGGACACACGGCCAAGTCACACGCCCGTGGGCTGACCGTGTGTCACACATGGTCTAGACACACGCCAGTGTGTCTATCCACATGGACAAGAATAAAGCTATATGCCAAGTTCTTTTCACCCCTTTAGCATACATAACATGCACTCATTCAACACATCCATAACCAACTCATAATGAAGTGCAATTTCTCATGGATAACTACATCTTTTCATATAATAAAGTAGCCAACAACTATGGCATTATACAAAATAGATTATCCAACTATGGGCTAACACATCTTAGCCATTTACAACAAAATTCACTAACTTTTCTAGCCCCTCTACATGCCATATACAAAACATTGAGTCTCATGTACCAGAGTGTGATGATAACGTGGGTGATTCTCCAGTTGATCCTCGTATCTCGAGTCAACTCTATTGCTCTATAATACAAGGGAAAAGAAAGAGAGTAAGCTTTAAGCTTAGTAAGTTTACACATAAACAATTAAGCATCATAGTATAAGCTAAACAACAATTAGCATATACTAACGTATAATACACAACTATGCTTACTCTTTCTATCCCTTACCACATTTCCAACACATCATGAGTCATATACTCATAACCATTGAAATGCACCCCTGCATTCAACATCACATTTATACAATATACAACACAACATCATTCCTCGATAATTCATCCACACAGCTAATTAACTCAATAATACAACCACACAGTAATCCACACAGCTAATTTCTCAGTGGTTTCGCATTTAGCCCACCACAATCAATTTATAAGGTAGTATCGCACTTAGCCTACCTCAAAGGTAATCATAGTGGTTTCGCACATAGCCCACTAGACGATATACCTAACGATAGCATCGCACATAGCCAGCTCATCGTCAATATGCATTAGGATGGTATCACACTTAGCCCACCATTTAGCATTATCAATACACATTCTCATATCTACTTACTCAATCATTCATCCATTCACAATATCTACCACATTCATTCCACATAGGTTATCAAACATGCTACACACTAGCTAGCATTAACAAATTGTAAGTATGAATGCATTTTTTATGCATAGACTTACCTCGGTACTCAAAAGTATAGAAACGTGCAATTTAGTCCACCACCTTGCTCTTGCCTCGGTTTAGATCTGGGCTTAGACGCTCTTACTAGCAAGCTTGAAAAATTTGAAGGACCCTAACAATGGGTCTTAAAAATTTTGGCAGCCTTGGAGAAGAAGATGAGTGAGTTTTGTCATCTTTTCTCCTATTTTAATCATTTAATAGCCAAATGACCAAAATGCCCTTTTTGATAAACTTCCTATTTTAATTCATCCATGCCCAATTTTGTCTAAAAACTAAAATTGGTAAAATTACTCATTAAGGACCTCTAATTAATATTCTAGAGCTATTTCACACAAATAGCTTCTAGAATCTCATATTTTGCAACTTTTGCAATTTAGTCCTTTTGGACAATTTAACTGCAATTTCACAAAATTGCTTCATGAAACATTCACACTAGCATGCATACATAGCATAAACCTAAAAAACTCATAAATATACCTCGGATTTGTGGTCTCACACCACTATTCTGACTAGGCCTTAAACCGAGATGTTCCATGGCCGGACTCAGTCGATCCTGCCCTAACACCTCCACGGCCTCTGCCGCGGCCTCTGTCATGGCCTCTTCCACCTCGCCTAGCGCTCATCGTTGCATAGTTCTGAATTAAAAATTTTATGGAATTAGTACTTAGTTCCACTTGTTTAGGACACATGTCTTATGTAAGTAATAACGCTCTTTCTTAAAGTTATTCCGCGGCCGAGAATCCACTACAGGCTTAGGTTCCCTACGGGCTTTAGTCTCTAAAAGTCTATTTAAGTAGCCTAATATCTATACAATTCAATAATTTAGGCAATTGTAGTACAGAGAACTTACTTGGCTCGACGTCGAGGGCTCGGTGAACCACATTTCAAGAATCTTGCAACAAACTTTTTAATCCAAAATCGTGCTCTAATACCACTAAATGTAACACCCCAAACCCAGCCTAGAAGTTACACCCGAGTCCAGAATGTCACATTAAAGGCACACTCCAAAACGATCTTACAATTTAACATTTAAGGCCCAAAAGCCTAAAATCCAATATATCTTGTTAAGTTAAGAGGAAAAGCCCACCTTTTAGGAAAACGTTCATATATTAAGTTATTTTGAAAACCATGTCATCTTTAGATATTTTATGAAATTTATTAAGCAGATAGTTGGAACAATAATAATAAACCCAAAGTCTAAAGTCATTTAGGAGTTACATGGCCTTATTACAATCCAATGAAAATAAACAAAGTACTTAAAACAATTTCATTTGAACAAATTAAAGCATTTGAACGACTTGTAGTGTGGCCATCTTCGAGTCCTCTCCCACGTCGAGCCGTCTATTCAAGATTACCTGAAACATTAAATTAAAGGGTGTGAGTTTCGAAACTCAGTGTGTACAACCCTTGACAATCAAATCAACATACAATTATTCACATAGGGCCTAAGCCCTGTCGAAATCGGTGGTCTTGGGCCTTAGCCCACAATGACCTCATATCATATCATATCGCATCATATTGAACAAGATAATGCAAAACCCACCCCTAAAATCCATCTGCTACACACACCATTTCCCCTCCAACCTTATGACTCCTATGGGGAATTCTAGCTCGACCCACCCTTCCGCTACACACCAAGGGTAGCCCGGTTGCAGTACTACTAAACGTTGCAGCAAAGCTGCTAGTTATATACTAGGCTTAAAGCCTCCGGTGGATCCATACCATACGGCCATGCGATCCTCAATTCTTCTTCCGTACCATAATTCCCACCCATATGCATCCTAAGCAGAATATCATATGAATGCATCAACGCACAAGTAACATCCATATACTCATATTCGTCACATAGGGGTATTTTCATCATTTCCCTACCCAGGAGTATTTTCGTAATTCTACCCTACAAGGGTATTTTGGTAATTTGGCAAAACAGGGGTATTTTGGTAATTTTGAAAACAGGGGTATTTTGGTACTTTTACAAAATAAGGGTATTTTGGTAATTTTGCGAAACAAGGGTATTTTGGTAAATTACAATTCTAAGGGTATTTTAGTAATTCTTTAAACATAAGGGTATTTTAGTAATTTTCCAAATATAAGGGTAATTGGTCCCTTTCGGGTTTTAGTTATGAACTTTGGCCCATCAACAAGTCCTCGCGGCTAAAGTGAACAGACACTACGCTAGGGCCGCTTAAGTACCAAGCTCTCCCTAGATCCAATCCTAGACATGCGTATGTCCGTTGCCACAGTCTAACCCAGCCACTTTTTCACGGACATGTTTAATTAGATTAAGTCTTATGAAATTGAAAAGTTGTTCAAACTAGGCCTAAGTCCATAAATCCTAGCATATTTGTCTACGTCCCCATAAATCCCATCAAACCCAAATTACAACCTTACGACCCATTAGGCCCAAATCTTATCATATGGCCTACTAAGCCCAAAACAAATCCAAATCAAGTATCATGCGTGACTAACTCAATACGTTTAACAAACCAAACCATTTCATCAAACTTAACCTCAGGGCTCACCGGGCCCATTTAGCCACTTCCGGCTTTTCAACTTTTCAGCATTGCCGATATCGTGTATGTAGTGTTTGTACACACTTGGTAACATTGCGAGCTACAAACCCCTTAGTCACGAACCTACAATTGACATTACTAGCGATTAACCAAAGTGTTAACACATACTGACCAAAAATCGAAACCTCACCGTACCCTTACCGTGTGCCTCACGTTCTAGTAGCACTTCCTTTGCTACTATTGGCGATTATCCTCTAGATCTGCACCCAAACACCTATATCGTCAAAACGAAGTGACCCATATTGATCATAAGTCACCGCTATGAGCCACAATAGATTCGGCCATTTACTAACACTCTAACTGAGTCGAGAATACTTACTGCCTTGATAGCAATCCTTACCTACCGCGCTTGCGATTGCTGAGCCTCACCCTTGTTAATACATGGTAACGACAAAGAAAGGTTAGATAGCCCTTCGGCTTTTAATAAAACACTTTAAAAATTCAACTATATCCTTTACCTCAGAGTCCAATTCGGCACCACTATATCCACCTCCCAATCCCTATCTTTTCTCCCTTATCTGCACCTTAAATTTCTCTCCTGAACACTCCCTTTCAGAGTCCCCTCCAACGCCAACTCCTTCTGTCCAGGCACAAAAATAAAACTCCTTAGTTTCCCGTCCTAAGCCTCGAACCTTGGACCTCCTTAACTGCTTAACACGCCACCTCACAGACCCTATATGACGCCACTTTCCTCTGGACTACAAGCTCATCTGTGTCCCTTTTCTTCTTTTAATCTGCTTATGAGGCCTCCTGCCTGAGACTAGGGTCCACTAAGTAAGAAAATTAAATTTTTCCCTACGGTCACCCCTAACTCTAACGCTTCAAATAATCCCGATACTATCTTAATAATATTATTCAAAGTGCTATACATACATAGGCACAGAAATTAAGGTTTCGAGATTTTTAGGGCGTTACATTATTGCTTCGCGTATTATCTGAATTAGAAATTTTATGAAATTAGCTCATAGTTTCAATAATTAAATAGATATTTTATGGAAGTAGTAGTTCAGAGTTGTTTTTGCAATCACAAGCTCACTATAGTTTTAGTTTCCTATAGTTTCTCAGTTTACTCTAGCTAAAGAGTCTCAATATAGTCTATCATCTAAAGTAAGCCCAGTAACTATTTAGAGTATAATAGTTTAAAACAGATTTCAGTATCACAAGAACTTGGTCCGACGCCGGAGACTCGATGTGCCATGCTTTTCAAAGGAGATACCTCAAACCCTTCACATATTAAAAAACAACTTATCAAAATCCAAGATTTGAAATCCCATTCCACAGCCGAATTTTGCAAGCAAGCTCTGATACCACTAAATGTAACACCCCAAACCCGGCCTAGACATTATGGCTGAATCTGGCGTGTCAAATTGAAGTGTTTTTCGAAAACCATGTTTTCATTGAAAACCCTTCTTGAAATTTAAAACTTCTTGTACAAAACCTCCATTTGAGTTTGTTTATTTTCAATCCTGGTTTATTAAAAAGCTATTACTTTTTAAATTGTTATTACCCTTTTATCCTTATTTGTAGTGGAAGCTTAATTTAACACAAATGAAAACGTGGTATTTAGAAATTAAGTTGCGGAAACGTAGCGTTTGACAAACAGTTATTGTTTTGAAAAACCGCGGTCTACTTTTAACAAATAGAAAACATAATAAACTGAAAATCCCAAATCAAAACCAGAAATCAAAAGAGGACTTATTACAACCCAATAAGAAAACGTTTTAAGTAAGGTAAAATAGAATACTAAAATTTAAAGTTGTTCGTAGTGTGGCCACCTCCGAGTCCTCTAGTACGTCGATCCACTTACTGAGGATTACCTAAAAAATTAAAAAGAGGGGTGAGTTTACGAAAACTCAGTGTGTACAACCCTCCTCGATCATAAAGCATGCATCACATCAATCTGGGCCTAAGCCCATTACAGTAATTAGTGTGGCCCTAAGCCCAACACAGTAACGGTGGTAATTAGGCTTTCGCCCATAATAGCCTCAGTTGGGCCTTAACCCATATTAAATGTCACATATCACATCTATCTGGGCCTAAGCCCATCTCAATATTAGAATCAGTATATGCAATGCATGAATACCCAAACCAACCCTGCACTCCGTCTCCTATCCAACCCTGCAGTCTTGTGGGAATTTAATTTACCCACCCATCCCTACACTCCTTATGTAGCACCGGTTGCGGCACTAACCAATATTGCAATAGAGCTACCAACACATAATTGGCTTAAAGCCATCGGTGGATCCACAATCGTCAAGCGACCATGCGACCCTAACAACTCATATACTTCCTCCAAATCAATATCCCATCCCCCATGTAGCATAATATCACATGAATGCAAACATACCATAAATAACATACAATAACAATCATATAACAAGTAGGGATATTTTAGACATTTTTCCCTTCAGGGCCATAACGGTCATTTTACCCTACAGGGGCATTACTGTCATTTACCCTATGGGGGTATTTCGGTCATTTTACCTTAACAGTCAACAATGTGAATGGGCCCAAGGCCCATTATGCGACCCATGTGGGTCCACATGCCCGTGTGGCCCGATAAGCCTAGAAACGACCTTAGCCATGTGAACGACACAGCCGAGTCCAATAATTTCCACATGTCCTTAAGATTTGCTCGTGTAGGGCCCATGAGCCCATTGGGCCCACATGACCTATTTCGGCCCAATGTGGCCCAAAACTTTAAGACCGCTTGTAACACCCCTTACCCATGTCCGACGCCGGGACCGGATACGAGGCATTACTATCCTTGACCTTTCTTAAACATGTATTAACGGGCTATAAAATTTCGTTCCAATTTAAAAACTTTCTTTTCTTAGTCATAACATTCATCTCATAGGCGTACGAGGCCATAAACATACATTCAGATGATTTCAGAGTTTAACCGGAAACTTTTACTCTCTCTGAAAATTTTTGTCTAAATAGGGGTCACATGCCTGTGTGACTTGAGACACGCCTGTGTGGGCAGGCCGTGTGGTCTCACATGCCAATGTCCCTAGTCCATGTACAGTTTATTTTTATTACAAACCTACAAGGGTTTTCACACAGCTTGATACACACCCGTGTCAATGGCCCGTGTCCTTCACATGGCCTAGACACGCCCGTGTCCTCACCCGTGTGAAAAACTAGGGGTATTCTGTTTGTGACGTCAGCAACCCCTTAAGGAGCACACGGCCTAGACACAAGCCCGTGTGGCTAGCCCGTGGTCGGCACTGACTTAAAACACTAACATGCAGGGGACACACGACCTATTAGGACACCCATATGGGTTGACCGTGTGTGACACACGGCCTAGACACACGCCTATGTTACTACCCGTGTGGACACTTAAAGGCTATTTTCCAAGCCACTTGCCATCCTGAAATAAAAATCATTCATATACCCAATCCAACCACTCAAATACTTCATCAAAGACATGAACATTAATGCATAAATAATCATCAATTGATTTATAAACTTAGTAAATATTGGTCAACCTCTTTAGCCATATACAAAAGAATGATAACCTTAATGGCCAACACTTTGGCCCCTCTTATAACTTACATCAAGATGAAATAATTCCTATACATGACATACTTAATAAAACAACTTGACCATACCAAAATAGTGATTGATAGTGTGCTCTAAGCTCCGATGTCAATGATCCACGAGTTAGCTTGGCGAGGCTCGGTATTCAAAATATATGTAGAGATGTAAGTTAGTCCTTGACTTGGTTTTTTTGCCTTGGTTTCGATCCGGGCTTCACGTTTCTTGGTCTATAGTAACAATTTCACTTGTTAATTTCACATATTGACTAAATTGACCCATAATTCATGTTTTGGAAAAATTACAATTTTGCCCCTAGACTTTGGCAAAATGACCATTTTGCCCCTAGGCTCGGAAATTATTTCTAATCACATTTCTACCTTCAACAATCCTAGGTGAACATTTAATACTCTTATAGCTATCATCAAAACTCAACATTTCACATACTTCCTACCAATTTATAACCTTTTCATCAAGGTTCAATTAGACGCTTTCAAGACAACACCTCTCATAAAAGTTGATAATCTAACAACTAAGACTCAATTTCTTCCATAAAAATGCAGCAAATAGCAATGATAGCTCTCATGGTGAAACCCTAAACTTTTCACCATATTGGACAATAGTCCCCTCATTTGAAAGCTTAAGGTTTAGGGGTCTCAAAAGTACAACTATTTTCAAGAAAAGATCACTAGAACACTTACTAGAGAAGAGATGAGTGTGCTGAAATTTTTGAAGCTTTCAACCCCTATTTTGCTTGAAAATTTCGGTGGAAGAGATGAACAAGAAAGATGGACATCATTATCATCTTTTCTTTATTTTAATATTAATTATCAATTTAATCCACCT
Organism: Gossypium australe; assembly: GCA_005393395.2. Lineage (NCBI taxonomy): Eukaryota > Viridiplantae > Streptophyta > Magnoliopsida > Malvales > Malvaceae > Gossypium > Gossypium australe. The sequence continues at coordinate 83,393,452 of CM016619.1, read as the reverse complement.
ACTATCAACTACTTTGACCAATTTTGTCCATCTTTGTCTCCTATATAGTCTATGGTCGTCCAAGCAAATATTGGAGGCCTAATTGCTTTTTAAAGACCTCCAATTATCAATCTATGGCTATTTGATACCTTTAGCTTATAGAATGGAACTTTCGCACTTTATACGATTCAGTCCTTTTTCGCGATTAAACATGAAATCGCTAAAATTAAATTACCAAAATTCTCATGTACTTATACAATCATATAGTAATTCATAAAATCACATGAAAATAAATTTCTCAAATCTCGAATTAGTGATCCCGAGATCACTATTCCAACTAGCCCCTAAATTGGGCTATTACAATTTTCCCCCTTAGGGATTTTCGTCCCCGAAAATCTTACTGGTGAAAAGGTTGGGGTATTGGTTTTTCATTGTTTCCTCAGGCTCTCATGTAGCCTCTTCTATTCCGTGCCTTTGCCATAGAACTTTCACTAGGGCTATGCTTTTGTTTCTTAACTGCTTGACCTCTCGCGCCAAAATTCTAACCGGCTCTTCACCATAAGTCAAGTCTGGTTGTATCTCTACCTCTGTCAGTACAATGACATGTGTAGGGTCTGAGCGATATCAGCGCAACATGGATACATGAAAGACGTCATGAATCTTTTCCAGCTCAGGTGGCAAGGTCAACCGATAAGCTATCGTTCCTATCCTCTCAGTAACTTCATAAGGTTCGATAAAATGCAGACTTAGTTTGCCCTTCCAGCCAAATTTGAGGACTTTTCTCCAATGTGATACTTTCAAAAACACTTTATCTCCTACTTTGAATTCAATCTCTTTCCTTTTCAAATCTGAATAGGACTTTTGCCTATCTGAGGCAGCTTTCAGATAGTTACGTATCACCCTTACTTTCTCTTCAGTTTCTTTAACCAAATTGACCCCATGTATCTATTTCTCTTTGAGTTCTGACCAATACAAGGGCGTTCGACACTTACGCCCATACAATGCCTCATAAGGCGCCATCTTCAAACTTGACTGAAAACTATTATTGTAGGCGAATTCCACCAACGGTAAGTGTTTTTCCAAATTTCCTTGAAACTCTAAAACACAACATCGAAGCATGTCTTCGAGTATATGAATTACTCTTTCCGACTACCCGTCGGTCTATGGATGGAAGGTTGTACTGAAACTCAACTTCGTGCCCAAGTCTTCCTACAACTTTTTTCCAAAACTGTGACGTGAATCTCGAATCTCTACCCGAAATGATCGACAATGGTACACCACGAAGTCTTACTATCTCTGACATGTACAAGTCCGCTAATTTATCAAGCGAATAATTGACTCGCACAGGTATAAAATGGGTTGACTTTGTGAGTCTATCAACTACCATCCATACAACATCTTTCTTGTTCGGTGTTAAAGGTAAGCCCGTTACAAAGTCCATAGTGATATAGTTCCACTTGCACTCGGGTACCATAATAGGCTGAAGCAAACCCGAAGGCACTTGGTGTTCGGCCTTTACTTGTTGACAAATTAAACATCTCGAAACAAACTCAGAAAATATCTTTCTTCATACTCGGCCACCAATACCATTTCTTTAGATCATTATACATCTTGGTGCTACCCGGGTGTACAGATAAACATCTATTATGTGCCTCATACAAAATCTTCCTAATAACCTCATCATTCCTTGGTACACAAGTTTTGCCTCTGAACATCAGACATCCATCAAAATTTATCCGAAAATCAGACTGAACACCTTACTCGTACTGAACTCTCTTAGCTTGTAAATCAATGTCATCTTTCCGAGCCTCATAAACCTCTTGAAGAAACATTGGTCTAGCTCTCAACTCAGCTAGAATGGAACCATCATCAGACAAAGTCATTTGCGTATTCAATGCCTTCAATACAAATAGGGTCTTCCTACTCAAAGCATCAGCGACTACATTCACCTTTCCTGGATGATAAACAATAACTAGCTCATAATCTTTTATCATCTCTAACCATCTCCACTGCCTTAAGTTCAACTCTTTTGAGTCATCAAATACTTTAGGCTTTTATGATCGTTGAATATCCGGCATCTCTCACCATACAAATGGTGTCTCCAAATTTTCAATGCAAAGACAATAGCTGCCAACTTTAAATTGTGCATCGGGTAATTCTTCTCATGTGGCTTTAGTTGTCTGGATGCATATGCTATCACTTTGCCTTCTTGTATAAGTACACAGCCCAATCCATTTAAGAATGCATCGCTATAGATCACGAACTCTTTTCCCGAATCAAGTTGTACTAGAACTGAAGCCTCTGTCAACATTGTCTTTAATTTTTCGAAACTCTGCTGGCACTTTTCCGTCTACTCAAACTTTACATTCTTTTGTAAAAGTCTCGTTATTGGTGTTGCAATTAGGGAAAACCTATTAACGAACCGTCTATAATAGCCAGCTAAGCCCAAAAAAACTTCTAACCTCAGTTACATTTTTCGATGGTTTCCAATCGACAATAGTTGAAACTTTACTTGGGTCTACTCGGACTCCATCTCCTGAGACAATATGTCCCAAAAATCTAACTTCCTTGAGCCAAAACTCACTTTTGATGAACTTGGAATACAGATGATTTTCCTGTAAAATCTGTAAAACTATCCTTAAGTGCTCGGCATGCTCACTTTCATCACGGGAATATATCAGTATATCATCAATGAACACAACCACAAACTTATCTTAATATGGTCAAAAAATGCGGTTCATCAAATCCATGAACACCGCAGGAGCATTTGTCAAATCGAAGGGCATAACTAAAAATTCATAATGCCCATACCTCGTTCGAAAAGCCATCTTAGACACATCAGAGTCCTTTACTCTCAACTGATAGTATCTCGACCTCAAGTCTATCTTAAAGAATACAGTGGCTCCCTTCAATTGGTTGAATAAATCGTCGATTCTTGGCAATGGATACTTGTTCTTCACTGTTACCTTATTGAGTTGTCGGTAATCTATGCACAATCTCATAGAGCCATCCTTCTTTTTCACAAATAGCACTGGAGCACCCCATGGAGAACAACTCGGTTTGGTAAAAACTTTGTCCGTTAAATCTCACAACTGTGCCTTTAATTTTTTTCAACTCAGTTTGAGCCATTCTATAAGGAGTAATCGATATCGATACAGTACCAGGAGCTAACTTGATGCCAAACTCAATCTCTCTAATCGGAGGCAATCTTGGCAATTCCTCAGGAAAAACATATGGGTACTCACTTACTATCGGCACTGACTCAACCTTCAATTCGGTCTCTTTGGTATTCATCACAAAGGCAAGATACGCCTCATACCCTTTTCTTACATACCTCTGAGCCGTCATGTGAGAAATCACTACCGACAACCTCTCTTATTCATCTGATTCAACATGAAGGATATCCCCGTTTTCACATCTCAGGTCAGTATATTTCTTTCCACAATTTACTATCACATCGTGAGTGCTTAACCAGTCCATACTAAGAATAATGTCAAATTCATCAAATGGTAATAACATGAGGTTGGCCTTAAAGTAATGACCCCTAATCATCAAAGGACAATCTTTGCATACTTTATCAACTAAAACACTTTTGCCTAGCAGATTAGATACCTTTATCACAAACTCTGTGGACTCTATAGGCATACTCATACTAGATACTAATTTCATGCAAATATATGAGTGGGTAGATCCGGGATCAATTACTGCAATAACTTTAGTATCATGAAGAGAGAATATACCTGTAATTACATCGGGAGAAGATGTCTCTTAGTGAGCGCAAATAGCATAAGTCCTCGTAGATGCCCTACTCTCGGGTCTCACAACCTGCTCTCGAGGGTTACCTTTACTACTCGCCCCACTTCCCAGATTCCTCTGAGGTCTTCCTTTAACAATGCTCCCAGATTCGCACTCTGAGCTTTCTCTTCTTTCATCATCTCAGGACATTCTCTTATGAAGTGGTCTTGGGAACCGCACTTAAAACAAGCGTTCTCATGTGCTCGGCATTCACCGGGATGACGTCTGTCACACTGTGTGTGTTCCAGTCTATTAGATCGAATGTTCCTAACACTAGCAACTGAAGTAGTCTGGGCCTTATTCCCCGAATATTGTTTACCCTTGTTTCTACTTGAAAACTTGGCGAAAGTAGCCGATCGAGTGGAGAAATCTCTTGACTTCTTGGACGACGACTGGAATGACTTACTCCACTGCCTCTTTCTTGAGTCACGAGACTCTATTTCAGCTTTTTTTTCTCTTTTACTAACTCTTCTGCTTTACAAGCCCGTTCCACTAGTACAACAAATTCTTTTAATTCTAGGACAGCAATAAACAATTTAATGTCTTCGTTTAGTCCATCTTCAAATCTCTTACACATGATAGCTTCAGTGGATACACACTCTCGAGCGTATTTACTGAGTCTTACAAAATCACGTTCATACTCAGTTATTGACATCTTACCTTGCTTCAACTCAGGAATTCTTTCCTCTTCTGGTCAATAAATCTTTGGCTGATGTACTTCTTTCTGAATTCTTTTCGGAAAAACTCCCATGTGACCCTTTCCCTTGGTAACATCGACAAGGGTATTCCACCATTGATAAGTGGAATCTCTCAAAAGTGAAACAAATCATTTCATGCACTCTTCAAGTGTGCAAGACAACTCATCAAATACCCTGCTGGTATTTTCAAGCCAAAACTCTGCTTTTTCAAGATCGTCATCTTTACTAGCCCTAAATTCCTCTACTCCTTGTTTCTGGATTCTATCAACCGGAGGTTTTTCTCTTCTTACCACTTCTACCACTTGAGGAGCTACAAGGGTAGGCTGAGGAATAGGTGGAGGTGGAGGGGTTGTGCATTCGGGTTCGTACGAACGAACTCCGTGTACCATGTATTCATCATGTGGAGAAAGGCTTCTCTAGCCTCTTCTCCTCCTCTCTGACTTACTGTCATAGGTCTATCCTTATTCTCATTTGGCACCGTCCCTTCAACGGGAGTTGGCGCGTTACTTTCTACATCATCCGCCACAGCTCTTTTGGGATCCATTTACTATATGAAAACACAATTTAAGTCGTCAGGAGTCGTCACACTATCATTATAAAAATACTCTTATGTATGGCATGTATAGCTAATCTCATACTTACGTTACATTAGTCCTAGAATCGACTAAATCGTAGCTCTAGTACCACTAAATGTAACACCCCTTACCCATGTCCGACACTGGGACCAGATACGATGCATTACTATCCTTAACCTTTCTTAAACATGTATTAACGAGCTATAAAATTTTGTTCCAATTTAAAAAATTCCTTTTCTTAGTCATAACATTCATCTCATGGGCCTACGAGGCCACAAACATACATTCAGATGATTTCGGAGTTCAACCAGAAACTTTTACTCTCTTTGAAAATTTTTGTCTAAACAGGGGTCACACGCCCGTGTGACCTGAGACACGCCCGTGTGGGCAGGCCGTGTGGTCTCACACGCCCCTGTCCCTAGCCCGTATACAATTTATTTTTATTACAGACCTATAGTGGTTTTCACACGGCTTGACACACACACGTGTCAATGGCCTGTGTCCTTCACACGGCCTAGACACGCCCGTGTCCTCACTCCTGTGAAAAACTAGGTGTATTCTGTTTGTGACGTCAGCAACCCCTTAAGGAGCACACGGCCTAGACACAAGCCCGTATGGCTAGCCCGTGGTCGACACTTACTTAAAACACTAACATGCAGGGGACACACGGCCTATTAACACACCCATATGGGTTGACCGTGTGTGACACACGGCCTAGACACACGCCCGTGTGACTACCCGTGTGGACACTTAAAGGCTATTTTCCAAGCCAATTACCACTCTGAAATAAAAATCATTCATATACCCAATCCAACCACTCAAATACTTTATCAAAAACATGAACATTAATGCATAAATCATCATCAATTGATGTATAAACCTAATAAATATTGGCCAGCCTCTTTAGCCATATACAAAAAAATGATACCTTAATAGCCAACACTTTGGCCCCTCTTAGAACTTACATCAAGATGAAATAATTCCTATACATGACATACTTAATAAAAACAACTTGACTATACCAAAATAGTGATTGATAGTGTGCTCTGAGCTCCGACGTTAATGATCACGAGTTAGCTTGGCGTGGCTCGGTATTCAAAATGTATGTAGAGATGTAAGTTAGTTCTCGACTTAGTTTTTCTGCCTCGGTTTTAATCCGGGTTTCACATTTCTTGGTCTATAGTAACAATTTCACTTGTTAAATTCACATATTGACTAAATTGACCCATAATTCATGTTTTAGCAAAATTACAATTTTGCCCCTATACTTTGGCAAAATGACCATTTTGCCCCTAGGCTCAGAAATTAATTCTAATCACATTTCTACCTTCAACAAGCCTAGGTGAACATTTAATACTCTTATATCTATCATCAAAACTCAACATTTCACATACTTACTACAAATTTATAACCTTTTCATCAAGGTTCAAGTAGGTGTTTTCAAGACAACACCTTTCATAAAAGTTGATCATCTAACAACTAAGACTTAATTTCTTCCATAAAAATGCAGCAAAAAACAATGATTACTCTCATGGAAAAACCCTAAAAGTTTCATCATATTGCACAATAGTCCCCTCATTTGAAAGCTTAAGCTTTAGGGGTCTCGAAAGAAAAACTATTTTCAAGAAAAGAACACTAGAACACTTACTAGAGAAGAGATGAGTGTGCTTAAATTTTTGAAGCTTTCAACCCCTATTTTGCTTGAAATTTTAGTGGAAGAGATGAACAAGAAAGATGGACATCATCTTTTCTTTATTTTAATATTAACTGTCAATTTAATCCACCTAGTATCAACTACTTTGACCAATATTGTCCATCTTTGTCTCCTATATAGTCTATGGCCGGCCAAGCAAATATTGGAGGTCTAATTGCCTTTTAAAGACCTCCAATCATCAATCTATGGCTATTTTATACCTTTAGCTTATAGAATGGAACTTTCGCACTTTATGCGATTTAGTCCTTTTTCGCGGTTAAACATGAAATCGCTAAAATTAAATTACCAAAATTCTTATATACTTATACAATCATAAACTAATTCATAAAATCACATGAAAATAAATTTCTCAAATCTCAGATTAGTGATCCCGAGGTCATTGTTTCAACTAGCCCCTAAATCGGGCTGTTACACCACTCATAGTGCCCTCCGTCATTTTACACCCATATTCGTGGGCTCGGTCCACCACACGTGCGATCGCACGCTCGTGTGGCATCATTCGCCAGTACTTCGACTTTTTGGCCTTTCGTCAATCTACGATCAGAAGGAGTGTGGTTACACACCTGATCGTGGAGCGCACAACGAATCCATAGCACCGAACCTACCATATTCAAAACTAACGGTTAATCACTCGATCAATACATTTATTCTTTCTTTTTTCCAACCACATGGCGGAATCACATTGATACCTGCCTTAGTCGATCGAGATTTGATAAGTCCCCACTAACTGTTAGCAAGAATCGATCTCCTTGCTGCAATTATAGTCAAAATTGAGAGTAGGCCTTCGACCGCTTTTGGAACATGCGCCCCTCTTTACTCCTCGAGAACGCCTAGGTATTAACCAACGTTAGTCTAAGGGAAGAGAGAGAGGATTCGACAGAAGGGAAAAAGAACCATACTAGCAACAAAAATCTATTTAAGGAATCACCATAACTTACACTTAACCTCGGCAAACAGAGGAGAAGAACCCGCAGCCTTATGATAGGAGAACAGAAATGAGAGTAAATTTGACAATAGATGAAAGAGAGATAGCAGGGTATTCGGGTTTTACACACTTATGGACAAATGATAACCGTGTTAAACAAAAAGGGAAACTCAGCTCAAGAGAAATAAATAGGGAAAAATAAAAAAAGAAAAGATGTAGAAGAAGAGAAGAGATGCAATCGGCTAAGGAAAAAAAAGGCAGAAAAGGTACAAAAAGATGCCTAAATGGTAACACAGAAACGGCTAAAAAGAAAGTAGAGTTAAACAGAGCAAAAAGAATGACGAGAGGTCACCTTTAGTGCAATTTCGGTAGCATCCAGAAAAATAAAAAAGTAGCTTCGGTTAGGTAACTAAACTGATCAAAAGAAAAGAAAAAAAAAACTCAACAAAGCTGAAATATGCACCAAAATCCCCGTTTGGCCGAATTTCTTGAGTGCTACACTCAAATTTCGGCTCCAACCTCCTCCAATTCCAATTCTTCATTTTTCTCCTCCATTTTGTCCTCTAAATCTTTACCAACTTCTATCCCTATCCCATGAATCACTCCCCCAAAACCGATTCGACAACCACCTTAGCAGAACTCCACTCCAACTCAAACACTAGGTGTCCCATCAGCAAAATAAATACTCCATTGTTTATCCAAAGACTTGAACCTCAAACCTCTTGCCAGCTGTAACGCCACCTTGCCACTAGACCATCCACTCTCTTTGTGTCACATTTTACCTTCAATAAATTAAAAGGTCTAAAGGCCAAAGTTCAGGTTCCTTTAAAAGAAAAACCAAAACAACTTGTAAGAGCCAAGACTTGGACCCAGGCTCCCTTGCAACCTTAATGACACCACAACCACTAGAACACATGCTTCCTTGTGTCATTTTTTAAACACAGTAATTTAAAAGGCCTACATCCAAGCATCCACGGTTTTATCCACTTAAAACCAAAATTTTTTCTAAAGCCCAAGTTTGAACCCAGGACTTTTCCAACTCCTCTCAGGACCCTTAACCACTGAAGCAGACATTTAATTGTGACATTTCCTAACTCACATAAACTTTTATGCACTGTCTCCTAACCGTTCCCTTGCTAAGGCCCAATACTTCTAGGCCCAAATTCTGAGGCGTTACAAGAATGCCTCTATTTTGGATTTTATTCTCATCACAGAGTCGATGTCGCGACACATGAGGACATGTGTCTTGACATAGCAACAAGTATGTTCCTCTGTAGCCATCTTTAGGGGTATATAGTGACACCTTCAGCTTGTGTCCTGACATTGAAGGCAATTTCTCACTTTCTCTATCTGCTCTCCATGTTGCAACATCAGAGCTCCCATGTTGCGACATAGCGTCTAGTATTGACTCGAAACGCCTTCCAATGGTCTCCAGTACACTCATAAAGTACGTTATCTCTCCCTTAGGCCTCATTTTGCCCTTAAATTTAATAAAAGACTTAATTTGCACATTTTATTGAATGTAAATTAAAGTAAAGGAACTTAATTAAAACATAACGAAAATGCTTGTATTTAAGCTCCTTTAATGTGAAAACTAGTTTAATCTGCTACATCGAATCACGACAGATCAAACTCCCCCACACTTAAGTCATTACTTGTCCTCAATGAACATAAACTAAGATGAAAAAATAAAAATGACAACCATTGAGCATGTAACACCCTATACCCAGGTTGGTCGCCAAGCCGAATATTAGGATGCCACACCACCGTCTCATATCATAGTCATAGTAAATTGTCACATTGTTAAGAAATCATCATCTTTATCAGTGATCTTATAAATTTTTAGTCAAACATATATCAATCATCATTAGAATAAGCCAAACATACTTTAAATAATATTTTAATAATAATTAAACATGCATAAGGTCTATTTATCAAAGTCTCAAAACTGACCACTTTGGTATTGATACTGAAGGTGAGGTATCGATAATTCTCTCAAGTGGCATCGATACCGCTTGGAAAATCAGTACCTAAACTGCTTACTGTTTCTTGCTTATAAACATAAACCTCAAAAATTATCAGTACCTCTGCTAAAGTATCGATATTTCTACCCCAAGTATTGGTACTCGTGATAGGTTATTGATACCAATTAACCATTCTAACTTCCTGTACATTTCACAATCACAGAGGTATCATTTTTATAACATGAATATCAATACCTCTGCTTTAGACCAGAAAAATGTAACATACATGGGCATATAAGTTATTCTAACTTGTACCAATTTATCATGCTATCATATTATCATCAACTAAAAATCAAAACGACCGTAATACTAGTATCAAACATTAAAATTAAGTCTGAGCTATAATCAACATAATACAAAATGGATCTAAAAAACTTAGGAGTATATAGTCTATGAAAGCATCCAAAACATTATGGAAAATATCAGTAAAAGTCCACCACGTTGTCTTATTCCTAAAAGGTAAACAAATAACGATAACACCTACGTAAACACGGAAATAGACTTGCTTGGATCACTCCTTGGAACCACGTTCCTCGCACAGGCACTTAACTACTCTACAAGGGTTTTAAGAAAGGAGTGGGTGTGAAACACCCCACACCCGGCCCACGAGCCCGGACCGGATCTGGTATGTTCCTTAAATAAACCGGTTTTCAAATTCTTTGTTACTTAGAGAAAATTTGCATAATTTTTAGAAAAATGTTGTTGTGGATTGGGCTCAGATTGGGAACCCATTTAATCTTTTTGAAAATCCAATTTTATTTTTATTATGGTGACAAAATAATTGTTAAGGTTTATTAAAAAAATATATTTCACTTAAAATTTAATCCAAAAATCTTTTGTAACAAAATAATTAAAAGTAAAGCAGAAATAAAGAAAATCCACTAGGCCTTATGGCCTTATTACATCAAGTAAAACCCAATAATAAAATTAAAGGTACTAAAAAGAAATAAAGTCCAAAAATAAATTCTTCAAATGATGCATGGCCACCTCAAGGTCTACCGTCCCGATCCGTCACTGTTCATCACCTGAAAATAGTTCCCACAACGGGGTGAGTCAACAGACTCAATGTGTACACAACATTAACATTCAACAAATCAGGCATACAAGTTCATATCAAGTTCATGTTCATATAAAATAAATGATGCAACCCAAACCCAAGCCTAATGGTCCATCCGCTACACACCACCCGTACCTGCCAGTCACACCGTGAGGACTACTAAGTCAACCCTCCATCCGCTACACACCATCGAAGGCAGTCGCTGCAGTCGACGTGCTCATCGCCCATATAATTTTTGTCATTAGACACCATATTCAAATAATGTAACCTAAGTTACCAAATTCAGATAATGTAACCGGAGTTACCGTATTCAAATTTTGTGACCGTAGTCACCATATTCCGTTGGTGAGACCGAAGTCAACACCTTCTTCCCCTTTCACATAGATCCCGTATGCCCCATAAATTTATATCATGCATAACATACTTAATTTCTCATTATTCACATGTTAACAATATAACATATTCGTAATCCTATCGAAAGTAGGAAACGTACCTGGGTACTCTTACCACATTTGTGGTACTTAGCCACATTCACATTCTTATGCATATTCATATATTAAAATAATTGCCATATGATATATTGAAAGTTAGTGTGAGTACACACCTGATTCGCTTAATAGGTTCCTTGAGATCCCGAAGAACGATCTACCGATCTAGATCTTTATCTGTAACAGACCGAATTTGACCCTAATCGGAACGGTGGTTTCGGGGACCACAAATCCGAGTCCGAGAAATATTCTAATATTATATTTTGAGTTTATCATATGTGAATTGATGTGAGTGAAAGTTTCGTATGAAAATTTTATCGTTTAAGTGCTTAATTCGATTAAAAGGACTAAATCGCGTAAAGCGTAAAAGTTGCATTCTTTAGTGTAAAGTGCTAGAATGACGATGGCTTCATAATTTGAGGTATTAAATGGGTAAATATCCCATTTTATAAGTTAGTGGGTGGCTTTTGACTAATATGCCATTAATATATGTAGGTTTATTTTATTTTAAAGGTTATATTAGTAAAATAGTTAAATAACCTATTATATTCATAATTAATAAAATAAGAAAGCCATTATCATCTCATTTTGTTCTTTGGCCGAATATGGGAGAAAGAAAAAAGGGTTTTTGTTCCTTTGATTTTCGGCAATTAGAAGTACAAAATCAAGGTTAGTTTGATTTCGGTTTTTGTTAATTTTTACGTTTTGTGATCGTTGCTTCGTATATTACCCGACCCATGCTTGAGTTTTTGAAATTTGTATGTATATATGATTTGGCCATTGATGAATTCTTGAGGTTTTGATGTTTGATGATTTTTAAATTAAAGATATGTTAAGGATTGATATATTTTGTATTAGAAATTTTAGTGAATTTTAGTATTTTGGGCTAAATTGAAAAAAATTAAAATTTTGAGGGGCCTATTTGCTTAATAAATGTTTGAAATGGACTTGTATAGTCCCTATACATATTCGGCCCTGAAGGAGTATGGGGAAATTTGGGGTATTTTGAGTTTTATGCAAATAGGACTAAATTGCAAAGTTTTGAAATAGTAGGGGTAAAATGGTAATTTGCCCATTTATGTGTTCTGGGACTAAATTGAACTGAAATGTACTTGAATGAGCTGAATTTAATGTGTTTTAGATCAAGAGCAAAGAAAAGCAGAATTGGATCGGGGAAAGACGAAGGTTCTCGAATAGCCGATTTGCACGGTCTATCGACAACCGAGGTAAGTCCTTAAGCTGAAATATGTTAAAGAATTATTCATGAACTTATTAAATGATAATGTTTGATAAATTTTAGTACATAATCATGTCATAGCCGAATGTATATATGTATATTAGATTGATTTCATAAGTTGATAATGTGATATGAATAAGTGTATCAATGCGAATTGTGGGATTGTACGATGAAGTAATGATTTTATTTGTTTAATGTGAATAAGTTTAGTTGAATTGGATATTTAATATAGATATGAAATGTGTGTGGAATGATTGATCACATTGATGTGTTTCGGGCTTTAAGCCTAGCAGGCCTAGTGCCGGTGATTTATTTCAGGCTCTGAGCCTAGCAGGCCTTGTGCCGGTATTACTTATCGGGCTTTGACGCCTAGCAGGCTTGATGCCGGTGATGTGTTTTACAAAGGAGAAACCGAATTTTTGTTCAAGGTAAACCATAGCTAAAGTATCTAGTTAACAGCTCAGGTAAGCTTGTAAGGTATGTTATGTTTAATGTTACTTGAGTCGAGCTAATACTATGAGAAAAGTGTTATGTACGTTTGAGGTTAAGATTAATGTGCATGAATATTATACGATTGAATTTGAGCTTGAATCTACTATTATGGAGATTCGATTTCCAAATTGAAATACTAAGAGTAAAAGAAATTTTAGTACGATGATATGGTTGATATGAATGCTGTATTTGTACGAGTTGGAACATGTGAATCTTGTAATATACTTATTTTGTTCTTCGAGGATATACAGGTTATTGGAAATGAAGTACAATTACTTAGATTAATGAACTATTAGTATTCGGCCCTGTATAAATCATTATACTTAAATGTTTATGTGAAATGTTATAAGTTAAATGTTTAAGTGTTTAAATGTATTATTATCTTGAGTTTAGGACTTACTAAGCTAGTAAGCTTAATTGTGTGAAATGTTCTTCTCTGTTTTATAGATTAGGTTCAGGCTACAAGCTTATCAGGATCGTCAAGAAAGTCGTCCACACTATCAATCTATTTTGGTACTCTTTTATTTTGATTTTCGGATGGAGGCATGTATAGGAAGGACTTTGACTTTGTTTTGATGAAAACTTGTTGTTCATGTATATAATAGCCATGCGAATATGGCTAAACTTTTGTTAAGTATGTTTTCATGCTATTGTTATAATCGTAGGTTTATATCGTTAATGCTTGTCCAAATTCAATCAAGGTTTAAATCGAATTTGGTAAGGAAATATATGCTTGCGAAATGAACATTTGACTTGGGTAATGTGGTATGAATAATCATAGGTATACTCGATTATATTGAACCATAGTTATGCTTTGTTCATAGGTCAATGATGTTTGGATTTCATGTGAGTGTTCGAGGTACAAGTAATAATTTTATAAATTATTACGATACATAGATATTATGAATTGTATGTGGGTATATTCGGTTTTAATCTAGGTGCATATCGTGTACATATATGTATGGATAGATATATATATATATATAGGTTAGTCTTGACATATAGGCATGATGTGTTTAGTTGTGTAATGTCAATTATTAAATATATACATGTTTTGCTTAAATGTGGAATGTAGAAATAAATCCCATGAGTTATGTATTCGGTAATACATGAAATTAAGTAGCAAATATATATTTTGTTTTGGATTTCATTTGTACATGACTAATAAACATCATATGCGTGGTTCGAATACGTCATTATAATGGTATGCTCATGATTTATGTATGTATTTTCTTACGACACATTATGTGACTTTAAGACATGTATATTGACTTGCTAAAATGATATATAATTGAAATGAATTTGATTGAACTGTGAGACATGATTTGTATATCAAGTATGACTAATCTTTTAAGATAAATAGTTAATTAGTAAATTGTATATATATCTATATATATATATGTGCATTTGTGGATAAGTTCTAGGTGAATATATGAATTTATGAAAACTACATTTTCTTTGAAAATGCCTCGTAACCCTAATTCAACAACGAATATGGGTTAGGGGTGTTACATTATCTCCTAAATTCGGCCAAATATTAAAACATATTAACAAACCCATTTGGCTTAAAAACCAAATCCTAGTAGGATTTGTATTACTTACCTTGCTTGCCGATTTGATTGATCAAGTTCCAAAAATTGCTAGTATCCCTTTTCCTTGAAATCGGCTAACACTAAATCATGTAACCATGTGAGTTTCTGGCTTTTGAAATAATGAAAAATAATTCCAAATACCAAAATTAAGCCTTGGCCGAATATCACTTACCATACAAATTCCAAATCTGAAGAGGATTCCTTGCCCTATATGTCTGTCGAAATCTTCATGTTAGATCTAATCTAACATATACATCATAACCTTTAATCAAATAAATTTATCTTACCTTAGATCCTTGATCCTTATAGTCGGCAATTGTAGAAACCTGAGAGATCCTTAATGCCTTGATTGATTGCTTCCTTGCCTAGAGTCCCAGAGTTTCGGCTATGGAGATTTAATCAGGGATCAAAAAGAAAAGGTTTTGGCTTGACAGGTGAAGAAAAGAGAAGAAGAAAAGATGAAGAGAAAATTCGGCAGAGAGAGGGGTTTGCTTAGGGAAAATTTCAGCAAAGAGGAAGCAAAAGTGGATGAGTAGCCCTCCTGCCCTCCTTTTATAGCCAAAGTTATCAGCCTAGGAGTCCTTTACTTGGCCACCACTCCTCTTTTTGATAATATTATCTCTTTTATTTAAAAGATAAAAGCCTTTAATCCATCAATTATCTCCTCAATTATCTTAAAAGAAAATCCTTTATTTATCACTTATTATTCACATATTTATGCAAATAAAACTCTTCCTTTTCTAGAAACCCATGCCGTCCACCTCAGCCTTCTGGAAGCAAAAATAAAACTTATTTATTTACTTCTCAAGTGACTCGAACTCAGGCCTATTTTCCTGCATGTGACGCCATCTCCTTAGGCCCTAAGTGGCATCTTCAGGCCACTTTTCCAAGCCTGTTTGTGTGTCAAACTTCTCCAACTTTTTCTTTTAAGGCCCTCTAGCCCTTATTTCCTATTTTGAACTTTAAAATTTGACATTTCGGCATCATTTCTAAGTTTCCTAAAATTTTCGATCGGCTCTGTAACTTGCCATTTTCTTACATTTCCAAGTTTCTAGAAATGTTTACTTTCCATTTCTGAATCATTTCCAAAATGTTCAAGCTTTCCATTTTCATTTCCATTTCCATTTCCATTTCTAGGTTTCCAAAAGTATCAAAAATTTATTCGTAGTACTTGAGACTTGACATTTCGTACAATTAAACTGAAAATGCATAGGCCCTATTCAGGATGTTACAGTTCTACCCCCTTAAAATAATTTCGTCCTCGAAATTACTTACTAACGAATAATCGTACGGTCTAACTCACCCCACTACGCTATTGCTGCGCACTCTGATCTTAAAGAACTATCATACTTTCTAGGCACATTCTCTAAGTTCACCTCCAAAGTTTCAGTCACTTCACCAGCAATATAAGAATAAGCTAACCCTATAACAAGCAAAGCAATTAAGGGTATTCTAGAAATGAGGAACGTACCCGTTGTCACATCTGGCACATCTTCCTCCTCGCGACGGCCAACCGCATAAACCAACCTTGGTTGCCTCGCGTCTGCACCTTCAGCACCTCCTCTTGGTGCTTCACGTCCACGGCCCGAACCATTTCCTCCATGGTTCGGTCCACGACCTTGCTGAGGCTGCTGTCCTCCTCTACCCGTCTGGCTAGCATTCTGAACTGCCGGTCGGCTCTCATCTGTTTGCTTGGGACAATCCTTAAGCATATGGTCCTTGGACCCACACTTGAAACATCCTCCTGTCTTTCTCCAGCACTCTCCCAAGTGCTTCTTTCCACAATGCTCACAAGGTCGATACCGCCCTTCTGAACCAACTTGCTGACCTCTCGGCCCATCAACTCTAGGCCTCTTATTCCCAGATGAGCCAGACGATCCAAAACCTCTTTCTGGCCTATTCCGATCAGTGTTCTGCCTTGCAGAATCCTTAATTCCTTCAGCCACTTTAGCCTTTTCCACTAACGCAGAAAATTCCCGCTTTTGATGCGGTGCTATCAACAATCTCAGATCATCCCTTAGTCCGTCCTCAAAACGGACACAGCGTTCATGCTCAGTTGCCACTACACCTCGAGCATAACGACTCAACCTCAGAAATTCTGCCTCATATTCTGCTACGGACTTGTTCCCTTGAACCAGCCCAAGAAAAGCTTTCCTTTACTCATCTGTATACCTGGTTCCCACATATTTCCTCTGGAATGCCTCCTTAACATATTCCCAGGTCAGATCCTCCGCCGTGGCATCATCTCGAACAGTTAGCCACCATTGATACGCTTCATCGCGTAACAACGCCACCATCCCTTTCAACTTTTCCTCAGGAGTCAGATCGAGCTCATCCATGATACGCTCCGTTGCTTCCAACCAGTACTCAGGTGTACTGGGTTCCACTCCAGACACTCCACGAAACATTTCAGCTCCATTAGCTCGGAGCCGTTCAGGTACAGACTTATGATTTCCTGAATTTCCTCCCGCACCAGCCACCAATTCCAAAACTCGCAGCACTGCCTGCGACACAGCATCTTCCCCCGTCTGAGCTTGCTGCTCAACATTAACAGCTGGGGGTGGTGGTGGCGGTGGTATTTCATTATCAGACCATTGACCCGATCTGACGGGTTTCGACACGGTCATCCTTCCTCTACCTCGTCCACGACGACCACGTCCTCTAGAGCTCATTTTCTAGCGTCGAAATCTGATTAAGGAATTTTATGGATTAGTCATTGTTCCACTTATTTACCCGCGAAGGAGTTTTATGAAAAGGGATTTAAGAGTGGTTCTTTCGTATTCATACAAACACACAGTCCTTTCCATTCATTCATTCATCCATCAAACAAGTATGAACTTTCGTTCATTCAGAGAAACGTGGTAGTTTTCGTTGTTGTTGTTTTCCACTACCCAGGGGTATTTTCGTAATTTTGTCCTACAGGGGCATTTTCGTAATTTGTCAAAAGAAAACGTTCCTTGGTGTTTTTGTCAAAAAGTATTTTGAAAATTTTGAAGTCTCGGGTAATTTTGGAAAAATTTTGAAATCCGGGGGTATTTCGGTAATTTTTGACCTCAGGGGTATTTTGGTAATTTTTCACAAATCAGGGTAAATTTGTAAATTTAATAAATTAGGGATATTTCAAAAGTTGTAAAACTTTGAGGGTTCTTTTTGAAAAGTGTTCCTTCAAAAATAGGGATGTTGCAAAAAATTTGGAAATTAGGGTCATTTTGGTAATTTTGCAAGTTAGGGGCAATTTTGTACTTTTCCAAAATCAAGGTATTTTGATATTTTACAAATTAGGGTTTTTGAACATTATAAAATAATGAAATTTTGGTAAAGCTGTTGAGTAGTTGAACATTTTATAAACCAAGGGCATTTTGGTAATTTCACCACTGAGGACATTTTTGTAATTTTCGCAAATCAGGAGTTTTTCAGAAAATGTTGTAAAATAATTTTCCTTAGAAAGAAATTTTAAAAGTTTGAAAAACTAGGGTTTGTTGTTTTGTTCTCTCTTTTTTTTTTTTTTAAATGGCTAGTTCCCTTTCGGGTTTTAGTCATTATGTTTAGCCTATGTCCGAGCCCTTTTCGGTCAGGGTGAACCAAAGCTACGCACCAGGCAGGATTCGAATGGAGAGGAGGTGAGTCACGCGGACTGCTTAAATACCAAGCTCCCACCGAAACCATTCCTAGACATGCGCACAGAGGTTGCCACACCACTGAGCGTTCTGAGTTAGGGTGAACAGAAGCTACGCACCAGGTAGGATTCCTGCGAAGAGGAGGTGAGTCACTAGGACTGCTTAAATACCAGGCTCTTTCGGATCCAATCCTAGACATGCGTACAGGGGTTACCACACCCTTAGCTCAGTGACTTAGCCATAGGGTTGTTTAGCGCATTAAGTCTTATGTGTTTGTGTTTGAGTAGACTAGTCCTAGGGTCCAAGTTCCTATCATTTTATTCTACGTTCCATGCCTTTTCTACCCTTATACAGTTCATAAATCATAGAATCACAGATAAAGTTAGGGGTACTTACTTATTGGACTGCGGGTCGGAGACTTAGGTGCCATGCCATAAAACCTGCTTATGTTCAAAGAAAATCATTTGGGCTCGAATTCAAAACGTTTTGGGCCTGAGCCCACAGGCCGAGAGTTTTAAAACTGGGCTCTGATACCAAGCTGAAACACCCCACACCCAGCCCACGAGCCCAGACCGGATCTGGTATGTTCCTTAAATAAACCGGTTTTCAAATTTTTTGTTACTTAGAGAAAATTTGCATAATTTTAAGAAAAATGTTGTTGTGGATTGGGCTCAGATTGGGAACCCATTTAATCTTTTTGAAAATCCAATTTTATTTTTATTATGGTGACAAAATAATTGTTAAGGTTTATAAAAAAAATATATTTCACTTAAAATTTAATCCAAAAATCGTTTGTAACAAAATAATTAAAAGTAAAGTAGAAATAAAGAAAATCCACTAGGCCTTATGGCCTTATTACATCAAGTAAAACCCAATAATAAAATTAAAGGTACTAAAAAGAAATAAAGTCCAAAAATAAATTCTTCAAATGATGCATGGCCACCTCAAGGTCTACCGTCCCGATCCGTCACTGTTCATCACCTGAAAATAGTTCCCACAACGGGGTGAGTCAACAGACTCAATGTGTACACAACATTAACATTCAACAAATCAGGCATACAAGTTCATATCAAGTTCATGTTCATATAAAATAAATGATGCAACCCAAACCCAAGCCTAATGGTCCATCCGCTACACACCACCCGTACCTGCCAGTCACACCGTGGGGACTACTAAGTCAACCCTCCATCCGCTACACACCATCGAAGGCAATCGCTGCAGTCGACGTGCTCATCGCCCATATAATTTGTGTCATTAGACACCATATTCAAATAATGTAACCGAAGTTACCAAATTCAGATAATGTAACCGGAGTTACCATATTCAAATTTTGTGACCGTAGTCACCATATTCCGTTGGTGAGACCGAAGTCAACACCTTCTTCCCCTTTCACATAGATCCCGTATGCCCCATAAATTTATATCATGCATAACATACTTAATTTCTCATTATTCACATGTT
This sequence comes from Gossypium australe, assembly GCA_005393395.2. NCBI lineage: Eukaryota > Viridiplantae > Streptophyta > Magnoliopsida > Malvales > Malvaceae > Gossypium > Gossypium australe. The sequence goes on along the minus strand of CM016619.1, from coordinate 83,373,798 downwards.
AACAATATAACATATTCGTAATCCTATCGAAAGTAGGAAACGTACCTGGGTACTCTTACCACATTTGTGGTACTTAGCCACATTCACATTCTTATGCATATTCATATATTAAAATAATTGCCATATGATATATTGAAAGTGTAAGAGTATGCCCAAAGATCAATCATGAGATGGTTGTAATAACATACTTAATTTACCATGTTTATTAATATAAAGCGTTGTCATTATTATTTCAGTTTTTCTTTCTGTGTGTATAGATAAACTGTTTTATAATAATGTCCTGAGAATAATATGATTATTCTTAAAAGATCCTTAGTCGAGTATTATTGTTGACTAGGACAATAATAATGCATTAAGACTAACATGTAGTTGATTGATGATAAAGAGTTGTCATTGATATGGAGTGTCAAAATCAATGCATGAATATGTGTGTTAGAGAACAACATATTGGATTGACCCGCTATGAGTATGTTTCTTGGATTATTATGTAATTGTCACAACATTACTCATAGTGATTAATATGTATATGATCCTCAGACTTGAGATCATTATTATCCCAGCATCGTGAGTTGTATATTTTGATACAGTCAAACGTACACCGTAACAGGTTGTTCTATAAAGGCTGATGTTGGATATACCACAATCTATGTAGAGGGATATGGTTGATCAATAAAGGATAAGTCCCTCCTACATAATAGGAGTAATATCTTAGGCCACTTGATTGAGTGAGACTAGAAATGCATGGCCATGCTCAAATAAGTTGATATGAGATGTCATACTAATTTGTATATCATAGTCTACTCAAGATATCAAGAAACATGGGATGGATTATGCAAGTGTGACTATCCCATGACTTGTATCCGTTCCAGAGATAAAGGACTTAAGGATTAATGCATGAAAGGTTAATCACGAAAGGTTATGTCGAATCATGACTTCTTGTAACTTAGGTAGCAATGATGCATTGCTAGATGCCACTCATTGTCTGTGACAATAGAATCGTTCTAGTATTACTGCTAACGTTGCAAGAACCTACAGGGTCACACCCTATGGTTGAAATGAACGGAATAAAATATAGTTGGTATTGTGCTTGGTTGTCACATAAATTAAATTAATTAAAGAATTAATTTAATTGAGCAATCAAATATTGAACATATTATATGTACAAGGATGTTGTACACATAATGATAACATAATTTTATTAATATATGAATTTGATTCATATATAAATTTAAATAAATATAGTTTACCGGAATCCTTATTATAATTAATGTAATTGTAATTTTCAGATATAATTAATGTAATTATAATTTTCGGTTAAAAACTTTATTGTATTTATTTAATCTTGTAATACATTCAAGACATACCAATTATAAAAGGCCCAATTAAGAGGATACCTATTATAAAAGGCCCAATGAGAAAGGCACCCATTATAAAAGGTATTAAAAGGAGACAAAAAATATAAAAAACCCTAAGTGATTGCTTGTTAGGTCTAGCAGCCGTCAAGCAAATAAGCCTCCAAAACAGTTTTGGAGATTTCTTCCGTTCATAGTCAAACCGGGTGGATTACGTAGAGGCCGACATCGGAAAAGGTTGAGGCTTGATTCGACAGTAGATCAAAACTCTTGTTGCCAAGGCGTCGCTGTCTACTCAGATTGAAGTTTTGGTAATTTCGAAACCTTTATTTCACCCCGATTCGTTCCTCACACATGGATCCATGATTTGGATCGCCGGATCTAATTTTATTCTGCTGCGCCATGGGGTACCGGCGTTCCAACAGAAAGTTAGTGTGAGTACACACCTGATTCGCTTAATAGGTTCCTTGAGATCCCGAAGAACGATCTACCGATCTAGATCTTTATCTCCTAAATTCAGCCAAATATTAAAACATATTAACAAACCCATTTGGCTTAAAAACCAAATCCTAGTAGGATTTGTATTACTTACCTTGCTTGCCGATTTGATTGATCAAGTTCCAAAAATTGCTAGTATCCCTTTTCCTTGAAATCGGCTAACACTAAATCATGTAACCATGTGAGTTTCCGGCTTTTGAAATAATGAAAAATAATTCCAAATACCAAAATTAAGCCTTGGCCGAATATCACTTACCATACAAATTCCAAATCTGAAGAGGATTCCTTGCCCTATATGTCTGTCGAAATCTTCATGTTAGATCTAATCTAACATATACATCATAACCTTTAACCAAATAAATTTATCTTACCTTAGATCCTTAATCCTTATAGTCGGCAATTGTAGAAACCTGAGAGATCCTTAATGCCTTGATCGATTGCTTCCTTGCCTAGAGTCTCAGAGTTTCGGCTATGGAGATTTAATCAGGGATCAAAAAGAAAAGGTTTTGGCTTGACCGGTGAAGAAAAGAGAAGAAGAAAAGATGAAGAGAAAATTCGGCAGAGAGAGGGGTTTGCTTAGGGAAAATTTCGGCAAAGAGGAAGCAAAAGTGGATGAGTAGCCCTCCTGCCCTCCTTTTATTGCCAAAGTTATCAGCCTAGGAGTCCCTTACTTGGCCACCACTCTTCTTTTTGATAATATTATCTCTTTTATTTAAAAGATAAAAGCCTTTAATCCATCAATTATCTCCTCAATTATCTTAAAAGAAAATCCTTTATTTATCACTTATTATTCACATATTTATGCAAATAAAACTCTTCCTTTTCTAGAAACCCATGCCGTCCACCTCAGCCTTCTGGAAGCAAAAATAAAACTTATTTATTTGCTTCTCAAGTGACTCGAACTCAGGCCTATTTCCCTGCATGTGACGCCATCTCCTTAGGCCCTAAGTGGCATATTCAGGCCACTTTTCCAAGCCTGTTTGTGTGTCAAACTTCTCCAACTTTTTCTTTTAAGGCCCTCTAGCCCTTATTTCCTATTTTGAACTTTAAAATTTGACATTTCGGCATCATTTCTAAGTTTCCTAAAATTTTCGATCGGCTCTGTAACTTGCCATTTTCTTACATTTCCAAGTTTCCAGAAATGTTTACTTTCCATTTCTGAATCATTTCCAAAATGTTCAAGCTTGCCATTTTCATTTCCATTTCCATTTCCATTTCTAAGTTTCCAAAAGTATCAAAAATTTATTCGTAGTACTTGAGACTTGACATTTCGTACAATTAAACTGAAAATGTATAGGCCCTATTCAGGATGTTACAGGGTGAACTTAACAATGAATGCTTAGAATAACCACAATGTACACACATTATCAGAGGTTAAACAATAGCATACTACAACATATTCAAAACCATATTCAAATCAAGCCAAAATACCATATTCACATTTCATTAAATCATAAAACTATCATATAATCCTACATGAAATTACACTAAACTCACTTATATATAATTCATTTAACAATAGTTCATCAGGTCTCAACAACGAATACATGCTTTAATAACTTGTGTTTGAATGTTATTTAATGAATTTGGCATGTATATGTTATTCAAATTGATATACTTTTGGTACTTTTGATGCCTTGTTGAAATGTGTTAAAATGGATAAGTTTTGATGCATATTTTAATGGCCAATATGCTATGTGATGGAATAGTTGCAAAATGGTCAAGATAGGTTATGTTTTGGAAAGGTATTGGACTTGATGTGCATGATGGAAATGTGGTATGTTTACATGTTTAGGTAAAATATGAATGAATGCATTTGTGGTGCCTTGTATGACATATTGGTTGTATGAATTTGGTCTTTTGAATTGGTCATTTCATACAGGTTTTGGTAAGGTTTTGAAGCTTTGAAGGGGTACACAAAATGCTTGTAGGTACATGTTAGGGCTGGTGAGGGAAATGACTTGGTTTTGGCCAATATCATGTCCACACGACCTTAGACACGGGCGTGTGACTCAGTCGTGTGTGACACATGACCATGTGACACGGCCGTGTGTCCCCTTTAGGTTTCAAGGTTTACAAGTCAAGCAGGCCCGTGTGCCAGGCCGTGTGACCCAACTTCAAAAGTTACACAGGCATGAACATGGGTTGGGACACGGTCATGTGTCCCTATTTCGAGAGCTACATGGCTTGAGACACGGGCGTGTGTCTCAGCCGTGTGAGTCACACGGCCGTGTGACCCCTGCGGTTTAAATTTTTTAACTTTTTCCTAAAATTTTTGATTGATTCCAATTTAGTCCCAAATTATTTCTAATGTATTTTTAGGGTCTCGAAGGCTCGATTAAGGGACGATAAGCATGTGAATGAATGATTAATGCTATGATTATATTAATGTTTTGAAATGTATGTTTTTATGTTACGGTTTGATGGTAATGCTCTGTAACCCTATTCCGGTGACAGATACAGGTTAGGGGTGTTACATTCAATGGTATCGGAGCTACGATTTAGTCGGTTCTTGGAATGAATGTAGTATGTATAGAGTCTAGAAATACATGCCATTATATAACTTGTGGTAGTGTGATAACTCCTGGCTCAAAATGAATTATGTTTTCATATAGATAAAGACACTTTCCAATCGAGCTATTTCCGTTGATTTTGATAGCAATATTCAAGTCTCTGAATAAAAGGTTGATAATGATGAGACAAATCTATAAAGGTTAGAGTAGAGACAAATTTTGTTTATGTTAATGATGAATGTTATGTTATGTGTATTCTTGAGAGTTAATTTTGTGGCATTACGATCTCCAGCCCCTCGTTCATAAAATTTTATATTACGGCATAAGCGAGAAGATGAAGAGTTCAGCGATTAAATGGCTAATAATGTGGTCAGAGCCGAGAATTAGTTAGCAAGTAAAGGATAAGTTATTCACTGGTAATCGAATTTATCAGGGATGGTAACTAAAGAACAGGTTAACCAGGATTTCTTCTAAATTGATTTCTTTAGTGAAACGGGATATTGTGGGATTATTGATGACTTTAGTAGTCAGTGGGATAGTGTTCGAACTGCAAATATATCTCAATACTGTTATTATGGCCGAGTATCTTACAATAATCTCCTCTGGGTATTCTATATGTTCTTTTATCCTTAGAGATATATGCAACTATGTATCTTCAAATGTGGTCCTTAGCATATGGGAATTCTGGCTAAAATAACATTGGATGGAGGTATTGCTAGTCTGATTAATTAATGATTGGCATTGCTTTATTTTTCTTTGGCTTTCTATTCCATTATGTTCGATAGAAGATTCGATGATAAGGCTCATATGATGTTATTTTTCTACTTTTACTGGTTGTTGCTCTATTTTATTTTTATTCAATTTATGTTGTCTTTGTCACAACTAGTTCTAGTGCATATGAGTGATATTCTTTTTCTGGATTTTTGTTGGGATATCACCAATCTCTTTAACAACATGGTTTTCAATAGTTAGGCTTGGTATGGACAAGTAAGTCAGGAAGGCTTACAAATTTTGTATTCTGACAAGATAGACAAGGATTGTATTTTCAGAAATTTAGTAAAGTTTTATATCTTGGTTTTCTTTATCTCGACTATCTTATTATTCTTATTGTTTAATCTATCAAACATGGTTCATCTGTAAGGGATATTCATTGGTCGGAGGTAATTACATCTATTACAGTTATAATTCCTGGTTGAATCATGAGAGCATGGTGATACAGATCTCAGATTTATAAAGGTTGTGTTGCTACACTGGTTGTTACTGGAACTACATTCGATTTTTCTCTTTTGTTTTGGGAGTGCACTATTGATGTTTGAAGTATTGTTTTGTATATACGGTTGTAATGTCGGTCTTATTATAGCACTGAGGTTTTAATTCAAATAATGGTTGTGGTTCCGATATGGTTCAAAGCTTCGATGTTAATAATTGAAATAGTTTCATTATATATTTGATTTCTAGCTTTCGTGAAGATGATAGGTAACAGAAAATGTATAGACATGGAAGATCGAGATTAACATTGCATATTGGTTCTCATTACTCAAGAAATCTCGGATTATGTCAACAAGTCAAAATGGGACATCATATTTTGTTTGAGTTAATGCAATTTATGGTGATCTTATTCTGAGGGAATTACGATAGACTATATGTAGCAGTCCGATTTTGACCCTAATCGGAACAGTGGTTTCGGGACCACAAAACCGAGTTTAAAAAATATTTTAAAATTATTTTGTGTTTATTATGTGTGAATTTGCTTGTGTGAAATTTTCTTGTTTTAATTGCGTCGTTTTAGTGTCTGATTTAATAAAAGGGCTTAATCGCGTAAAATGAAAATTTAGTGGTTAAATTCAAAGGGGCCGAATAATGGTTGTTCTTTTAATATGGAGGTTTTATGTTGTATTTTAGCCAATAATAAATGTAGTCGACGGCATTATCGTTAGTATATAGTTTTTATATATTAATTATAAAAGTTAAAATAATAAATAACATATTACAATGTTATTATAATAAAACAAACATAAATTAAAAGCCATGGTTTTCATCTTTCTTTGAACTGAAACAAAAAGAAAAGAAAAAAAAAATAAGAAAGCTTAGAGTTCGGCCCTTGTTTACGCAAATTGAGGTATGTTTCGGTTTCGGTTTTTGATAATTTCTACGTTTTTGTAATCATTGCTTCAAATACTACAAGACCCATGCTTGAATTTTTGAATTTGATGATGATTTTGTGTTTTTTCATTGATCATAGCTTGTGATTATTGTTGTTTGATGATGAAATATTAAAGATATGTGAAAGATTAACATCTTTTGTCTTGGAATTTTTGGTGAATTTGAGTAATTAGGGCTAAATTGTAAAAATAATATTTTGAGGGACTAAAATGTGAAATAAATGAAATGTGTGGACTTAGATGGACTATAGGAAGATTTGGCCTAGCTATGGTATATGTATTTTGTGTTTTATGTAATAGGGACTAAATTGCAAAAAGTGTGAAATGTGAGGGGCACAATGGTAATTTGCCCATTTATGTGTTTTTGGATTAAATCGAATGAATGTGTGTTTAAATTAGTTAAATTTGAATTTAGATCAAGGGAAATCGAAAGTAGTCGAATAGTCGATTATACCGTCCAACAACATCCGAGGTAAGTCTATAAGCATTTAAATGTTGTTAAATTGAGAATATATATATATGTTATGTGATGAATTGAATTCTTCAAATATATATATATGTGTGTGTGCTTTGCCGAATGTGATTTTGAGATAGGGAACTATGCTTCGAGTTCGATTCAATCGAGATTCAATGTCCGAAAGTCCCGTACGAACCCTAGGAATAGATAGGATATATATGTCATGACATAGGATTTCTGATATGTGTTATCGTGTAAGACTATGTCTGGGATGTTGGCATCAACTTGTGTTTACGTTTAAGACCATGTCTGGGACATTGGCATCGTATTTGATTCGTGTAAGACCCTGTCTGGGGCAGTGGCATGGAAATGTGATTACATGTAAGACCACGTCTGGGGCGTTGGCCTTCTACGAGCTTCTGACTATCTGTGTATACTTTTTAATTCCGAATAGTTCAACGGGCAATGTTAAGTAAAGACCAAATGTGAAATCGAATAAAAAGGTTCAAGTATGTGCTTATCCTAAGTTGAAAAATAAGGTAAGTTAGATGTTAAATTGATTGCATAAATGTTTAAGTTATAAATGTGAATTATGTGTATGCATATGTGATTGTGTATATTCGGCCAAATGAGGTATATGTGATATTAGTAGTGAGATTTATATATATGTTCATGTGTAATTATGCATTTATACATATGATATATTAATGTATGATTAAAATGATAACTTTGTATTTGAGGATATGAATATTCAGCCTTATTAACTTAGTGTTAATATACAATCGTCGATATATATGTTTGCTTATGACTTACTAAGCTTAAATAGCTTACTGTGGGTGTGCTTTTGTTTACCTCTATTTTATAGATTTTGGAGTCACGTTACGAGCTCGGGGATCGTCAGCAAAGCCTATCACTGTAACATCCCCAAACCCGGTCCATACACCACGACCGAATCTGGTTATGCCACTGCGGAAAGACGGTTAAAAAAAAATCTTTTTGTATGTTTTATTCTTGTAGAAATCTTAGGCATGATTGTTTGAAACCTCCAACTTCATTTTGAAACCCAGTAATTTTGAAAACCCAATCAGACATGCGAGTAAAACAAGTTCATCTTATTTGGAAACTCAAGTAATTCCTTTTTGTTGCGTAAAAACAATTTTGACTTAATAAGAATCTAAATTAAACAAACCATAGCTAAAGTAATACTAAATAATAAAATGGCCTTTATTACAACCCAATACTTAAAATAAAATGAGTGCATCAAAATCAAGCATAACATAATAAATCATCATCTTCGGCATGGGCCACCTTGTCCTCTCCAAACCCGGTCCAGCTTTATGCTACACCTGAAAAAAGTTAAAGGAAAAAGGTGAGTCACCAAGACTCAGTGTGCAACCCTTTTTCCCGGATTAGCAAAATATCATATACAAACATAATCATGCTCATCATGCATCCAATTAATATGCACCCAACCTAGCCATCCACATCACCTTTCTCTACCCCGTGTGGTACCAAACCACTGGTGGTGCCAAGCCACTGGTGACCCAAAGTCACAAAATGTGTTACCAAAACACTGGTGTCCCAAAGACACGATATCCGTCAATGTGGTGCCAAACCACTGGTGTCCCAAAGACACAAATGTGATACCAAATCACCGGTGACCGAAGTCACAAATCAATTGATGGGGCCAACCCATCGTGTGATACCAAATCACTAGCGACGATCCCGTATCTCAACTGTGGGGCCAACCCACGGTGGTGTCAAACCACAGGGACGAGTCGCTATGAGGTGCCAAACCTCTGGTGTCCCAAAGACACAAATGTGGTACCAAACCACTGGTGACCGTAGTCACGATAATGGAGTGATGGGGCCAACCCATCGTGTGATACCAAATCACTGGCGTCAATCCCTCAATACCGCCTTGTGGGGCCAACCCACTGTGGTGCGAAACCACGGGGACGAGACGCTGAGGTGCCAAACCTCTGGAGGTGCCAAACCTCTGGTGACCCAAAGTCACAAAGTTGTGTTACCAAAACACTGGTGCTCATCAGCACAAAATATCACTGCCCCCTCCACTCGTACAACCCATATCAACCACTAATATGCATTTAACAGAAATATATGTCATGCTTGTCAAGCAACATACATACTGTTTATCACAATCCAGTATCATAGCACACATATTGGATATACTATGCTTACCAAAAGCATCACAGGACAACTCATAGCAGATACCGCATGCTTACCAAAAGCATCACAACAGGGACTTACCTGACCCTTTGCCTTATACCCTTAATGGTGTTTAAACCACCTTCCATGGATCCATACACACACAACATACATATATATACAATAACAGATAAGTGTGTAAATGTGCACACAACATAATAAGCACATAAATTACTAGAAGAGTGTGTGTGTGTACACACCTGCAAGCCTTAACCAAAGAATCGATCTAAGACCCTTGATAACCTCGATAACCTTGCTCCTAAAATCGATCAAACAAGAGGTTATCACTCATACCATTCGGCCAAGACAACAATTAAACCAAAGGGATTATTGCTGATCCTTACCTTAACCTTGATTTGGTTTCCTACCAAATCCGGAACCAACAATGGTTCTTCTGACAATCGGTCTTCCACTAAAATGACAACAGTTAGATCTCTGAAGCCTTATCTTAACAAAAACTAACGAATGGACTAGGAGAACCAACCCTTACCTCACTTACCAATCAATTAACAGAAGATGACAGCTCCTCTTGTTTGCTTCCAAAATCCTGGATGCCCTTGTTCTAACCCGATTGAACACCACACAAGAGATATCCACACCACCCCAAAATTCGGCCAAGGGAAACTACAAGGAGAGGAAGAGATTCGGCCAAAACTTCAAAAAAAAGAAAACGAATTCTGCTTTAAGTGTTTAACACCCTTGGGTTCGGCTTTGAGTGAGAAAAGAGAGGAAGAAGATGTGAAATGGGAATAGAGTTTCGGCACAACAGAGATGGGAAGAACAATTGTAGAAAACGGCTAAAGAGTATTGAAGCAGGAAGAGAATAAAAGATGAATAGAGAGAGTACTTACGGTTTTGGAGGCTAGAGTTTCGGCTATCAAGGAAATTGAGAGCAAAAACAAAACAAAACTCGGCAACTAAGTGCTTAGACTTTCGGTTTTCAAAGTGGACAAAAGAGAGTTTTTGCTTGACGAAAGAAGAAGTTTAGCTTACCAAAAACTTGACCGAAAATGTACCAAAAATGCAAAAGTACATTCGGCCTTCCCTTCTCCCACACTAAGCCGTCCACTCCCCCTCCCATAATCTCTCACAAATTCGGCCAAACACCACCAACCACTCCAAGCCACTAATTCAAATCACTTTGAATTAGTCCACTTCCACAATTTGCTCTCCACCCACCATTCCACCATTTGACTTGGTCTTAGGCAGAGTTTGAACTGCCTACAACTCCTCCCTTCCATGCCGTCAAAATGAAAGCCAAAAAGTGGCCATCCTGCAGCTTGAACTCAGGACCTCCTTCATGCAATTGGCGTCACACCTACAAGCCTTAGTGGCGCCTATTCTGCCACTCCACCAGCTTAGCTCTTGTGCTAAAATCCTCCAATTAAAACTCTTAAGACCCCCCCCAAAGCCAAGCTCCCTTTTTACCCACAAAAAATCAAAAATTTCCAAGAGCCTTCCCTACCTTCCAGGGTTCTCCAAACCCCCTAAAACTTGCCTGAGCATAGAAGAAACCTACCAACACCTGACATATGCACTAGATGCATAACCCCTAAAACCAGGGTGTTACAATCACTCTATCGATAGTTTTTTGGCATTTTACTAAGTTGAATTTGGGCTTATGGCATGTATACCATAAATGGAATGTTTGATTTTGGAACATGTATATATATAGCCATGCGAAAATGGCTTGATCACTATGTTTAAGTTTGATTTTATGTGTACTTGGTTAAGTGCTTTGTATGTTTGGTTTTAGCAACTTGGCCTTGGCTTATCATATGCAAAACATGGTTGCTATGTTTATGTTTGTGTGCATGATCTCAGTTAAGGTGAGTTTATGTGTAAATTGTTTAATCTGCTTTGCTAATGATAGTTGAATTAAGTTATGTGATTCGGCAATAAGGTAAATGATACATGCTTGATGTATTTAGTAAGAATAAATAATGTTAATTTTAATGATTTTGGCTATATGATATTTATATATATATAATGAAGTATGTATATGGATGTTGGAAGCTAAAGCTATCTATAATTCGATTTGGAAGTATGATAAAAGGATACTTATATGTTCAAATGTGTATAGGATATTTTGATTCGGTTTGTAATGACGATGTATGCACCTTTATTATGCTTGAATGGTTGGCTATATAGGTTTGGTTGTTTTGGTAAGTTATGAATATGTTTCATGATTGTTTAGGTACGTATCCAAATGGCAAGTGAAATAGTATGGTTTGGTTACAAAATTTGGTTCATTATGATATGCAAATGATATTGATAATGTTATGACTGAATTAATGATTAGTTAATAGGATAAAATGTGTAGTTTAGGTAAACTAATATACACATGCGAATGTGGTGTACACTGAAATGTTATTTATATGTAAATGTTGTGACTCATGGTATAAAATGATTCGGTTGATTTAATATGCACATGTATTGAATTAACATGATTGGAAATTAGCTTATGTTAAATTTTTTTTGATTTATGTTCGATATATGTTATATAATGATATATGTTGGGATATGTTTTAAATGTATAAATGCCATGGGATGCTAAGTATATTATTAATGGAATGTTCATTAAGTTAGGTTATTGGATATGTAATATTTCGTGCATATTCGGCTTTATGGGTTGCTATAAAAATTTGGTTATAATGTGCTTGTGTATTCGATTAAGAGATTAACTAAAGTGGCTAAGTATATGGTTTGGTTGGTTTCGTGCATGTGAATTAGATGCTATGATATGTCTTCATGTTCTGTAACACCCTGAATTTGGGCTTAGTAGACTTAGGCTTATTGGTCCTTTGGCATGGGAGCGTTTAAAATCTTTGAGAACAAGAGAACGGAACTAATACAAGTTGGACCTATTAGGTGAGTGATTTCGGAAGGTTAGGGGGCTTCCATGAAGTCTTGGGTTCAAACCTGGGCTTTAGTAAAATTTTTGCTTTAAGTAGGTAAAGCCCTGGATGCTTGGAAGTAGGCCTTTTAAATTATTGCGGTAAGAAAATGACGCAAGGGAGCATGTGGTCTAGTGGTTGTGGCGTCATTAGGTATGCAAGGGAGCCTGGGTTCAAGTCAGGCTCTTGCAGTTTATTTTGTTTTTACTTTTAAAGGAACCTGGACCTTGGGCCTATTGTAACATCCTGAATTTTTGGGCCTATGCGTTTAATGGGTGAACATGTGTAATGAGTTAATTTAAGTGTTAGGGGTCCAAATTGGGCTCAGGCTTAGGCAGAGGCCTTGGTTAAAATTATCTGTTGGGCATTATAGGGTTTAAAAGGTGGTATCTGTGTTTAAAATATCAAAATGGGCTTGTGGCCCAGTGGTCAGTGGCGCCACTTAGGGAGCAAGGAGGTGACGCCACACAAGGGAGTAAGGGGCCCAAATTTAAGTTTCATGGAGCCCAATTCTTTTAATTTAAGTTAGCTAATTTTTGGCATTAGGGTTAGGTGGAGTGGATGGCAACAAGGCTCAAAAATAGGAGGATTTATGTGAATAGGAAAATGTAAATATTATAGTTGATAATATGGAAGATAAAGGAGAAAAGAAAGGAATTATCTGCAAGGCTAAGTGGTGGTCGAATTTCAAACTCTGAGGGGAAGGAGAAATCGGTTTCTGATATGGTTAAGGAGTGTCGAAACTTTAAATAGTCAGGTGAGGGTTCTCTTCTTTATTTTTCGGCATTTAGGGTTTCCATCTTTTCTTTCTCTTCTTCTCTGAGTAAAAGCCGAAATTCCTAACCTTATTCCCTCATCTTCACTTTGATTCAAAAACCGAAACCTCATAATCCTTTTTCTACATTCTTTTCTGTCGATCTTTGCTAAAGCCGAACCTACCTCTGGTCTGCCGAAATTCTCTTTTCTTCTTCCTGCCGATTTCTTCATTAAAAGCCGAATCTACATAGACTCCTTCCTATCATCTTCTCTTCTGATCTTCTCAAAAAGCCGAAATCTCTAAGAGGTTGTCGAATTCTTTGTGTTAAGGTGAGTGCCGATTTCCCTATCTCTTCACTTTCTCTTTCGGGTTTTGGAAGACAAAGCCGAAAAGCTAATGGTTTAATGGTTCTATGTATTTTCTTGTTGGGCGACATTCAGGAATTGAAGTAGATCTCTTAGATCTAAAAGCCGGAAACACTAGTCCCTGAATCTCATATCACTTTTTGGGATTTCAAGGTAAGGATTTCAATTCTCCTTAAGATGATCAACTGTTTTCTTTTCGTTAGTTGTGCCTTAACCTAATGTTTTGTTATCGGCTTCTGAACAACACCTTAGGCAGATAGCGGTGGTGTTGGCTATGGATAGCTTGGCTTAGATAGTCTCGTTCTAACGGTAATCAGGTGTGTAGATCTCTAACACACTAATTAAACTGTATTATGTATGTTATGGGCTAAAAGCCAGAAAAAGGCTGAACAGTAATCTGAACTAAATATATGTTATGGGCTAAAAGTCGAAAAAAGGCTATATAGACAGTCGGATTACCCAAAAAGGGTAGGCCAGGGATGCCAGGTACGTAATCATAGAAACTTCTCTATGTGTATCGATGTATGCGATAAACTAAAATCTCTTAGGTAATACACTGCTTGATTTTGCATGTATGTATGCATGGGATGGGATGGATATGATGAAGGGGAAGAAGGTCGCATAGCGATCGGTGGCTTTGCCACATAGGTCACATAGTGATCGGTCTTTATGACAGGCAGCTCCGCTGTCGAAATGCTATAATGTATTATTAAGGTCGCATGGCGATCGGTGGCTTTGCCACATAGGTCACATAGTGATCGGTCTTTAAGACAGGCAGCATAGCTGTCGATATGGTGTGTAGCGGTTGGCGGGTTGATTGTAGAAATCCCCAAGGAGTGATGGTTGGTACGAGTTGGTGTGTAGAGGATGGAATTCTAGGATGGGTTGGGCCATTCATCATTTATTATTTATCATGTAATTATGATTGTTGCCATTGTGTATGGGCTAAGGCCCATAATGTGTTTGTGGGCCCAAGCCTTTTTTTTGTGTTTTCTGGATTTGCACACTGAGTCTTGGTGACTCACCCTATTATTTTTTTCTACTCTTTCAGATGAGCAGTAGATCGTGGACATGGGAGCCAATCTACATAGACGCCTTCCTATCATCTTCTCTTCTGATCTTCTCAAAAAGCCGGAATCTCTAAGAGGTAGTCAAATTCTTTGTGTTAAGGTGAGTGTCGATTTCCCTATCTCTTCACTGTCTCTTTCAGGTTTTTGAAGACAAAGCCGAAAAGCTAATGGTTTAATGGTTCTATGTATTTTCTTGTTGGGCGACATTCGGGAATTGAAGTAGATCTCTTAGATCTAAAAGCCGGAAACACTAGTCCCTGAATCTCATATCACTTTTCGGATTTCAAGGTAAGGATTTCAATTCTCCGTAAGATGATCAACCGTTTTCTTTTCGTTAGTTGTGCCTTAACCTAATGTTTCGTTATCGGCTTCTGAACAACACCTTAGGCAGATAGCGGTGGTGTTGGCTACGGATAGCGTTGGCTTAGAAAGTCTTGTTTTAATGGTAATCAGGTGTGTAGATCTCTAACACACTAATTAAACTGTATTATGTATGTTATGGGCTAAAAACCGGAAAAAGGCTGAATAGTAATCTGAACTAAATATATGTTATGGGCTAAAAGCCGAAAAAAGGCTATATAGACAATCAGATTACCCAAAAAGGGTAGGCCAGGGATGCCAGGTACGTAATCATAGAAACTTTTCTATGTGTATCGATGTATGCCATAAACTGAAATCTCTTAGGTAATACATTGCTTGATTTTGCATGTATGTATGCATGGGATGGGATGGATATGATGAAGGGGAAGAAGGTCGCATGGCGATCGGTGGCTTTGCCACATAGGTCACATAGTGATCGGTCTTTATGACAGGCAGCTCAGCTGTCGAAATGCTACGATGTATTATTAAGGTCGCATGGCGATCGGTGGCTTTGCCACATAGGTCACACAGTGATCGGTCTTTAAGACAGGCAGCATAGCTGTCGATATGGTGTGTAGCGGTTGGTGGGTTGATTGTAGAAATCCCTAAGGTGTGATGGTTGGTACGAGTTGGTGTGTAGAGGATGGAATTATAGGATGGGTTGGGCCATTCATCATTTATTATTTATCATGTAATTATGGTTGTTGCCATTGTGTATGGGCTAAGGCCCATAATATGTTTGTGGGCCCAAGCCTTTTTTTTGTGTTTTCGGGATTTGCACACTGAGTCTTGGTGACTCACCCTATTATTTTTTTCTACTCTTTCAGATGAGCAGTAGATCGTGGACATGGGAGACGGACTCGAGGGGCCATCAAGTTTTATTGCTATATATTATTTTTGATTTTCTTTAAGTTTCTTTTATTTATTATTTTGGGAATATTTATGTAATAAGGCCCCATAGTTTATATCCATCTAAGTAATTTTTATTATTTGCAACTCCTGAAATTATGTCAAAGGTTTAATTATATGGAATAATAATAATACAAGGTTTTCTTTTCAAATGTCACATATTTATTCAAATATTGTCTAATTAACTTATGATTTCCAAAAACCAACAAAGTAAAAGTTTTCAATGTACAACCCGTAGCATACCAGATCTGGTCGAAACTTATGGGCCAGGTTTGGGGTGTTACACCTATAGACCTTATATTTAATTAAGGATAAAGTGTGACACAAGGAGTTGGATGGCAAGGAGGCAAGTGGCGTATTTGATCAATGAAAGGGGCTTGGGTTTGAGTCCCTTTACAAGCAAATAGTTGTTATTTTGCTACTTGGGGATTGTAAGAGATGGATTTAGATTCAAACACTTGGAGTTAGTTGAAGACTTGGTAAAAGAAGGGAATTGACTTGGTCATAGTGGTTGGAATTTGATTTTGAATTTGAATGAACGGTTGGAGCAAATCAAGGAGCAATCTAGGGAGGAAATCAGGGAGTTGAGCTTGAGGGAATGTGGTAGTCGAATGGGGGGCGTTGATTAGGAAAATTTCGGCTAAGAGCATTATGGAATTCCCATTTCGGTATTTTGAGCATTTTGGTAGCCGAATTCTCTTTTGGTGTTTGAGGTATTTGTTTTGCTTTCTTCTTTTTACGGTACTGGTTGTTGGGGACCTTTAGTGCATCTTTTCTTCTCCTTTCGAGTCTAAACTCAAGTGCTTTCCTTTTTCCCCTCTTTTGTCAGGTTGTATCGAATAGCTAATATCCCCTCTCAGCACTATTGCTTCTTGTAGGCC
The DNA here is from genome assembly GCA_005393395.2 of Gossypium australe. Taxonomy (NCBI): domain Eukaryota; kingdom Viridiplantae; phylum Streptophyta; class Magnoliopsida; order Malvales; family Malvaceae; genus Gossypium; species Gossypium australe. Next base: position 83,357,348 of record CM016619.1, on the reverse strand, counting down.
GAATGCTTCCTACTTCCACCATTAATTCCAGTTTCGCTTTCTCTTCTTTTTTAAGCCCTAGCAGATTATTGCTTTGCCTGATTACCCATCTTCTTTTCTGCACAAAATTTCCTTAGGGTCGAATTTATCATCTCTCTACCCTAATTTTCTCTTGTCTAAATTCAACTCCTTTCTAATCCTATTCTTCCGATTTGTGCCACTTTCTCTGCCTTTTTTCATCATCATATACCCTTTTTCTTTCTCTTTTTCTTAATTCTTCTTTGGCCAAATTCTACTTACTTTCTCTGTTCCATTTCTTTTAGTTTAGTTTACCTTGTTATTTGGTAAAGCCGAATGAAACTTTGTGTTTCTCTTTCTTAAAGACATTTCTGTAACACCCCAAACTCAGCCTAGACGTTATGACCGGATTTGGCATGTCAAATAAAAAAGGTTGTTTAAAAACTGCGCGTTCGTTAAAAACTTCATATTCTTTTTAAAAATCCGAGCTTCGATGTTTGTGAAATTCAAATTTGCTTTTATGGGTTTCTTGTAAAAATGTAACACCCCTATCCCGTTTCCATTGCCGAATTAAGGTTAGGAGCGTTACCAGACAGATCGGAAACATTTACAGGCAAAATCATACATTCAACCATCATTCTCAGACATAATGTCCCTTAAACAGGTCCTCAAGACCTGAATCATACTTAGAAGTCGAGTCGGGACTAAATCGAAACACATAGAGAACTCTCGGAAAATTTAGAACTTCACTAAACTACAGGGGAGGCACGCCCGTGGGAGGAGACCGTGTGCCATCCACGGCTTCTAAACACCCCCGTGTATCCATCCGTGTCTATATACTGACTATACCAACACTGTCGTTAGGCACGCCCGTGTGCCATGGCCGTGTTCTTTTAGATCATATACTGACTTCCCCACCACGGCCACCAAGCACGCCCGTGTATTTGGCCGTATACTTTTTAGCTAGCTACAGACTTGCACACCACGGGCAGATGACACGCCCGTGTCAAGGCCGTGTGATACTAAACTACATCCTACAATTTACCCACGATCGTTAGGCACGCCCGTGTGCCACAACCGTGTGACATTATAGGCCATTTACAAGGCCAAAATGCCACCCATAAGGGTCAAGCCTACAAGCCATATTTAACAAGATGTCTCATGCACATTTAACCATCAAAACATACCAAAATAATCAACCAATTCATGCATATTTGCCAACTAAGGTAATCACACCACAAACCATTCAAACCAATTCCCAACATACCAATTTGCACGACTAAATATAAATTATACCAAGCTCCTTTCATCAATATATACATATCATCTCATAACCATTTCATATAACAACTAAGCATGCCGAAACAACTTCACATATCACATTCATTAAGGCATATTATCAAAACATAATTAGCCAAATCACATGGCTAAGTTCATTATACAACTCATACCAAAACTAGCCTATACATGCCATATTGAGCTATATACATTCTCAAAGTGTACCAAAATAAGTTTTAGTAGTGTGATGACGATCCGTGACGGTCCCGAGCCTTTAGTAGCTTTGATGACCTACAGAACAAAGAAAACACATACAGAAAGTAAGCTTTCCAAAAGCTTAGTAAGTCAATACACAAACAAACTTGATATGTAAAGCATGTAAGCATATAACCACATTGGCATATTTCTTCTACAAGGTAAATTTCTCACATTTATACTTTGATTCATATTCTTGGCCAAATTGCCACATTTATCAATTCAAGAATCACAAACACATAGTTTTTCATATATGCTTTCATGTAGCATATTTCCAATCCATCATAGTAAAACACTTAGTCACTTACCTTATATACACATTTGGTGTATAATCAACGTACCTGAATCAAACTTTCATTTACTTAATCTATCAAAGCTCGGATTTGTCATTCGTATTTCATACTTGCCCGTTGAACCATAAGGAGTCCAATAGGATACTTTAAAAGCTCGGAATAGTAGTACAACGCCATCGATCCAGATGAGGTCTTACGTGCACTCAGATATCGATGCCATTGTCCCCGACAGGGTCTTACACAAATCAGAACGATGCCAATATCCCAGACATGGTCTTACACATAAAGATCATAATGATGCCAACGTCCTAGACGTGGTCTTATACATAAAGCTTATATTGATGCCAACGTCCTAGATGTGGTCTTACACATAATCAGATATCGATGCCACTGTCCCAAACAGGGTCTTACACGAATCTCAAATCAACGCCAACGTCCCAGACGTGGTCTTACATGATAAAACAGAACAGTTACCTATGTCATGACATAGCTAATCCTATTTATTCCTAGGTTCGTACGAGACTTATCGGACTTAATCATTATATTGAACTTATCTCGGAATTCATTTTCATAACTTCTTATAAACCTTTATAGTCAACATTAATCATATGAACACATATAATATCAAACAAGTATGTTTATTTGCATAGTGACTTACCTCGGATTCGGTTTATCGGAATAGAAAACGGCTACTCGATAACTTTCGCTTTCCCGCGATCTAAGTTCGTTTTCCTCGGTTCTTGATCTAAACATATTCAGAATTAACCCTTTTATTCACTAATTCATACAATTCAATCCATACATACATATTTTGGGCTATTTACAATTTAGACCTCACAGTTGCACACTTTATCAATTTAGTCCATTTTTCTCAAAACATCAAATTCACAAAATTCATTTAGCACATGCTTTGCCGAATATATACACAGCACATACAAGCCCACATTTTCCATCAAATTTGCAAATTAATCCCTCAATTTGACATTTTCTCAATTTAGCCCTATTTAGCTAAATTCATCAAATCTTCATGAACAAAATATGTTCATCAATTTCATACCTATCATTTAACACCAAAAATCATCAAAAAGCTTAACAAATCATCAATGGCATATCACACAAATATCATCAATTCATCAAATTGAGACATGGGCTTGATAGTAGACAAAGCAACAATTACAAAAATGTAAAAATTATCAAAAACCAAAGCAAAACTTACCTTAAATTGAATCAAAAGCTAGCCGAATGCCCTAGCTCAATTTTCTTTTTCTTTTCTTTGATGTTTCGACAATATGGATGATAATGGCTTATTTTTAAGCCTTTTGTTTTATTAAATATCATATAATAAACAAATTACTAATACAACATTAATGAAACCATTTTATCATCTTATAATGCATGGATATAAATGTCCACTTACTCATAATGGCATAATAACCTTTTAAGGACCTCATGTAATAAAGACATAAGCAAATAGATTCCTTTACAAAAAGGCATGCTAATTTTGCATTTGATGCAATTTAATCCCTTTTATCAATTTAAACACAAAGATGGACAAATTAACTTACGAAAATTTAACACATGCTAAACCACATATCAACGACACAGAATATAATATTCAAATATTATACGGACTCGGGTTTGTGGTCCTGAAACCACTGTTCCGACTAGGGTATAAACCGGACTGTTACAATTCTCCCCCTTAGGGATTTTCGTCCCCGAAAATCTTACCATTAAACAGATTTGAATATTGTTGTTTCACTGAGTCTTCAGGCTCCCAGGTAGCCTCTTCAATCCTATGTCGATTCCACAGTACTTTTACTAACGGAATTTTTTTATTTCTCAACTCTTTCACTTCACGAGCTAAGATACGGATCGGTTCCTCTTCATATGTCAGATCAGATCGGATTTCGATTTCAAATGGGGCAATCACATGTGTCGGGTCAGATCGATACCTACGAAGCATCGAGACATGAAATACATTGTGTATCATTTCTAGCTCAGAGGGCAACTTTAATCTATAAGCAACAGGCCCAACACGTTCAATGATTTCATACGGTCCGATGAATCTCGGACTTAACTTGCCTTTTTGTCCGAATCGGAGCACTTTCTTCCACGGAGACACTTTCAGAAATACTTTGTCACCGATCTCAAATTCTATATCTTTTCATTTCAAGTCTGCATAAGACTTCTGACGATCAAATGCTGCTTTCAGACAATCTCGGATTAGCTTCACTTTCTGTTCTAAATCTTTTATCAAATGAACCCCGTGAAGCTTATTCTCACTGAGTTCAGTCCAATACAGAGGTGTACGGCATTTTCGTTCGTACAAAGCTTCATATGGTGCCATTTTGATACTCGACTGAAAACTATTGTTGTATGCAAATTCGATCAACGACAGATACTGTTCCCATGAACCATTAAACTCAAGTACACAGCATCTCAACATGCCTTCAAGAATCTGAATGATCCGCTCAGACTGACCATCTGTTTGCGGATGGAAAGCTGTACTAAAGTGCAGTTTCGTGCCCAAAGCTTCTTGCAATTTCTTCCAAAATCGCGAAGTGAATCTTGGATCTCCATTTGAAACAATAGAGAGTGGCACCCTGTGCAATCTAACAATCTCAGAAATATACAGCTTAGCTAAATTTTCAAGTGAATAATCAGATCTTACCGAAATAAAATAGGTAGATTTAGTTAATCGATCAACTACGACCCATATCGCATCTTTCTTTCTCTGAGTCAAGGGCAAACCAGAAACAAAGTCCATTGTTACTCTATCCCATTTCCACTCAGGAATCAGAATCGGCTGTAGCAATCCAGATGGAACTTGATGTTCGGCTTTCACTTGCTGACAAATTAAACATTTCAAAAAAAAGTCAGAAATGTCCCTTTTCATACCAGACCACCAGTAGTGTCGTTTCAAATCATGATACATCTTAATACTCCCTGGATTAACGGATAGATGACTATTATGTGCTTCCTTCAAAATCAACTGAATCAACTCTGGATTTCTCAGGACACAGATACGATCTCGGAATCTCAGACAATTATAAACAATTTGAAATTCAGATTCAGAATTCACTTCACACTGAGCTCGTTTTGCTAGCAATTCATTATCAGACTTCTGAGCATCACATATCTGTCGTAAAAACAACGGTTTCGCTTTTAATTCAGCTATCATAGAACAATCATCAGACAAATCCAGTTGAGTATTCAAAGCTCGTAGTGCATACAATGATTTTCTACTCAATGCATCAGCAACAACATTCGCTTTACCCGGATGGTAATTTATCACAAACTCATAATCTTTCAACAGCTCAAGCCATCTTCTCTGACGTAGGTTCAAATCTTTTTGAGTCATCAAATATTTCAAACTTTTTTGATCTGAAAATATGTGACATTTCTCACCGTATAAATAATGATGCCAAATCTTAAGTGCAAACACAATCGCAGCTAACTCAAGATCATGTGTCGGATAGTTCTTCTCATGAGGCTTTAACTGTCTCGAGGCATAAGCTATCACTTTGCCTTCCTGCATCAAAACACATCCCAAACCATTAAACAAAGCATCACTGTATACAACAAATTTTGTACCCGATTCCGGCTGTTCTAACACTGGAGCTTCTGTTAACAGAGTTTTCAACTGATCAAAACTTTTTTGACATTTATCCGACCATTCAAATCTAACATCTTTCTGAAGTAATCTAGTCAACGGAATAGCTATTGTTGAAAATCCTTTTACAAATCGACGGTAATAACCAGCCAAACCCAGAAAACTACGGACTTTTGACACATTCTTTGGAGGTTTCCAATTCAAAATAGCAGATATCTTACTCGGATCCACTCGGATTCCAGAAGCTGACACAATATGTCCTAGAAAACTAACCTCTTGCAACCAGAATTCACATTTGCTGAATTTCACGTATAATTGCTTTTCTCTCAAAGTTTGCAACACAATTCTCAGATGTTCAGCATGCTCATTTTCATCATGTGAATAAATCAAAATGTCATTAATGAATACAATAACAAAGAGATCTAGATACGGTCTGGAAATTCTGTTCATCAGATCCATAAAAACAGCAGGAGCATTTGTTAGTCCAAATGGCATAACTAAAAACTCATAATGCCCTTACCTTGTTCTGAAAGCAGTCTTTGGAATGTTTGAATCCTTAACTCTTAACTGATAGTATCCCGGTCTCAGATCAATCTTGGAAAACACATAGCTCCTTTTAACCGATCAAATAAATCATCAATCCTGGGCAACGAATATTTATTCTTTATTGTTACCTTATTCAACTGACGATAATTGATACACATTCTCATCGTACCATCTTTCTTTTTCACAAACAGAACAGGAGCACCCTAAGGTGAGAAACTCAGTCTAGCAAACCCTCTATCGGTCAATTCTTGCAACTGTGACTTTAACTCTTTCAACTCTGTTGGTGCCATCCTATACGGAGCTATCAAAATAGGTGTAGTACCAGGTAGCAACTCAATACCGAACTCAACTTCACGAATCAGGGGCAAACCCAACAATTCTTCAGGAAACACGTTAGAAAACTCACAAACAATAGGCACTGATTCAACCTTCTTCTCAGATACTCTTAAATCAATCACATAAGCAAAATATGCCTCGTAACCCTTTTTCACAAAATTCTGAGCCTTCAAAATAGATATCACCGCAGGCAACCCATTCAAATCATCAGACTCAATCCGTACAATCTCATCATTTGGACATCTCAAATCTATAGTCTTTCTTTTACAGTTAACAACAGTATCATGCATAAACAACAAATCTATACCCAGAATAATATCAAATTCATCAAATGGCAAAAGCATTAGATCAGTAGGGAAACAGATATCTCGAAATAGTAATGGATAGTTCTTGCATACTTTGTCAACCAGGACGCTTTTACCTAAGGGGTTCGATACTTTTATAGCAAACTCAGTAGACTCTACAGGCAAAGTCTTGCTAAATACTAAATTCATGCATATATAAGAATGCGTAGAACCAGGGTCTACCAAAGCAATCACAGAAGTATCATAAAGAGTAAAAGTACCAGTTATAATATCAGGTGACGAAGCTTCCTCACAAGCTCGGATAGCATACGCTCTGGCAGGCGCTCTAGCTTCAGATCGGACAACATTGTCTCTCATAGTTCTCTGACTACCACTGACGTTTATTACATTCTTCGTCGATCTACCTCTTGCAGATGCATTATCAGACCTCAAATTCTGAACAGTTTCTAGCTCGATAGACTCAGGGTAATCACGGATAAAATGATCAAGAGATCCACATCTGAAGCAAGCTCTGTCATTTAATCTACACCTTCCCGGATGCCTTTTTCTGCAATACTTACATTCAGGTCTCTCGGATCGAACATTTCCAACGCTAGCCACTGAAGTTGCTGGGGTTTTTGAACTCATTTGCGGTCTTGATTGATTTCTATTGGAATATCCAACGTTATCTCTGAAACAACTTTGATTATCTTTCAATCTTTTCGGAGCAGACTGAAAGGATTTACTCTGAAATCTCTTTTTCACATCTCGAGCTTCAGACTCAGCTTTTCTCTTATCTTTCCCAAGTGCCTCAGCTTTACCGGCTCGATCGACGAGTACAACGAACTCTTTTATTTCTAAAATCCCAACTAGCAAACGAATGTCTTCATTCAGGCCATCTTCAAACCTTTTGCACATTATAGCTTCAGAAGATACACACTCCCGGGCATACTGACTCAATCTCACGAATTCTCGTTTATACTCGGAAACAGTCATTCGGCCCTATTTAAGTTCTAGAAATTCCTTTCGTTTTGATCAACGAATGTCTCACTAATATATTTCTTTCGGAATTCGTTCTGAAAGAAATCCCATGTAACTTGTTCTCTCGAAACGACAGAAATCAAAGTTTTCCACCAATGATAAGCTGCATCTCGAAGCAAAGATACCACACACTTTATGCATTCTTCCGGAGTCAGAGACATTTCATCAAATACCCGAATCGTGTTTTCAATCCAGAACTCAGCCTTTTCAGCATCATCATCTTTAGTAGCTCGGAATTCCTCGGCCCCATAGTTACGGATCTTGTCAACGAGAGGCTTATTCAACAGATTCAGATTTACAGCCGAAGGTATATCGGATGTCTGAGGGGGATTAATCGGGGGCGGGGGTTGTGAAATAGTCGGGTTAATTCTTACGAACTGAGTGAACCACTCACTCATCATCTGGAAGAAAGCTTGTTTAGCTTCTCCCTCATGACCACTCATAGCTGATCTCGAATCAGAGGGCGCTGTCCCTTGCGCGGGAGCAGGCGCATTACTTTCTACGTCGTCAGCTACGACTCTTTCGGGATCCATTACTATACAAAAATTGCATTTATACGTCAGGATTCATCACACTATCACAATTCAGATATATGGCATGTATAGCTAGACTCTGACACGCTACGTTAGTCCGAGAATCTACTAAACCGTAGCTCTGATACTAACAAAATGTAACACCTCTATCCCGTGTCCGTCGCCGAATTAAGGTTAGGAGCGTTACCAGACAGATCGGAAACATTCACAAGCAAAATCATACATTCAACCATCATTCTCAGACATAATGTCCCTTAAACGGGTCCTCGAGACCTGAATCATACTTAGAAGTCGAGTCCAGACTAAATCGAAACACATAGAGAACTCTCGGAAAATTTAAAACTTCACTAAACTACAGAGGTGGCACGCTCGTGGGAGGAGACCATGTGCCCTCCACGGCTTCTAAACACCCCCGTGTATCCATCCGTGTCTATATACTGACTATACCAACACGGTCGTTAGGCACGCCCGTGTGCCATGGCCGTGTGCTTTTAGATCATATACTGACTTCCCCACCACGGCCACCAAGCATGCCCGTGTATTTGGCCGTGTACTTTTTAGCTAGCTACTGACTTGCACACCACGGCCAGATGACATGCCCGTGTCGAGGCCGTGTGATACTAAACTACATCCTACAATTTACCCACGGTCGTTAGGCACGCCCGTGTGCCACAACCGTGTGACATTATAGGCCATTTACAAGGCCAAAATGCCACCCATAAGGGTCAAGCCTACAAGCCATATTTAACAAGATGTCTCATGCACATTTAACCATCAAAACATACCAAAATAATCAACCAATTCATGTATATTTGCCAACTAAGGTAATCACACCACAAACCATTCAAACCAATTCCCAACATACCAATTTGCATGACTAAATCTAAATTATAGCAAGCTCCTTTCATCAATATATACATATCATCTCATAACCATTTCATATAACAACTAAGCATGCCAAAACAACTTCACATATCACATTCATTAAGGCATATTATCAAAACATAATTAGCCAAATCACATGGCTAAGTTCATTATACAACTCATACCAAAACTAGCCTATACATGCCATATTGATCTATATACATTCTCAAAGTGTACCAAAATAAGTTTTAGTAGTGTGATGACGATCCGTGACGGTCCCGAGCCTTCAGTAGCTTTGACGACCTACAGAACAAAGAAAACACGTACAGAGAGTAAGCTTTCCAAAAGCTTAGTAAGTCAATACACAAACAAACTTGATATGTAAAGCATGTAAGCATATAACCACATTGGCATATTTCTTCTACAAGGTAAATTTCTCACATTTATACTTTGATTCATATTCTTGGCCAAATAGCCACATTTATCAATTCAAGAATCACAAACACATTGTTTTTCATATATGCTTTCATGTAACATACTTCCAATCCATCATAGTAAAACACTTAGTCACTTACCTTATATACACATTTGGTGTATAATCAACGTACCTGAATCGAACTTTCATTTACTTAACCTATCAAAGCTTGAATTTGTCATTCGTATCTCATACTTGCCCGTTGAACCATAAGGAGTCCAATAGGATACTTTAAAAGCTCGGAACAGTAGTACAACGGCATCGTCCCAAACGAGGTCTTACGTGCACTCAGATATCGATGCCACTGTCCAGATCTTACACAAATCAGAACGATGCCAATGTCCCAGACATGGTCTTACACATAAAGATCATAATGATGCCAACGTCCCAGACGTGGTCTTATACGTAAAGCTTATATTGATGCCAACGTCCCAGATGTGGTCTTACACATAATCAGATATCGATGCCACTGTCCCAGACAGGGTCTTACACGAATCTCAAATCAACGCCAACGTCCCAGACGTGGTCTTACATGATAAAACAGAACAGTTACCTATGTCATGATAGCTAATCCTATATATTCCTAGGTTCGTACGGGACTTATCGGACTTAATCACTATATTGAACTTATCTCGAGATTCATTTTCATAACTTCTCATAAACCTTTTTAGTCAACATTAATCATATGAGCACATATAATATCAAACAAGTACGTTTATTTGCATAGTGACTTACATCAGATTCGGTTTATCGGAATAGAAAACGGCTACTCGATAACTTTTGCTTTCCCGCGATCTAAGTTTGTTTTCCTTGGTTCTTGATCTAAACATATTCAGAATTAACCCTTTTATTCATAAATTCATACAATTCAATCCATACATACATATTTTGGGCTATTTACAATTTAGCCCTCACAGTTGCACATTTTATCAATTTAGTCCATTTTTCTCAAAACATCAAATTCACAAAATTCATTTACACACATGCTTTGCCGAATATATACACAGCACATACAAGCCCACATTTTCCATCAAATTTGCAAATTAATCCCTCAATTTAACATTTTCTCAATTTTGCCCTATTTAGCTAAATTCATCAAATCTTCATGAACAAAATATGTTCATCAATTTCATACCTATCATTTAACACCAAAAATCATCAAAAAGCTTAACAAATCATTAATGGCATATCACACAAATAACATCAATTCATCAAATTGAGACATGGGCTTGATAGTAGACAAAGCAACATTTACAAAAACGTAAAAATTATCAAAAACCAAAGCAAAACTTACCTTAAATTGAATCAAAAGCTAGTTGAATGCCCTAGCTCAATTTTCTTTTTCTTTTCTTTGATGTTTCGGCAATATGGATGATAATGGCTTATTTTTAAGCCTTTTGTTTTATTAAATTTCATATCATAAACAAATTACTAATATAACATTAATGAAACCATTTTATCATCTTATAATGCATGGATATAAATGTCCACTTACTCATAATGGCATAATAACTTTTTAAGGAACTCATGTAATAAAGACATAAGCAAATAGATTCCTTTACAAAAAGCATGCTAATTTTGCATTTGATGCAATTTAATCCCTTTTATCAATTTAAGCACAAAGATGGACAAATTAACTTACGGAAATTTAACACATGCTAAACCACATATCAACGGCACAGAATATAATATTAAAATATTATACGGACTCAGATTTTTGGTCCCAATACCACTGTTCCGACTAGGGTATAAACCGGACTGTTACATCAAATTCAGTAATTTGCGTAGTTGTGGAAACGTGATATTTTGAAAAACGGTTATTAAATTTTTAGAAAACCCAGAGTTTAATCACTTATAGTTTGAAAATACTGAAATGAAAGTTCAAAGAAATATAAATCCCAGAGGCCTTATGACAAAATATTAAACCCAAATAAAAATAATCTTTAATAAAGTAAAACCGGATTTACGTGAAAACTACTCCGATGTATGGCAACCATCGAGTCCTCCACAGCTCCGAATCCTCTAACGTTGGGAATTACCTGCGAGGTTAAGGAAAAAAGGGTGAGTTACAATAACTCAGTGTGTAATCCCCTAAACCGACATTAACTGGGCCCGAACCCATAACATCAACCTGGGCCAAAGCCCTATAATCATGGTAGTACAATAATGAAATGCAGCCCAACCCAATCCAACCAACACACCCCCGACCAGCCAATCACACCTGTGGAGATCAAGTCAACCCACCCCGCCGATCACACCAATATTGCAGACAAGCTGCTAATCACAATATTTGTGGCTGTGCCACCAGAGTCATAACTACAGATATATATATTGTGGCTATGCCACCATGCTACTCTGTTCTTCATTCAATAACCCTCCCCATGCAACATGATAAAATGCAACATACATATCACGATATGAAGGAGTAATGCAAACACACACACATTACTATACAATATTGAGGGTATAACAGACATTCGACCCAGCAAGGGTATTTTAGTAATTTCGCAACCCAAGGGTATTTTGGTAATTTTGCAACTCGAGGGTATTTCGGTAATTTTGCAAATCGGGGGTATTTTTATAATTTTGCGAATTGGGGTATTTTGGTAATTTTACAAATTAGGGGTATTTTGGTAATTTTGCAAACTAGGGGTATTTCGATAATTTCGTAAACTGGAGATATTTGGTAATTTCGCAAACTGGGGGTATTTTAGTAATTTTGTAAACTAGGGGTATTTCGATAATTTCGTAAACTGGGGGTATTTCGATAATTTTGCAACTCGAGGGTATATCGGTAATTTCATAAACCAAGGGTATTTCGATAATTTCATAAATCAGGGGTATTTCGGTAACTTTGTAAACCAAGGGTATTCTAAACAGCGATAATGATGCGAATGGGCCTAAGGCCCATTCTCGGCCCAAATGGGTCCACACGCTCGTGTGGCCCATTTAGCCCAAATCTAGCCACAGATATGAGATTCACATAGTCTAGTTCACTATCTACTACACAATTATACAATTTATTCGGCCCACGGGCCCATTGGCCCCACATGGCCCATTTTGGCCCAAACAGCCTAAACCCACAAGAACACTCATGATGGCCTTAATTATCGCGTCGAAGCCCCCCACACGTGCCCGAGGAATAAAGGGGTGCCCGAGGAAATTTTGAGAAATAAGAAAAACCCTATTGAAACAGTTCATGAACCAACTCCTAATAGTATACCTAAAAATGATAAGCAGCATAAAGTGTTTCGTTGTAGTGGGAGGGTATCTCGTAGGCCTGAGTTCTTCCAATCTGGAAGAAGTGTTTTTAACACTGAGTCTGACAAATAGGAAGATGATGACCCACTCACATAATACGAAGTGATGCAGAGTGTTGATTCCAAGCTCAGGGAAATAACTATGAAATCTAAAATGGAATCTATGTATTCCAGCTCAGTGTGATAAATTGTAGACTTACAAGAAGGGATAAAATTCATAGGGTGTAAATGGATCTATAAGAAAGAAAATAAATGCGGATGGAAAAGTGGAAACTTATAAGGTTAGACTTGTAGAAAAATGGTTATTCTAAAAATAAAGATATCAACTAAGAAAAAAAATTCTCTTCAGTTGTCATGCTCAAGTCAATCTGCATATTGTTACCCATTGCGATGACTCTCGATTACGAGATCTGACAAATGGATGTCAAAACAATGTTTTTGAATGGCTATCTTGAAAAGAGCATCTATATGATGCAACCCACTAGATATATAGTGAAAGGAAATGAGCATAAAGTTTGCAAACTACTTAGATCCATATATAGACTTAAGCAACCATCCTGCTCATGGAATCAAAGATTTGATTAGGCAATCAAGACTTTTTTATTTGAGAAAATGTAGCTGAACCTTGTGTTTACAAATGTTTAGGAGATGGAAAGGTGATCTTTCTCGTTTTATATGCCGATGAAATTTTACAGATTGGGAACGATGTAGGAACATTGTTATTGGTTAAATTATGGTTAACCCAATAATTTAGCATGAAATACTTGGGAGAAACTAATTTTGTTCTAGGCATTCAAATCCTAAAGGATCGAAAGAACAAAGTGATAACACTATCTCAGGCTTGATACATAAACAAGATAATGGAGCATTATTTAATGGCTGATTCGAAGAAGGGAAATCAACCCTCCATATTGGGATTTCATCTCTTTTTAAAGGATTGTCCTAAGATAGCGGAAGAAAGAGAGAACATGAGAAAGGTTCCTTATGCTTTGATAGTAGGAAGTCTCATATATGCTATGCTATGCACAAGCCCAGATATCTGTCTTGTAATGGGGGCCGAATATGTGGCTACTTTTGAGGCTACCAAAGAAGAAATATGGCTTCAAAAGTTCCCCACGGACCTTGAAGTTGCGGATGTTGTCAAGGTCGCATCTGAGGACAACCTTGCAAAGCATTTTACCAAGAATCTACTAGCTAGGAGTTTCATTAAACATGTAGAGAGCATGAGAATGCAGAATATGGCTTATCTACTTCCCTAGGGTAAATGGGAGACTGATTGATCTAGTGCCCTGAGTGTAATATATACTTTTGTAATTTTGTAACTTTTTTGAATTGTAACATCCCAAAGCCGGCATAGACGTTACGACTGAATCGTAAAGGCCACATTGGACACCTTAGTGTCGAACCTACTCTAACAACAATTCAAAACCTTCAGGTACTCTCTTTTATAAAATTGTGGTTTCTATTGTTAGTTTTGGAAAACGTCTCTTTACTTAGTCCAACTATGCTTTAGCCAAATTAATGAATTAGGTGAATTTTTATAAAACCTAATAGTCAGCATTGCTTTAGAAAAATCATTTTGAATACCTTCTTAGCAGCGGAAAAATATCCTTACTAGTCAAATTATTAACTTAGCCATGTATCATACATACTCCAATTTAAATATGCAAGACCCCTAAAACTAATCAAAGTATGAGTGTCATGCATACATGGTAATTCCCAAGACACAAACAGTCCCAAGCCAAAGTTTTAAAAAGCTTACAATCCAAAAATCGAATAATAAAAATGATGAGAAAATAAACAAAAAATTTAAGTACAGTAAAATAATATGATGAAATTGAGTATGAAGTCTGTCATACGTCTACATGCCAATTTCAATCCTAAGTTCGTTCATTACCTAAGAAGTTAAGGTAATGGGGTGAGCTTAACAAGCTCAGTTTGAGACTAAACTAACATGCCTTAAGCATTCATTCAAGCAATTTATAGAGATACCCATAACACATTCAAACATTATCAATAACAATTTAAATGCACATGATCGTGACAAATGCACATGTGAGATCCTATCCATACCATCCACTACACACCACGGGTTCCCTAAAACCCATCTTCCAAACTCCAACAACTGTGAGTATAGCTCGATGTGGTAAAACCACCAATAATAAATAATGCAGAAAATCTACCAAATATCAAATAGTGCGATACAATCACCAAAAACATATAATATGCGATAAATCACCAATCCCCTCGGTACTCCAAATGTAGTGTACTGACCACGAATATATGCAAATTTAATGTGTCGTCGATACTCCACGGAACTCCTCCGTCAACTACAAATTATCCCAACCCAACGCAAATGCAATATGTCACACAAACTTATACATATTCATATTTCAATACTTTTCATATTTATTTGACATGTTCAACATGTCCTCAATAATCACATACTTTCGGTAAAAGGAAACAGTGTTCCAACTTTCAAATTACCATTAAGATGATATCTATCAATATCATTCAATTTCACATACTTTACGTATTTCATTGTGCATAAATAACAACATCATGAATATACATCATAGCAAATATTTCATGCATTTAAATCATGCATAAACCTAATATCTCAATAATTCATACCATTCAATCAAACATTCTCATATCACATAATACAATAATGTATAACAATCTCAATCACACATTGATACAGCCAAACTAGCAATTTTGCCAACACATAAATCTTTTAAGGCTCGAAAAGTACCTATTTTGGCCACTCAAAAAACTAATATTTTGGCTACTAAGACAATCCAATTATCAAGCTAATTTATCAAATATAACATGACATTTATCATTATCAAACAAATTTATGAGTTTAGAACCCACACCTTATTTCTTACTTCCTCACGGCATACTAGCGAATCTTCCAATTTTCCTTAATAAATTCTTATACTAACCTAAACCAAAATTCACTATAAATTCAATCAATTTACCTTTAAACCATCCCCCAAATACCCAGTTATGGGTTCAAACCAATCGTCGAAATTATAACTATTTTACGAATCCAAACTAGTTAGATTTCTTACACTATTTTTATTCTAATAATATGTGCGATCGCTCTTCAGCTTTACAGTTGATTTAGGACATTGAAGTCAGCACCTAATTCAATAATATACTAGAAAATCAGTAGCTAATAATGATCTTGGAGTTGATCTTGGAGATTTAAGCTTTTAGTTTTTGGATGGTTGATTTGCGACGTTGGAGTTGATCTTGGAGATTTAAGATTTTAGTGTTGGGGTTGTTCTAATCGAAGAAAAATGGCAGTAGGGTAGGGATGAAGATGATGCTCAATCTTGAAGACAAAAGAAAGAAAAGTCAAGAGTGAATGGTGGTGATAGGTGTGATGGCAACAGTGGTGAGAAACGGAGAAAAGAAAGAAAGAAAAAATAAAGATCAAGAAAGGGAGAGGAGGTTAGGGATGGCTAAGGTAGGAGAAAAGAGAGTTAAAGACTGATAATTTTGAGTAAAAATTTTATTTATACCTAGATTTACTAGGCTTGGATGACAACACATTAAAAAATAAGGGAATTTTGCAAAAATTAATTTATCTTGCAAGATATGGGACTTGAACTTAGGACCTCCAACTAATTTTCATGCTTTGACATTTAATAACCAACTATTAGGCCAATTCCTTATTTTTGGTATATTTCTACATTTTTATTGAGCTAAATTTTGGGATGGTATAGCTTTACCCCCTTAAAGAAATTTTGTCCTCAAAATTACCTAATTCAAAAAGATGAGGATATTGAAGCTGAATTAAGTCCTCCAGCTCCCAAGTAGCCTCTTCGATGCCATGATTTCTCCATAGTACTTTAACTAGTGGAATTTGCTTTCGTCTTAACATTTTGAACTCATGTTCTAATATTCGAATCGGTTCTTCCTCAAATGAAAAACCGGTCTAACCTCAATCTCCTCGACTAGAATAATATGCATGGGATCGAATCGATACTGTCTCAACATCGAGACATGAAATACATCGTGAATATGATCTAACTCAGAAGGCAATTTGAGTTGGTAAGCCACAGGACCAACCCTTTCAAGCACTCGATAAGGACCTATAAACCTAGGGCTTAACTTACCCTTTTGACCAAACCTCAAAACTTTCTTCTTTGGAGAGAATTTTAGGAAAACCAAATCCCCCACATTGAACTCAATGTCCTTTCGCTTCAAATCAACATACGACTTCTGTTTATCAAAAGCTGCCTTCAATCTTTCTTGAATTAACTGAATCTTATCTTCAGTTTTAATGACCAACTCTTGGCCAATCAACTTCCTTTCACCCATTCCAGTCCAACATAAAGGCGAGCAACACTTACGACCATAAAGAGAATTGTAAGGTGCCATTTGAATACTTGACTGATAACTGTTATTATAGTCAAACTCTACCATAGGTAAATGTTCTTCCCAACCACCTTGGAACTCGATTACACAACTCCTCAACATATCCTCTAATATTTGAATGACCTTTTTCAACTGACTGTCAGATTGTGGATGGAAAGTCGTACTGAAATCCAACCGAGTACTCAAAGCCTCGTGTAATTTTTTCCAAAATCGAAACGTGAATCTAGGATCTTGATCTGAAATAATCAACATTAGTATACCATGTAATCTCACTATCTCGAAAACATAAAGCTTATCTAACTTCTGGAGAGAATAATTAGTATGAACAGGAATAAAATGGGCAAACTTAGTCAATTTGTCCACTACATCCCAAATCAAATCTTTCTTGATTGGTGTCAAGGGCAACCCACTAACATAATCCATTTTCACTCTCTCCCACTTCTACTATGGTATTCAAATCAGTTGAAGCAACCTTGATGGATACTGATGCTCCACTTTAACTTGCTAGTAAGTCAAACATTTAGATACAAGTTTGGTCACTTCACGTTTAAGATCCGACCACCAATACACTTCCTTTAGGTCTCAATACATATTAGTACTACCAAGATGCATATCATAAAAGCTGCTATGTGCTTCCTGAAGTATCGATTGTCTCAAATTCTAATCATTAGGCAGACAATATCTCCCTCTAAAGCACAAAATTCCATCAAAAGTTATTTCCAAAGTCCTCAGTCGATTCATCCTCAACCTATAGTTCCATCCAAATTTTGTTTATCCATAATTTCATGAACCCAAGTAGGCTTTACTTGCAATTTTACCAAAATACCACCATCATCAAAGAGACTCAAGCGAGCAAACATAACCCTCAAGCCAGACCTTTCCTTTTTGCTTAAGGCATCAGCCACAACATTGGCCTTCCTAGGATCATACCCAATCGTACAGTCATAGTCTTTTAACAACTCAATCCATCTTTGTTGCCTCAAATTAAGTTCCTTCTGGGTGAGGAGATATTTGGAACTCTTGTGATCGATGTAATTGATACACTTCTCACCATACAGGTAGTGTCTCCAAATTTTGAGAGCAAACACAACAGCT
Source organism: Gossypium australe (assembly GCA_005393395.2). Lineage (NCBI taxonomy): Eukaryota > Viridiplantae > Streptophyta > Magnoliopsida > Malvales > Malvaceae > Gossypium > Gossypium australe. The sequence continues at coordinate 83,339,086 of CM016619.1, read as the reverse complement.
GCCAACTCCAAATCATGAGTGGGGTAATTACCTTCATGTGGCCTAAGTTGTCTCGAAGCATAGGCTACCAGTTTACCATCCTACATCAAGACGCAACCAAGTCCAACATGCGAAGCATCGCTATACACAACATATTCCTTACTGGATTCTGGTTTAATTAAAATGGGAGCTTCTGTCAAAATGGATTTCAACTTTTCGAAATTGGCCTATTGTTCATCTCCCCACTTAAAACGAGCATTCTTCCTCAACATCTTAGTCAATGGGGCTGCTATAAATCCTCAACAAACCTTTGATAATACCCAGCAAGACCCAGAAAACTCTAAATTTCTAAAACATTCTTTGGTTGCCTCCAATCTAGGATAACTTCAACTTTTTTAAGATCTACGTGAATACGCTCAGCCGATACCACATGACCCAAAAACATCACTTCCTTTAACCAAAATTCATACTTATTGAGTTTAGAAAAAAGTTACTTTTCATGAAGTATCTGTAAAACCACTCTCAAATGCTCATCATGCTCAGTCTCTGTCTTAAAGTACACAAGGATGTCGTCAATGAAAACCATGACGAACTGATCAAGGAAAAGCTGAAAGATTTATAAGGTGCATGAAAACCATTGGCGCATTAGTCAACCCAAAAGGCATGACAAATAACTCGTAATGTCCATAATGAGTCCTAAAAGCAGTTTTAGGGATATCGAATTCTTTAACTTTGAGTTGGTAGTACCCAGATCTTAAGTCAATCTTGGAAAACATAGTTGCACCTCTGAACTGATCGAATAGGTCATCAATCATTGGTAAAGTGTACTTATTCTTGATAGTTAATTTATTCAATTGCCGGTAACCAATGCATAACCATAAGGTTCCATCTTTCCTTTTCACAAATAAAACCGGTGCGCCTTATGGTGAAACACTAGGTCTAATAAAACCCTATCAAACAATTCTTGCAACTACACCTTCAACTCCTTAAGCTCTTTTAGTGCACGTGGTAGGGAGCGATAGACACCGGTGTCGTTCCTGGTAACAACTCAATTCTGAATTCCACTTCCCTCTCAAGAGGTAACCCTAGTAGTTCCTCGGGAAATTCCCTCACTGTATGAATACTTTCAACTAAAGGATCAACAGTGCTTCCATCTCAAACATAAGCCAAAAATGTTTCGCACCCTTTTCATACCATCTTTTTTGCTACTAAAATAGAGATTACATTGGACAGATAATTTTGACGTTCCCTACCATAATAACTTCTTTCCCAGACTCAGTCTCCAAAGTCACCCTCTTCAATGCACAATCTAATCAAACTTGATGCTCAACCAACCAGTCGATCCCCAAAATCAAACTGAATTCATTAGAAGGAAGCTCCACCAAATCGACAAGAAATACCTCTCCCTAAACTGCTAAAGGACATCTTTTATAAACTTTATTCACAAGAGTGGAGGATCCTAGGGGACTAACTACAGTTACAATGTTTTTTTGTTTCATCTACCCCAATTCCCAATTTTACAGCCATATTACAAGCAACATACAAATGGGTAGATCCTATATCAATCAAAGCAAAATAGGGTATCGAATAAAAAGTGAAGGTACTTGCTATGATGTCAGCAGCATCACTATCCTCTCGACGCCTAGCCGCATAAACCAAGGCAAGTTGTCTTGCCTCAGCTCAATTCTCACCTTGAGCTGGTCTCTCTGACCCTGATTACCATTCCCATTTTGATTCTGATTATAGCCCCTCTGAGTGTAACACCCCTAACCCGTATTTGTCCCCGGATTAGGGTTGAAGGCATTACTGGATAGATCGGAAACTTTTACAGACATTTCATAATACAATTCATCGATTGAAATCAAAGTGTCCCTTTTTATAGGTCAACAAGACCTTAATCTTGCTTTAGAATAGGATCGGGACTAAACCGAACACATATGGAATTTCTCAGAAATTTAAAAACTTTTCTAAGTTACTGAGGTCACACCCCCGTGTGGGCAGGCCGTGTGCCTCCCACGGCTACTAGACACACCCATGTGTCCTGGCCGTGCCAAAACAGAGTATGTATACTGACTTATCCACACGGCCACCAGACACGCCCATGTGCCATGGCCGTGTATAATTAGGCTAGCTACTGACTTGTTCACACGGCCACCAGGCACGCCCGTGTGCCACAACCGTGTATGCAAAACACACCATTTGCAAGGCCAAAATGCCACCCACACTTGGGTCAACCCTACTAGCAATATACCAATTAATTTCATGTACAATTAACAACCAAAAACATGTCAAAAATCAACAAATCTCCACATTCAATTTCATTTCCAATTATGCCAATTTGCACAACTCAAACACAAATAAATTCAAGCATGATTCATCCTCATTTACCTTTCATATAACCATTTCTTTGATCAAACTTACAAACTCAAATTTCATCCATATGCTTACCATAAACTTGACCATTTCATAGTCATGGGATCATACCAAAACCAACATCATATACCACATTCACAATTGCATATTATCAACATTTAACTAGCCACATCACATGGCTAGTTTCATATCTCAAACTTATACCAAAATGACTAGCCTATACATTCCATATTTAGCTATGTACATATTTCAAAGGTACCAAAACAAGTTTGAGTAGTGTGATGGCGATCCTCAATGGTCCCTGAGCCTTCAGTAGCTTTAACGATCTATAAAACAGAGCAAACACACACACAGAGTAAGCTTTCAAAAGCTTAGTAAGCCATATAAAAATAAACTTAGCATAAAATGCACATAACCATATTGATACAATGACATTTATAGTTCTCATAGCAAATTCATCACATTTTCTTTGGCTCATTTGCTTAGCAATATCTTGCCACATTCTTCAACTCAAATATCACATATACACATAGCTCATTCAAGCATATTCACTTATTATCTAATCATTTCATTACACATATTCCTCTTAGCAAGTTCATATAGGCACTTACCTTCCATACACACATAGTGTACATATCAAACATACTTGAAACAGATATACAAATCACATAGTCGTTCGTATCTCGGACTTGCCCATTGAACCGTTCGAAACTAAATAGGATACTTAGAGTGCTCGGAATAGTCGTACAATGCCAACGTCTCAGGCGTGGTCTTACATGTAACCAAATATCGATGCCACTATCCCAGACAGGGTCTTACATGAATCAATACGATGCCAATGTCCCAGACATGATTTTACACGTAAATCTTATCTCGATGCCAACGTCCCAAACATGGTCTTACACGAAATTTCGAATCAATGCCAACGTCCCAGACGTGGTCTTACATGATATTACATAACGGACACCTATGTCATGACATACATAATTCCTATCTATTGCTAGGTTCTCACGGGACTTCTCAGACTTTAACAGCTTGTTGACTTATTAGCGAACTCGGATTTCACACGCATTCCATCTCAATGGATAATCATAGTAATTCAAATATCATATATACTCAAATAATTCAATGCAATTACATTTATTTGTATATCAACTTACCTCGGATTCAGATATTCGATCGGACTCGGTTATTCAACTACTTTCGCTTTCCCATGATCTAAGTTCGTTTTCTTCGGTTCTTGATCTTAAATCAAAGACTTTAATAGCCGAAACCTAAAAAGCCATGGATGTTTTCTTCCTTTGATACATTCGGCCAACCAAGATGGAAAAATGGCTTGTTTTTGTTTTATGTTTCAATTATAAAACATTTGTAATTCATTTACTAAATTGACCTTTGTTAAACATATAAGACAAATATAATTCAAGGTCATTTTTGTCCATTAACAAACCACTATCTTATAAATGGCTTAATTGCCACATAAGGCCTCCCCATTTAAAAGCCATCTCAAATAGGTGTCTTTTCATAAAGCTTGCAAACGATCAAATTAATTCACAGAAATTTCACACATGCTAAATCATATACTACAAACATAGAAAATAATATTAAAAATATTTTTCGGACTCAGATTTGTGGTCCCAAAACCACTGTTCCGACTAGGGTCTAAACCAGACTATTACACTGAGCACCCTGATTACCTCTTTTATTTTAACCCCAACTAGGCCTTGATTTTGAGTCGGAGCTTGCACTTGGTCCTAACGGCAAGGACAATCCTTAATTTTATGCTCCATCGAACCACATACCAAATAAGCACCCATCCTCCTCCAACACTCACCCGGAAGGCGCCTCTGACAATACAAGCAAGCCTAAATCTGCCCTTCTCTAGGGTCTACCACTTCCCTATTCTGCAGTGGTGTAACACCCCAAACCCGGCCTATTACGACCGAATCTGGCATGTCACATAAAAGGGTTGTTTAAAAACTGTGCGTTTGTTAAAAAGTTCGTATTCTTTTTGAAACTCCACGTTTTGTGGTTTGTTTATAAAAGCCAATTCATTCAATGCCCACTTTACAAAGTTGTTATTAATTTGAATAAAATTGTATTTGTTGTGAAAATCGAGTTTAAGTAATTTTGAATAAAAACAGTTTATCATCATTTCAGGAAAATCCCATATTGAACATTAAATAGTAAACAGTAACCAAATTGAAAGCCAAAACCAAATAAAATACCAAAGGCCTTATTACATATCAAAATCCCAAAATTAAAAGTAAGATTAAATATAAGAAATGAGTTTACGAGAAAACATTGCAGGGCCACCACAAGTCTGCCTCGGCTCCCCAAATCCGCGGTCTAATGATTACCTGAAACATTTAAAAAGAGGGGGTGAGTTTACGAAAACTCAGTATGTGTTTCCCCTTACGAGTGATAACTGGGCCTAAGCCCACAGAAGCAGATTGGGCCTTAGCCCTCACAATAACATCCTTGGCCGAAGCCCACATAAATCGAATCAGGTCGTAGCCCTAACATCACAGTATAGCAGATAATCAAATAATCAATGCGATATGATGCATATACAGATGATAATGCAGAACCCAATCCCAGCCTAAATTTCCATCCGCTACACATCACCCGTACCTGCCAATCACACCGTGGGGATTACTAAATCGACCCTCCATCCGCTACTCACCATCAGAGGCAGTCGCTGCAGTCAACTGCTCATCGCCCTTATAATCGTGGCATAGCCACCAGATAATGTGACAGAGTCACCAGATAACAATATGTGACATTAGTCACCAGATAATGTGACAGAGTCACCAGATAACAATATGTGACATGAGTCACCAGATAATGTGGTAAAAACCACCAGAACACTTCCCCTTTATCAATATCACCCATATGCCCATGCAACATACATATTATTCAGATATTATGCAATGTGTCATGTATGCAAAACATATATCAAATATAAGAATAACATGAGTTACCATCATAATCAGATAGACATAAAACAATAAAATCAAGCTAATCAACCTCTAAGGGTATAATCGTAATTTTACCTACCAAGGGTATTTTCGTAATTTACCCACCAAGGGTATTTTCGTAAATTTGCACCTGCAATGGCCTTTCCGAAGGCCTAATGTCGCCCCGAGCGACTCAACTACCATTTCCGGTCCTTACCGGACTATTGGGCCTAACACCTGATTTCGGCCCATTCGGGCCCACACGCTCGTGTGGCCCACCTAGCACAAATCTAGCCACGTATATAAGTTCCACCTAGTCTAGTTCACTATATACTACACAATCGCATATTTTACCCATAAGGGCCCATAGGCCTATTGGGCCCACTTCGGCCCACCGCGGCCCAAGCAGCCTCAACCCATAAGAATACTACTGTTGGCCTCAACTATCGCGTCGAAGCCCCACAGTGCGCTCGCACGCTCGTGTGGCTACTATTGCTGTGATCGACACTTCGGCATTTGCCGCTCTACAACTAGAGTAGAGAGAGTTACACACCTGATAGGACTCTGGTGCTAAACCGCGCTACGACCACTCCTGTGCCCAAACGCCCTCCAAGGTGTGTTAACCCTCCTCCTCGAATGCTCTTTATATAGCTAACTCTTCACCTTCATTCTTTGTGTCTTTCCGATGTGGGATCCCTTCGCCAGTAGAGTTTAAATTCAACTGAAACTCTTGCCGTCCAATCCGCAAAATAAATACTCCCTTGCTTCTCATGAGATTCGAACCTAGACTCCCTTGTAGCATAATCCACGCCGCTAACCACTTGGCCACAAGCTCCTCTGTGTCTTAAACCATGCGCAACTAAATATAAACTATGGCCCAAATTCTAAGATCCAGGTAAAAAGAAACCAAAATGCAAAAGCCAAGACTTGAACCTTGGACCTCCTTCCTTCCTTGTGGCGCCACTCCCTTGCTCTTATGTGGCATCACTTTGCCACTACACCACACACTCCACTTGTGTCATTTTTCTCCATATTTTATTCTTAAGGCCTACCTGCCAACTTCCAGGGTTTTTTTCACCTAAAACCAAAATTTCCCCAAAGCCAATATTTGATCCTGGGACTTCATAGAAGCCCTCTAACCTTTCAAAATCACTTATCTAATAAGTCTAACTTGCATTAATGCCATTCTCAAAAATTTTAAACGCTACTACGCCTAAGGCCCATTGGTCTCAATTCTCCTAAGCCCAATTTCGGGATGTTACAAGTGGTCTAGCCTCTCTGTCTCGTTTAACAGGTCGTGGATTTGGGCTAGTAAGGCCCGTTTCTCTTTTGGGCTGACCTCTCTATTTCCCTTTCTTCTTGCACTCCACGCACTTAATCTCATCAATAATCTTGGTCTTCTCGAGGTCATATCTTAATCCCTCTTGAAAAATGAAAACTCTTTTCCTACTCAGACGCCACCGTACTAGGTGCATAGTACTCAATCTTAGAAATTTCGCCTCGTACTCAAAAATTGTCTTGTCTCCTTGTTTAAGCTTAATAAATTCCAAATTACGGGCCTCCAATAATGATGGCCCACAAACTTACTCTGAAAGGCATCCTAAAAATAAGTCAAATTAATTCACTCTAGGAGCGTACCTCCAATCACTGATTACCACCATTGATAAGCCCCATCCCATAACAATAACACGACTCCTTTAAGCTTCTGCTCAAGAGTGTAGTCCAAATCCTCCAAAATTTGTTAAATGCTTTCCATCCAATACTCAGCCATTGTAGGATTAGTTCTAGCAATACCCCTAAACAATTTTGCCCCACAAGAGCGGAGCCTCTTTAATCGTCCAACGACTAACTCCTCCTATTGGAGCCCCAACAACCCTATTCAAAGCCTTCAATAAAGCTTGAATTACTGGACCATTCTCAACATGGTCATCTTTAATATTCTCATTTTCCAAATTCCTACCCTTAGTAGTGGGTTCATTGTTGACCTTATTCTGATCATTATCCTGTTCTAGCCCTAATGATGCAGTCGACTCAACCGGATCCCTCAGAGGTCGCCGCCTACAGTCCCTCCTACCACGATTTATCATTCCATGTGTGCTCATATATGTGTTTTATGAATATACAATTTCCAAGTAAGTTTTTTTAGTACTTTGTTTAGTCTTTGATGCACTCACATTTTATAATTCTTTTATGCACTCACATTTTATAAAGTTCCGTTACTATTTCTATGAATTTGGCATTGGTCCTTTGGACTCCATCATTCCCTGTAAAAAGTACTTTCAAAATTATGCAGTTTGTTTTTCTCAAAGATATCCAATTTTCATTTATACATGCATGCAAACCCGTTTTGAAAAGGTTTGAAAACTTGGTTTGAGGTTTTGAACCTAGGCACTGATATCACTAAATGTAACCTCCCAAGCCCGACCTAGATGTTACCATTAAATCGTGAAGGCCACATTGGACACCTTAGTGTCGAACCTACTCTAACAATAGTTTAAAACCTTCAAGTACTCTCTTTTATAAAATCGTGGTTTCTATTGTTAATTTTGGAAAACATCCCTTTAGTTAGTCCAACTATGCTTTAGTCAAATTAGTGAATTAGGTGAATTTTTATAAAAGCTAATTGTCGGCATTGCTTTAGAACAATTATTTTTACTACCTTCTTCGCAGCGGAAAAATATCATTACTAGTCAAATTATTAACTTAGCCATGTATCATGCATACTCCAATTTCAATATGCAAGATCCCTAAAACTAATCCAAGTATGAGTGTCATGCAGGCATGATAATCCCCAAAACACAAACAGTCCCAAACCATAATTTTAAAAAACATATAATCCAAAAATTGAATAATAAAAATGATGAGAAAATAAAACAAAAATAAAATTAAAGTAAAATAACATGACAAAACTGAGTCTGAAGTCCGTCGTACATCCGCATGTCAATTTCGATCCTAAGTTTGTCATTACCCGAGAAGTTAAGGTAATGGGGTGAGCTTAACAAGCTCAGTTTGAGACTAACCTAACATGCATTAAGCATTCATTCAAGCAATTTTATAGAGATACCCATAGCACATTCAAACATTATCAAAAATAATTTAAATGCACATGATCGTGACAAACGCACATGTGAGATCCTATACCATCCACTACACACCATGGGCTCCCTAAAACTTGTCTGCCAAACTTCAACAATTGTGAGTATAGCTCGATGTGGTAAAACCACCAATAATAAATAATGCAAAAAATCTGCCGAATATCAAATAGTACGATACAATCACCAAAAACATATAATATGTGATAAATCGCCAATCCCCTCGGTACTCCAAATGTATTGCACTGACTACGAATATATGCAGACTTAATATGCCACTGGTACTCTATGGAACTCCTTCGTCAACCATAAAATATCCCAACCCAACGCAAATGCAATATGTCACACAAACTCATACATATTAATATTTCAATACTTTTCATATTTATTTGACATGTTCAACATGTCCTCAATAATCACATACTTTCAATAAAAGGAAACAGTGTTCCAAATTTTAAATTACCATTAAGATGGGATTTATAAATATCATTCAATTTCACATACTTTATCTAACATCCCGAAATTGGGCCTAGTAGAATTGGGCCCAATGGGCCTTAGGCGTAGGAGCGTTTAAAATTTTTTTGGGGAGTAAGAGAACGGCATTAACACAAGTTTGACCTACTAAGTGAGTGGTTTTAGAAGGCTAAGGGGCTTCTATGAAGTCCCGGGATCAAACTTGGGCTTAGGAAAATTTTTGGTTTTAAGTAAATAAAACCCTGGGAGTTAGTATGTAGGCTTTAAGAATAAAATGTGGAGAAAAATGACACAAGTGGAGTGTGTGGTGTAGTGACAAAGTGACGCCACATAAGAGACAAGGGGTTGACGCCACAAGGAAGGAAGGAGGTCCAAGGTTCAAGTCTTGGCACTTGCATTTCTTTTTGTTTTATTTTTTTAAGTGAACTTAGACTTTGGCCCATAGGTTTATATTTAGTTGCGCATGATTTTAGACACAAGAGGAGCTTGTGGCTTAGTGGCTAGCGGCGTGGATTATGCTACAGGGGAGCCTGGGTTCGAATCCCATGACAAGCAAAGGAGTATTTATTTTTCGAACTGGACGGAAAGAGTTTGAGTTGGATTTAAACTCTGCTAACGGAGGGATCCCACATCGGAAAGATACAAAGAAGGAAGGTGAGAAGCTAGCTATATATAGAGCATTCTATGGGGAGAGTTAATATACCTTGGTGAGTGTTGGGCATAGGAGTGCTCGGAGGGTGGATTAGCAGCTTCCGATTCCTATCAGATCTAGAGGATAATCACCAATAGTAGCAAAGGAAGGGCTACTAGAACGTAAGGTACACGGTAAGGGTACGGTGAGGTTTCAATTTTTGATAAGTATGCGTCGTGACTAAGGGATTTGCAACGCGTGTGGTTACTAGGTGTGTACAAACACTACACACACGATATCGGTAATGCCGAAAAGCCGAAGTGGCTAAATGGGCCCGGTGGGCCCTGAGGCTAAGAATTGATGAAATGGTTTGGTTGGTTATACGAATTGAATTAGTCATGCATGATACATCAATTGGATTTGTTTTGGGCCTAATAGGCCATATGATGAGATTTGGGCCTAATGGGCCGTAAGGGTTTGATTTGGGCTTGATGGGCTTATGGGGACGTAGACATATATGTTAGGGTTTATGAACCTTAGGCTTAGTTTAAACAAGTCTTAAATTCCATAAGACTTAACCTAATTAAACATGTCCATGAATAAGTTGTTGGGTTAGGGTGCGGCAACGAGCATACGCATGTCTAGGATTGGATCTAGGGAGAGCTTGGTACTTAAGCGGCCCTAGTGGCCCACCTTCTCTTTTCTAGAATCCTACCTGGTGCATAGTATCTGTTCACTTTAGCCGCGAGGACTTGTTGATGGGCCAAAGTTCATAGCTAAAACCTGAAAGGGACCAAATACCCTTATATTTGCAAAATTCCTAAATTACCCTTATATTTGTAAAATTTACTAAAATACCCCTAGATTTGTAAAGTGTCGAAATACCCCTGGTTTGCGAAATTACTGAAATACCCTTGATTTGCAAAATTACCGAAATACCCCTAGTTTGCAAAATTACTGAAATACCCCTAGTTTGTGAAATTACCGAAATACCCTTAGTTTGCGAAATTACCGAAATACCTCTGGTTTATGAAATTACTGAAATACCCCTGGTTTTTGAAATTACCGAAATACCCCTGGTTTACAAAATTACTGAAATACCCTTAATTTGCAAAATTATCGAAATACCCCTGGTTTGCAAAATTACCGAAATATCCCTGGGTAGTGAAATGACGAAAATACCCCTATGTGACGAATATGAGTTTGTGATGTTACTTTTGTGTTTGATGCATTCATATGATATTCTGCTTAGGATGCATATGGGTGGGAATTATGGTACGGAGGAAGATTTGAGGATCGCATGGCCGTATGGTATGAATCCAGGATCGCATGGCCGTATGGTATGGATCCACAGAAGGCTTTAAGCCCAACATATGATTAGCAGCTTTGCTGCAACGTTCGGTAGTACCGCAACCGGGCTACCTTTGGTGTGTAGCGGAGGGGTGGGTCGAGCTAGAATTCCCCACAGGAGTCATAAGGTTGGAAGGGAAATGGTGTGTGTAGCGGATGGATTTTTGGGGTGGGCTTTGCATTATTTGTTTATAAATGATACAATATGATATGATATGAGGTCATTGTGGGCTAAAGCCCAAGACCACTGATTTTGATAGGGCTTAGGCCCAATGTGAATATTTGTAAGTGATTTGATTGCTAAGGGTTGTGCACACTGAGTTTCAAAACTCACACCCCTTTAATTTAATGTTTCAGGTAATCCTGAATAGACGACTCGACGTAGGAGAGGACTAGGAGATGGCCACACAATAAGAGGCTCGAATTTTCATTTATTTGTTTCAAAATACATGTTTTTATTTACTTAATTTTCGATGGATGTAATAAGGCCTTGTACTCTGTTTTGACTTCAGATTTATTTTGGGTTTTGAGATTAATTGTTTTTTTAATTATTAAACCTAAGTAAGCTCTTGTAACACCCCAAACCCGACCCAAACGCTACAACCGGATCTGGCATGTCACTAAGAAAAATTTTGTAAAACATATTGTATTTTCGGAAAAGCCCAAATATAATTTATATAAAACATGCCTTTGTAAATAAAACCCAAACTTAATTACATGCCTTAGTTTAAGTAAAATAAATGTTTCCAATAACTAAAAACAAAAATAATTTAAACCCATAATAAAAGGAAATAAAACTAGTGGCCCATGGCCTTATTACATCGAAGTTTAAAATCCATTAACTAAAATACAATATAAAATAATTAACTTGAGTCTTTTTGCCAAATCCACATATTCTTCTGCATGGCCACCTTACGCTCCTCTCCAGCCCGGTCCGAAGCACTAGGCATCACCTGAAATGTTAATAAAAAGGGTGAGTCGCGAGACTCAGTGTGCAACCCTCATGCACCACTAGATTTTGGGCCTTAACCCATAAAACATAATAATAATTTCATTTATATAAATAACAAATAATATGCAAGGCCCAACCCATTTGCCTAGGTTTCCATCCGCTACACGCCCCCGTACCACCGTTCACACCATTGGGGATTTCTACAATCAACCCACACCGCTACACGCCAAGATGGCAGTCATGCTGCTCATCAACATATCATGGCCGAAGCCCTTATAAAAGATCACGGCATTAGCCGCTACAACAGATCACGGTAAAAACCGCTACACATATAACGTATAACTTCCTCCTTTTGTCAACCCAACCCATGCAATCACATACAAGCAAATTACTTATAGCATTTAATCAGATTACTCACTAACCTGGTGGTTCGCTTTTACCCTCTTTGGGCTTTCATCATTAAACCGTGACTTCGGCATTTATCATAACATATAAAACTTATGAACATACATTAATAATCAGATCTAGATGGTGGGGAAGTATTACACACCTGTTATTGCGAAAATCTACTATCCTTAGTCGATATCCAAATCTATTACCCTTAGTGTAGAGCCTTACTCAAAAACTGGAAAATCACCCGAAGATTTAGTCCCTTCAACATTCGGCTAAGGTTAGTAAATCTCAACCTACACATTAAAACTAATAGATCTCTTACCTTATTTGTCGAATCCCGAAAGTCCCTAAGAGAACATCACCTCCAACCCACCTATATTCGGCCAACACCCATATATTAAACCAATTCTTTAAACGCAACCACTTGAGTACCATAACCCATTCGGCCAAAGGAGAAAAACAAGAAAGGCCATTTGGCCGAACTTACCTTCGGCTTTTCCACCAAATCGGCACTTCGGAATAAAGCAAGACAGGATTCGGCTTCTAGGGCAAAGAGTGAAGTCGACAGGCCCTTGGAATAAATGATTCAGTTTAGAACTTGACAAAAATAGAGAAATCGCAAAGAAACAAAATCCCAAAACTCACCAGATTAAAGAGGAGTATTCGGCTTATGGTGCACCTTCGGGAAAAATCCACCCTTGTAGATTCGGCTATGGGAAGAAGATGATATGCCCAAGGTGTATTTCGGCTTTTAGAGAGTTTTCAAGGAGAGGAGAATCAACTAGGGAGTTTCAGTTTTGGAGAGAACTAAAGAGAATGGGAGAAGAGAGTTTCGGCTTACTAAGAAAAAGTGTGAGGAAGAAAATAGAAAAAAATGAAAGAATGATGAACACTTGGCTACTAAATTTCGGCATATCATACACACACCCAGAGTTGGAGTTTCGGCCAACTCTCCCTCCTCCTGATAGCCTTTATCTTTCTTGTTATCTTAATCCTTTATCTCCTTAAAAATAGCCCTATATCCCCTCTTCCTATTATCAGCACTTTATCACTAAAATAAAAGAACTAAATCCCCTAAATTTTAGCAAGTGTGCCGTCCACCCTTCCCCCCTTGGAGTGCCGAATTTTTGTCTTAAAATTTGGGCTCTAAGTAGCCCTCACTTGGCCCAATCCTTCCCTTAATGACGCCACCTACATGCTCCCCTTTACAACTCTTCCAAATTTTTGGGCCACAAGCCCACCTTGCAATTTAAACACAAATATCTATTTAAATAATTTTCTATAGCTCTTTCTTAAAACCAACCCAGGTTTCATCCCAAACCTGAGCCCCCTTTTTGTACCTCAAAGTCTCAAATTAACATTTTAAGCGAGCACCACATAAAATACACAAGCCCTTAAATTTAGGGTGTTACAGTTCTACCCTTCTTAAAATAAATATCATCCTCGAAATTTACCTGATCAAAAGAGATGGGGATACTGCTGTCGTATAACATCTTCTGGCTCCCATGTCGCCTCTTCTTTCCGTGATTTCGCCACAGAATTTTGACCAAAGGAATGGATTTCCTTCTCAACACTTTTCCATCTCTATCCAAGATTTGCACTGGCTCCTCCTCAAAAGACAAGTCTGACCTTACTTCAATCTCTTCTACCAGCACTATGTGCGATGGATCAAATCGATAACGTCTCAGCATCGAGACATGGAACACATCATGCATCTGTTCCAACTCCGAAGGCAACTCCAACCGATAAGCCACTGGGCCCACATGCTCTAGTACCCGATAAGGCCCAATAAACCGTGGACTTAGCTTACCCTTCCGTCCAAACCTCATCACCTTTTTCCACGGAGATACCTTCAAGAAGATTTGATCTCCTACCTCAAATTCTACTTCCTTTCGCATTAGATCCGCATACGACTTCTGCCGATCAAACGCTTCTTTCAACCTATCCCGTATTAGCTTAACTTTCTCCTCTGTTTCTGAAACTAATTCTGGACCTAACACCTTACGTTCTCCCAACTCTGTCCAACAAGTTGGAGTACGACATCTCCTTCCATATAACGCTTCATACGGCGCCATCTGAATGCTAGCTTGATAACTATTGTTATATGCGAATTCTGCCAAGGGCAAATACTCTTCCCAACTGCCCCTAAAGTCGATTATGCAACCCCTTAGCATATCCTCCAAAATTTGAATTACCCTCTCAGACTGTCCATCAGTCTGTGGGTGAAAAGCGGTACTAAAGTCTAACATTGTTCCCATTGCTTGATGAAGAGCCTTCCAAAATCGTGACGTGAACCTAGGGTCCCTATCTGATATGATTGACACCAGTACACCATGTAATCTTACAACCTCAGCCACGTACAACTTAGCCAACCTCTGAAGAGATAGTCTACCCGAACTGGTATGAAGTGAGCAGACTTCGTCAGTCGATCCACTATTACCCAAATTGAATCCTTCTTAGTGGGTGTAAGGGGTAACCCACTAACAAAATCCATCGTGATTCTCTCCCATTTCCATTGGGGAATCTTTACCGGCTGCAACAATCCCGAAGGCAACTGGTGTTCAGCTTTGACTTGCTGACACGTCAAACACTTCCCCACATATTCCGTAAATTCTCGCTTCAACCCTGGCCACCAGAACTGCTCTCGCAAATCCCGATACATCTAAACTCCTCCAGGATGCATAGCATAAGGGCTATTATGCGATTTCTGAAGAATCATCTGTCTTAACCCCTCATCTTTTGGCATACAAACCTTTCCACGGAAACATAAAACTCCATCATTGTTCAGATTGTAGTCTTCTACTTCACCCTTCTTCACTTGTTGGATTTGAGTACCTAAGACATCATCCACAAGTTGCTTCTCCTTGATTTGACTTGTCCACATAGGTCTTACTTGTAGTTCAGCTACCAACCTACCATCCTCATACAGGCTAAGATGTGTGAACATTGCTCTTAAATCCGTTATCACCTTCCTACTCAACGCATCTGCCACCACGTTAGCCTTGCTCGGGTGGTACTCAATCGAGCAGTCATAGTCCTTTAACAGCTCGATCCACCTTCTCTACCTTAGGTTCAACTCCTTCTGAGTAAGGAGATACTTCAGACTTTTATGGTCAGTATAAATAACTGACTTCTCCCCATACAAGTAGTGTCTCCAAATCTTCAGGGCGAACACTACTGCCGCCAACTCCAGATCATGCGTAGGATAGTTTAGCTCATGTGGTCTTAACTGTCGAGACGCATATGCCACCACTTTTCCATCTTGCATCAACACACACCCTAAACCTGTGTGTGATGCATCACAGTAAACGGTAAATTCTTTTCCTGCCTCTGGCTGAATTAACACCGACGCTTCCATCAAAATTCTCTTCAGCTTCTCAAAGCTCTCCGGTTGTTTGTCAGTCCACACAAACGATACTCCCTTCCTCAACAACTTAGTTAAAGGTGCCGCTATTGAAGAGAACCCCTCAACGAACCTTCGATAATACCCTGCTAATCCTAAGAAACTTCGTATTTCTGCCATAGACTTCGGTGACTTCCAATCTAAAATAGCTTCTATCTTCCGCGGGTCCACCCTAATTCCCTCTGCAAAAACTACATGCCCTAAGAAAGTCACTTTCTTCAGCCAGAACTCACACTTACTGAACTTTGCGAACAACTGCTTCTCCCTTAGAGTTCGCAACACCACGCGAAGATGTTCATCGTGCTCTTCCTCAGACTTAGAGTAAACCAGGATGTCGTCGATAAACACCATGACGAATCAGTCAAGATATGGCTGAAACACCCGGTTCATCATGTCCATGAATGCTGCCGGCGCATTGGTCAACCCAAACGGCATTACCAAGAACTCGTAGTGCCCATACCGAGTGCGAAACGCTGTCTTATGAATATCTCCTTCTTTAACCCTTAATTGATGATATCCCGACCTTAAATCAATCTTAGAAAAGACCGAAGCTCCTTTGAACTGGTCGAAAAAATCGTCGATTCTCAGTAATGGGTACTTATTCTTAATCGTCAACTTATTCAGTTGACGATAGTCCACGCACATACGCATGGATCCGTCCTTCTTTTTCACGAATAGAACCGGCGTTCCACATGGAGACACACTTGGCCGAATAAACCCAGGATCCAATAGTTCCTGAATCTGAGCCTTAAGCTCCACCAACTCCTTCGGTGCCATCCAATAAGGAGCAATAGATACCGGAGCCGTACCCGGGAGTAGTTCTATTCCAAAATCCACCTCGCGATCAGGGGGTAATCCTGGCAACTCCTCCGAAAATACATCTGCGAAATCCTTGACTGTTCGAACCTCATCGACAGTCACCTCTTTAGCATCCAAAGCACTGATAAAAGCTAAAAAGGCGTTACATCCCTTCCAAATCATCTTAACAGCTTTCAAAGCCGATACTACGTTGGACAAATAAATCCTTATTTCTCCTAACACAACCACCTCCCCGCCTTCCGGGGTACTTAACACCATGCGCTTAGACCCACAATCCAACTTAGCACGATGCTTTGTCAGCCAGTCCATTCCTAGGATAAGATCGAACTCTCCAAATGGTAATTCCATTAAGTTTGCCGGAAACACTACCCCTTGAGTCTCTAACGGTACATCCTTAAATAGCTTGTCCACTACCCTAGATTGTCCTAGGGGACTAACCACAGTCATCTTCCTAGTAGTTGTTTCAAAATCTATACTTAAGGTCTCAGATATCGAACATGCAACATAGGAGTGGGTTGACCCAATATCAGTCAAAGCAAGCAAAGGCCTATCAGCAATAAGAAACGTATCGGTGATGACATCCGGTGCGTCACCATCCTCCTGTCGACGAACTGCATAAAACATTACTGGCACCTCTACCAGGAGCTCCACGACCTCGACCAGTTCCATTTCCTCCTCTGGCTGCACCACGACCCCTTGGTCCAGGCTGATCACCTCTACTAGCCTGATCAGAACCTCGACCCGCCGGCTGTACCCGATCCGTCTGAGGACAGTCCTTAATCAGATGTTCTGTGGATCCACACCTAAAGCATCCACCTGTTTTCATTCTGCACTCCCCATAATGCGCCTTCCCACATGTAGAACATGCCTGATCCTGATTCGTCGGAGCACGAGCCGGCCCATCCGTCCTAGGCCTCTTCTGAAAATTCCCAAATGCTCTTGATGGCCCAAAACTCCTCTTACTTTTACCCCGATCCTTATCCCTTTCTTGTCTCTCAACCCGTTTCACTTCCTCAGCTATTTTAACCTTATCTACCAAAACCGCAAAAATTCTCTCTTGCTGCGGCGCTATCGGAACCCTTAACTCACTCCGCAGCCCATCCTCAAACCGAACACACCGTTCATACTCCGTTGCTACCATTCCTCGAGCGTAACGGCTCAAGCGCAGAAACTCGGCCTCATATTCAGCCACAGACTTACTTCCCTGTACCAAGTTCAAGAATACCTTCCTTTGGGCATCTATATAGCTGGCCCCAACATACTTCCCCTGAAATGACTCCTTAAAGAAGTCCCAGTCAATTCGGTCTGCGGCAGTACCTTCTTTCACCGTGAGCCACCACTGGTAGGCCTCATCTCGGAGGAGAGACACGACCCCTTTCAACTTTTCCTCTACCGTGAAGTCTAAGTCATCCATTATGCGCTCAGTCGCTTCCATCCAGTACTCAGCTATGTTAGGGGCTACCCCAGAAACTCCCCTAAACACTTCTGGCCCATTGGCCTTAAGCCGCTCTAGCACAGATTCCCGGGCTCCTGTGCCCATGCCTACTCCAACAACTCTCTCAAGGACTCGCAACATCGCCTAAGATACAGCATCATCTCCGGTCGCCTGATCCCGTAACTCTCCCTCCACAGCTGGAGGATTCGACAGTTCGTTTCCTGACCCGTGGCCAGACCCTACTGGCTCAGACAAGGTCATCCTACCCCTACCGCGTCCACGCGGCGGACGTCCTCGACCCCTTGTACTCATTCTTCCGATTTGCGTTTATCTGATTAAAAATTTTATGAATCATTATTTCTTTCCACTGATTTATCGCGAACAGTCTTATGATTAATAGTTTTAAAAAGTAGTTCTTTCGAATTCATACACACAATACAGTCTTAAGTTCATACATTCAATCATCAACATTCATGAACTCACGTTCATTACAGAAAAGTGTTGTTGTTGTTGTTTTCACTAACCAGGGGTATTTTCGTAATTTTATCCTACAGGGGTATTTTCGTAATTTTTTTAAAATAAGGTCCTTGGTAATTTTGTGAAGTAAGGGTATTTTGGTAATTTTTGCAATCCCGGGGGTATTTCGGTAATTTCAAAATCCAGGGGTATTTCAGTAATTCTAAAATCTGGGGGTATTTCGATAATTTTGAAATCTGGGGGTATTTCGATAATTTTACAAACTAGGGGTATTTTGGTCATTTTGCAAAACAAGGGTAGTTTGGTAATTTTTCAAACTTTGATTTTTTTTTTAAAAATCGGGGTACTTTTGGTAGAATCTAGTTTCATGGTCCGGGTTATTCTTGTAAACGTGAGATTTTCGGGTAAATTTTCAAAACATAAGCATTTTTTATAAATTCATGACTGTTTGGAAGTTTTCACAAATCAAAAGTATTTTGAAAATTTTGCAAAACTTGGGGATTTTTTTTTTCAAGTAGGGTGGCTGGTCCCTTTCGGGTTTTAATTATAAGGTTTAGCCCATCAATAAGTTCTTGTAACTAGGGTAAATAGTCACTACGCACCAGGTAGGATTCTAGTGAAGAGGAGGTGAGTCGCTAGGACTACTTAAGTACCAAGCTCTCCCTGAATCCACTCCTAGACATGCGTATGCCCATTGCCACACCCTAACTCGGCTAAGGTGAACAGTCACTACGCACCAGGTATGATTCCAGCGAAGAGGAGGTGAGTCACTAGGACTGCTTAAATACCAGGCTCTTCCGAATCCTTCCTAGACATGCGTATGATAGTTACCACACCCTAGCCTTGCGGCTCGTTAACGGGTTTGTTTAGTGAAATTAAGTTTTATGAAATGTTAAGAAGTGGTTTGTACTAAGCCTAGAGTCCATCAAGTTCTAATTCTAACTAATCTAAGTCCCACTAGGCCCATTAAGCCCACATATATAAAGATCACACAATGGTTCAGAGTACTTACCTGGCGGACTTGGGCCGGAGACGCAGGTGCCATGCCGAGCTAACAGATCTGTTATTATTTAAAGACATCTATATTTCAAAAGCCCATTTTAGAAAACATTTTGAGCCCAAAACCCCAGAGCCGATTTTTGAACCGGGCTCTGATACCAATTTGTAACACCCCAAACCCGGCTCAAACGCTACAACCGGATCTGGTATGTCACTAAGAAAAATTTTGTAAAACATATTGTATTTTCGGAAAAGTCCAAATATAATTTATATAAAACATGCCTTTGTAAATAAAACCCAAACTTAATTACATGCCTTAGTTTAAGTAAAATAAATGTTTCCAATAACTAAAAACAAAAATAATTTAAACCCATAATAAAAGGAAATAAAACTAGTGGCCCATGGCCTTATTACATCGAAGTTTAAAATCCATTAACTAAAATACAATATAAAATAATTAACTTGAGTCTTTTTGCCAAATCCACATATTCTTCTGCATGGCCACCTTGCGCTCCTCTCCAGCCCGGTCCGAAGCACTAGGCATCACCTGAAATGTTAATAAAAAGGGTGAGTCGCGAGACTCAGTGTGAAACCCTCATGCACCACTAGATTTTGGGCCTTAACCCATAAAACATAATAATAATTTCATTTATATAAATAACAAATAATATGCAAGGCCCAACCCATTTTCCTAGGTTTCCATCCGCTACACGCCCCCGTACCAACCGTTCACATCATTGGGGATTTCTACAATCAACCCACACCGCTACACGCCAAGATGGCAGTCATGCTGCTCATCAACATATCATGGCCGAAGCCCTTATAAAAGATCAAGGCATTAGCCGCTACAACAGATCACGGTAAAAACCGCTGCACGTATAACGTATAACTTCCTCTTTTTGTCAACCCAACCCATGCAATCACATACAAGCAAATTACTTATAGCATTTAATCAGATTACTCACTAACATGGTGGTTCGTTTTTACCCTCTTTGGGCTTTCATCATTAAACCGTGACTTCGGCATTTATCATAACATATAAAACTTATGAACATACATTAATAATCAGATCTAGATGGTGGGGAAGTATTACACACCTGTTATCGCGAAAATCTGCTATCCTTAGTCGATATCCAAATCTACTACCCTCAGTGTAGAGCCTTGCTCAAAAACCGGAAAATCACCCGAAGGTTTAGTCCCTTCAACATTCGGCTAAGGTTAGTAAATCTCAACCTACACATTAAAACTAATAGATCTCTTACCTTATTTGTCGAATCCCGAAAGTCCCTAAGAGAACGTCACCTCCAACCCACCTATATTCGGCCAACACCCATATATTAAACCAATTCTTTAAACGCAACCACTTGAGTACCATAACCCATTCGGCCAAAGAAGAAAAACAAGAAAGGCCATTCGGCCGAACTTACCTTTGGCTTTTCCACCAAATCGGCACTTCGGAATAAAGCAAGACAGGATTCGGCTTCTAGGGCAAAGAGTGAAGTCGACAGGCCCTTGGAATAAATGATTCAGTTTAGAACTTGACAAAAATAGAGAAATCGCAAAGAAACAAAATCCCGAAACTCACCAGATTAAAGAGGAGTATTCGGCTTATGGTGCACCTTCGGGAAAAATCCACCCTTGTAGATTCGGCTATGGGAAGAAGATGATATGCCCAAGGTGTATTTCGGCTTTTAGAGAGTTTTCGAGGAGAGGAGAATCAACTAGGGAGTTTCAATTTTGGAGAGAACTAAAGAGAATGGGAGAAGAGAGTTTCGGCTTACTAAGAAAAAGTGTAAGGAAGAAAATAGAAAAAAAATGAAAGAATGATGAACACTTGGCTACTAAATTTCGGCATATCATACACACACCCAGAGTTGGAGTTTCGGCCAACTCTCCCTCCTCCTGATAGCCTTTATCTTTCTTGTTATCTTAATCCTTTATCTCCTTAAAAAGAGCCCTCTATCCCCTCTTCCTATTATCAGCACTTTATCACTAAAATAAAAGAATTAAATCCCCTAAATTTTAGCAAGTGTGCCGTCCACCCTTCCCCCCTTGGAGTGCCGAATTTTTGTCTTAAAATTTGGGCTCTAAGTAGCCCTTACTTGGCCCAATCCTTCCCTTAATGACGCCACCTACATGCTCCCCTTTACAACTCTTCCAAATTTTTGGGCCACAAGCCCACCTTGCAATTTAAACACAAATATCTATTTAAATAATTTTCTATATCTCTTTCTTAAAACCAACCCAGGTTTCAGCCCAAACCTGAGCCCCATTTTTGTACCTCAAAGTCTCAAATTAACATTTTAAGCGAGCACCACATAAAATGCACAAGCCCTTAAATTTAGGGTGTTACAGCTCTTATGTTTAAACTTGGTTTCCGAATTACTTAAAATAATAAAATGGGTTTTTATCTTTAATTAATAAGACTCAAAGATTTTGGGCTTTTGGGCCTTAAATTTTTAATTAGCAAAACCATTCTGAATTGTGCCTTTAATGTGACATTTTGGATTCGGGCCTAACTTCTAGGTCGGGTTTGGGGTGATAAACTTTACGAATTTCATTGTGCATAAATAGCAACTTTATGAATATACATCATAGAAAATATTTTATGCATTTAAATCATGCATAAACCTAATATATCAATAATTCATACCATTCAATCAAACATTCTCATATCTCATAATACAATTATACATAACAATCTCAATCACACATTCATACTATCAAACTAGCAATTTTGCCAACACATCAATCTTTTAAGGCTCGAAACGTACCTAGTTTGGCTACTCACAAACTAATATTTTGGCTATTAAGCCAATCCAATAAGAAAGCTAATTTATCAAATATAACTTGTCATTTATCATTATCAAACAAATTTACGAGTTTAGGACCCACACCTTATTTCTCGCTTCCTCGCAGCACACTAGCAAATCTTCCAATTTTCCTTAATAAATTCTTATATGAACCTAAAAAAATTCAGTATAAATTCAATCAATTTACCTTTAAACCAGTCCCCAAATACCCACTTATGGGTTCAAACCAATCTTTGAAATTATAACTATTTTACGAATCCAAACTAGTTAAGTTTCTTACACTATTTTGATGTGAATCGTACGTGCGATCGTTCTTTAGCTTTACGGTTGACTTGGGACATTCAGGTCAGCACCTAATTCAATAATAAACTAGAACATAAGTACCTAATAATGATTAAAGTCCTTCATCTAATCAATCCATAACCTTTACTGAACAACTATGCCGAAACAACAAACTAGTTTATGCTTAATTACACCTACTCTTCCCAATTTTTTAGATCCAAATGGCCAATCGATCAAGAACGTCTTTCCCTAACTGAAATGGGTTTAAAGGATGATTAGAAGGGTTCAAGAACTCAAATTAAGGCTGAAATTAAATTGGAAAGATTCAAGAAACAAAATAGTCACCTTTTCTACACATATGCGCACGCAGCATCACCCATGGTGGCTAGAATTGGGGCTGAATTTTAAAATGATTTGAGATCTAATTAAAAGCTGGAAAAATACCTTTCAAAACATTAAAAACTCTCAAAATTAAAAATATGGAAATTTAGTTTTTTAACTTGTAAGATTACCTAAGAAATTAAAAGAGTTTTACACAAGCTAATAGAGATGGGTGGCAACGACACTTTCTTCGTAAGGTTGGAGTTTATCTTGGTGATTCAAGATTTTAGTTTTAGGGTTGTTCTAATTGAAGAAAATAGTAGTAAGGTAGGGATGAAGATGATACTCAATTTTGAAGACAAAAGAAAGAAAAATCAAGAGTGAATGGTGGTGATAGGTGCGACGGCAACAATGGTAGGAGAAGGAGAAAAGAAAGAAAAAAATAAAGATCAAGAGAGAGAGAGGAGGTTAGGGATGGATAAGGTACGAGAAAAGAGAGTTACAGGCTGATTATTTTGAGTAAAAATTGTATTTATACCTAGGTTTACTAGGCTTGGACGGCAACACATTAAAAAACAAGGAATTTTGCGAAAAATTATTTATTTTGCAAGATATGGGACTTTTACTTGGGACCTCCTACTAACTTTCATGCTTCCACATTTAATAACTTGGGTCCTGGAAACACGAAAATATACACACTTTTTCATGCCTTTTTTAACTCAAATTCATGCAGTTTCGATAAAATTCTTGTTGAAAAATATATAATTATTATAAAATAATTAAATTGTGCTTAAATTATTAAAATGTTGAATTTTAATTAGTTTTATAATAAATTTTGATTAATTTTGATCATTTTTGATAGATTCGCACAAAGGACGAAAATTGGCTCGGCAAACACTATTGGAAGCGCAAAATCGAGAAGCGATTTTGAAGTATCAAGGAAAATTAATTTTTCAGCCTAATACGGTCCAAATTATGAATATTAATTCATAATATAATTAATTTTAATTTGAATCAAATTTAATTTGGGTTAAATAAAGTATTATTAATTAATTATGAAAAAAAGGCCCAGTTGAGTTAAACCGAGAAAATCGATTCAACCGAGCACTGGGCAACCTAAAACCGCCCCACATGCTGATCCAATCAGCTTGTTTGGCTGACTATTCAGCTTGAAAAATAGCCCTTTAAAACTCCTTCAATTTGCATTCAAACCCTCTACTATTTATGCCTTTCTAGATTTGCCCCTACCTTAAAATAGCAAGTTTGAAACCTTCAAACTTGCCACATGTGTGGCCGGCCATGGGGGGACTCTATGGCTGCTGATTTTTTCTATTTTTAGCAGCCTACTCAACCTATAAGTACCCCCTTGGCTGCTTACTTCAAACACATCTCAAACCCTCTCGTCCCTTCACTTCTCTCTCACTTTCTCTCTTCAAAGCCCTTCCATTTGATCTTCATTTTCTTCCCCATTCCTTTGCCGATTTCACCTCTTGAAAAAGAGTCCTTCAACCACCATTTGAAGCACCATTCAAGTGCTCTTGGAAGCATTAGATCAATAAGAACAAGCGGAGAAGGAGGAGTGAAGCAAACTAGTCAAGGCTCGGAGAAACATCGGATTTGATTCTTTTTCCTTATCCTTTTAATTTTATTGTTGTTGTTATGAACATGTATATGAATAATTGTGATGTTGATATGTTTAATTTAATTAATATGGCTTAAATTTAACTCGTGTTAGGTTGATTGCATGTTGTCCACTTAATTTATTAAAATTGTGTTTGTGTTGTTATAGGCCTTGGTAAAATGTTTGATTAAGTAAAATCACGACTAAGTTATTCTTGCATTACAATTGTAAGGTAACTAATGAATTGATTATTTAAACGGATTGAAATTGTAATTAATTGACATGATACTTAATCAGTACATGTTTAATCATCTAAGGTAGTTGAGGGTTAAATTAACAATGGTATCTAACGATACATTAGCCTTGCATAACTTGCAAGATTATTGTGATTAAATTGTTTCAAGCAAGAAATACATTGTTACCTCACGTAATATTTTATGTGCTTATGGAAATTGATTTAATTGTTTGAATTGGCATAGAGATATGTACAAGAGGTTATTTTGATTTCATATGTATGTATGTGCATTAACTGTAACAGCCCGATTTTGGGCCTAGTCGGAACAGTGGTTTTGGGACCACAAATCTGACGAGGAAAAATTTATTTTTATTACATTTTATGGTCTACGATTTCATGAAGTGATTTCATGAAAATTTTGTTCGAAAATTTCGACGTTTGGGCACTCAATTTAGTCAAAATGACTAAATTGTAAAAAGTGCAAAAGTTGAGTTCTACATGTTAGAGGTGTCCAATTGTTATGAAATTTTAAATTTGAGTTCCTTAAATGATAATTAGACCATTGGTTAATTTGTTGGACAAAAATGGTCATGAAATAGGTGAAATAGAATATTTTTAAGTTAGGGGCATTTTGGTCATTTAGTAATTAAAATGAATTAAAAACAAAATTAAAAGCCAATTTTTGTCCATCTTAAACCCCATGTCCGAATTTCACATGGGAAAACCATGGCTAGGGTTTTTCAAGCTTCCAAGCTCGATTGTAAGTCCATTCTAGCCCTGTTTTTAATGATTTTTACGTTTTTGAAATCCTCGTAACACGTTCTCTCTATTTCTACCATTTATTTGAGCTAGGGTTGATATTTGAAAATTTACTTATATGAGAAATGCTTTTTTTTTATGTTTAATTGTAGAATATGAATGATCAATGTGTAATAAACGACTTTTACTAAGTGATTTTCGGTGAAATTGTCAAAAAGGACTAGTTTGTAAAAAGTTATAAAATGTGTGTAAGTGCGTGAATAAATGGAAATTTTGGATTTCTATAGTTATGAAAATGGTTCGGCTAGGCTTAAAGTACAAGGAAATTAAATAAAAATCATTTTACGAGCCTAGGGGCAAAAGTGTAAATATGTGAAACTTTAAGGGCAAAAACGTAATTTTCCATAATATGATTTTTGGATCACATTGAATAATGTGACTAATAAATAGACTAAATGTGATATTATAGATCAAATAAAATGAGGTTTGGACCTAGAACGGGGAAAAATGAGAAATTGACGGTTAGGTCCTCTGCCATTTTTGGTGTCGAGGTAAGTTTGTATGCAAATAATACATCGTTTTTATTTATGTTTTAATATTTTTTTATATTATATGATATATGGTTGAATATGGAGTAATTATTTGATGTAAATTATGAATTGTGATTGCTTATGGATGAATTGGTAAAATGTTGAAAAGTGAGAACTCCCGGTTGAACATTCGGAATAAAAAAGATACGAATGAGGTAGCTAGGTCACATGTGTGGTACTAAGTGTAGGCCACTATGTGTACAAGAGAGCTACAAGATGGTTTTAAGGCACGTGTGTAGTACTAAGTGCTGGCTACTACGTGTACCAGACCTATAGGTCGCATGTGTAGTACTAAGTGCAGGCTACTATGCGTACCCGATAGCTTCGATCACATGTGTGGTACTAAGTGCAGGCCACTATGTGTAAGTGATGGTTTTGGTCACTTGTGTAGTACTAAGTGCAGGCTACTATGTGCACCAGATAGCTTCAGCTACAAGACTATGTGCAGGCCACCGTGTATCTGTTATTATTCCGATGAGTTCAATGGGAAATTGACTAAGTGAAAATACATGTGATCATGTAACGACTAAGTGTAATTGAATATGACTATGTGATGAATAAGTGCAGGTATAAGTGTGAAAATTTATGAACATTGTGCTCGATATTTGATCGAACTTTCGGTAAGATGAAATGGAGTAAGTGAAATTATGAAAGAGTAAATTTAGCAACAAAACAGTTTTGGACAGCAGCAGTTGTGTTACTTTGAAAAATCACCAAAAATGGTGGAAATCGAATTAGAGGCTGACTAAGATATGAAATTAAAGCTGAATGAGTCTATTTTCACATAAAAGAATGGAAAATGGGAAGTGAAAGAAGAGAGAAAAGATAGCTAATTTGGGAGATTGATGGTGTTTCAATAGGCCTATACCAAGCTTATGACAATTGATAATGGTTCATTATTAATCTCTAAATTGTATTAATGAAGTGGTAAATTATGTGTAAGTTTATATGAACTTACTAAGCATTATGTGCTTACATAGTTTTTTTTTCCTATGTTTTATTGATTATTGGAAGCTAGATCGATTTGGAAGCTCGTTAGAGACCTATCACACTATCCAATATAAATATCGGTAGTTTTTGAATGTTTTGGCCAAGGTTATAATGGCATGTATAGATGGACTTATAATGATGTTTAGTTGAAAGTTTAATGGATGATTTGGTATGTATAACTTGTGCAAGTTGTCTTGGTTGGTACCCTTTGATACCTTGTTGGATTGTGTCATTATGGTTAACTTGAGATGCATGATTTGAATGGCTCAAATGATATGTTTGAGGTGATTTGCTAACAGTTATGTTTGTGGCATGTTTTGGTAAAAGATGAACTATATTTGATTATGGAAATGTGTCCAAATATTCATGTTTAGGTCCAAATATTCATGTTTAGGTAAGTCTTGATGATTGCATTTGAGGTGCCTTGAATGACATATTGGTTAGTTGGTTTTAGAACTCTTGAATTGATCATTATATGCATGTTTTGATAGTATTTTGATGCCTAAAGGTTTATGCATGTTTTGGTGTTGGAAATGGCTTGATCTTGGGCAAATTTATGTCCACACGGCCTGAGACACGGGCGTGTGACACACAGCCTAGCGACACTGTAACACCCCAAACCCGGTCTATGCGTTAAGACCAGATTTGGTATGTCACACAAAACGAACATACATCTAATTATTTAAAGAAAACAGATCCTCAAAACTATTTTGGAATTGAAGTTTATTAAAAACCGAGGTTAATTTAATAATCTATTATTTAAGACATAAGAGTTTATAAATTAAAACTTAGAAATTAATTGGTTAAAATTTTACGAGAAGTTTAAAAGAGTTCAAAAGAAATTTGAAAACAAATTTCTTAAAAGAATTTTACAGAAAAATTTACGAGAATAAAATATTTAAGAAAAACCCTTTTTTGCACGAGAATTTAAGAAAAGCATTTATAAAAATAGAATAGTCCCATTAAAGTATTTAAACATAATTAAAATCCATCCACAAGTAAAAATCCATAAAAATAATACCAGAGGCCTTATTACATCATAACTGAAATAGTAATTAATAAAAATACTTGAGAGTAGTCCAAAGTTCAAAAAAAACCATCATTCGAAGTATGGCCTCCACAAAGTCATCCCCGGCCCAAGCCTCCATTAATGATCGTTACCTGAGAAAGGTAAAGGAAATGGGGTGAGTTACTTAGAACTCAGTGTGTAACCCATTTACCAAGTCCACTGGGCCAAAACCATTTAAGCATTTATTTGGGCTTGAGCCTATTTACAAATGTAACAATATAACAAGTATAAAAATGCATGTGATATGCAATTCCCAACCAAGCCTAAATTTCCATCCGCTACACACCACCCGTACCAACCAGCACACCTGTAGGGAGCTTTAGTCACCCACCCTGCCAACACACCAACTGGGCATTAAGCCATATATTAAACTGGGCATGAAGCCATTAAACTGGGCACGAAGCCATTACCTGGGCACGAAGCCATTAACTGGGCACGAAGCCATCTTCTCTTCGTCAAATATCCCAGCCCATGCAATCATGTAAACAACATGCACAATAATTCATACATATAATAATTCCAACATAAGGCCCATAAAAGAATTATTACAAACTGGACCATATTACAACTTGGCCCATTTCACAATTTGGCCCATTTCATCTCATATCACACTTGGCCAATTTTATCAAATAACTCATATGGCCCACTTATCAAATATCAGATATGGCCCATTTATCAAAATCACATATGGCCCATTTATTCACTTTTATCGATTTAGCCCATTAAGGGAAATTTCGTAATTTTCACAATCTTAATACCAATTTCATAGTTTTTACCAATAAAGTGGTAAATATGCCATTTTACCCGATTTTACTAACTTTGCGATTTTTAGTCTAATGCTTACTTACGGTATAGTCATCTAACCCATGAGTTAAGAGTGAGATTACACACCTGATTACGGTGAGGACTATACTTTCCCGATTGTCGATACCTAAATACGTATCACGCTTGATTAGAACACTAATACTTAATATAATTCTATGCTAAAGATAAGCGATCTAGATCTTTACCCTCGGAAACTTGAACAACTATTATTTGGCGGTTCTCCCCGGTTGACGGTTCACCACCGGTGGAAAATCCCGAATAGCTAGTGGCTCCGAACTACGAACAACTTCGAATAATTGATTCTCCCCGGATGAGGGTCCATAACCCGGTGGAAAATCTCGGATTGCCAAAACAGCCCTTCGCTTGAAACTAAAGGGAATAGCGAATCTGCCCCTCTTTCGAACACTATTCACCACCCTTTTCGACCCTATCTTGTTTTCCACGAAATCTTACGTTCACGGGATGTAAATCGAGCGATAACATCCCTAAGATAGAATCGATTAATAACCCATCTTTAACGAAATAACGAGTAACATGGAAGTCCTTGATAGAAACCCTTACCTTAACACTTTGAACCGAATCCTATCGATTCACTGTGATTACGAATACTCCGAGTTTCGGCCTTCTCTATATCACTATAAAGACGAAAAAGATTGTCTAAGAGAAAGAGATAGAGGATACTTTCGGTCAAAAGACCCTCCCAAACAAAAGTAGATTCGGCAAAAGAAAAGATAAAAAATAAAGAATCGAAGAGGGTTCTTACCGATTAATCAAAACGAATGCAAAGAAAATGATTGATAAGAAAATATATGTGAAGAGGAAGATTCGGCTAAGAAGAAAAATGGAAGAAAATGATACTAGCAACATTCAGCCATGGAGGAAAAGAGAAGGGAGAAAATATATTTGTAAGAAAGAGCAAAATGGAGAAAGAAAGAAATAAGGGATGAGAGGTTTGGCAAAATATGACCAAATGGTCAAAAAGAAATGACCAAAAGAAGAAAACAAGATGTTCACTAATGCACAAAATGCATTCAGCTAGGGAGAGAAAGATGAAAAGAAAAGTTTTTGTGAAAAGCACAAAATGACCAAAATGAAAGTGACCAAACTTGCTACACATTCTTACCAATACTTCCAACAACATTCAGCCACCCCCTAGCCCCTAAAACTGTCCAAGTTCATGGACAAAGTTTGGCCATTCCAAACTTTCCAAAACACTCCCCTTAAAAAGTGCCTTGTGTTCCCCCTACATACCATAAACTCATGATTCCTTTCCCTATGTTCAAATCTTGCCTTAAACCCTTAGCCACCTTGCCATAAAAATAACCAACCTACCAAAAATAGAGCTTGGCCGACACATGCTAGAAGAGTGCAAAAATTTAAAGTCACAAAATGCATACCATGGGATTCGAACCTCTTCCCTCAAACAACACTCATGGCATCAACACCACTTTACTACTAGCTCATCTTATACTAACTTTTGTCACTTAATTTCCTTAAACATCAAGGTTACTTGTTCCACTTCAATAAAGTACACATTACTAAAATTTATTCTAATTTCAAATAAATCCCGAGCCTTCTCAAGACTATATTAAACACACAAATTGAATCATTCACAAGCTAAGCACCAAAATTATGCAACATATCGATACTCAATTTTTAGGATGTTACAGACACAGTCATGTGTTCCCTGATGGTCTCTTTGCATGCAAGTTAGTTAGTTACACGGCCTAGTACACTGGCATGTGGGGGAATTTCGAGTGTTACACAGCCTGGTACACGGGCGTATGACACAGCCTGGCACACAGGCGTGTGACACAGCCTGGCACACGGGCATGTGATAGGACTATGTGACCCTACTCAGAGAGTTACACAGGTGAGGACACGAGCTAAGACACGACTATGTATCCCTAGTTCGAAAGTTACACAGCCTGAGACACGGGCGTGTGTCTCAACCGTGTGAGGCACACGGACGTGTGACCCCTGTAGTCAAATTTTTGTAACTTTTTCATAAACTTTCCAAATGATTTCAAATTGGTTATAAATTGTTTCTAAGTTATTTTTAAAGCCTCGAAGGCTCGATTTAGGGACAGTATGTATGTGAATGATTATTTATGATATGTTTATAATAATGTATGAAATGTATGTTTAAGTGTTCTATTTGTACGGTAATGCTTTGTAACCTTAATTTGGCTACGGATATGGGTTAAGGGTGTTACATTTAGTGATATCAGAGCTTCGATATAGTCAGACTGAACATAGCATATATGAATTCTAGAAATACATGCCATTATATAACCTGTGATAGTTTGATATCTCTTAACTTTGATGAAATATGTTTTCGTATAGTTAAATATGTCTTCCAATTGAGCGAATTCCAATAGTGCTAAAAGCAATATTCAAGTTTGCGATTAAAAGGTTTAAAACGATGCGTAGAAATTACAAAGGTTAGAGTATAGGTTCATAGTGTTTGTATTAATAATGAATGTTATGTTTGATGTGTATTCATGAAAATTAAATTTTGTGGCAATACGATCTCACCCCCTCGTTCTCAAAAATTTATATCACAGAATGTCTATTGTATTTATGTTGTAGAAAGTTCACCAGTGTAAAGCCAAAGAGTTCAGAAGTTGAATGAGTAATAACGTGGTCAGAGCCGAGAGTTGGTTAGCAAATAAAGAGAGTTTTGGATGAGATATTAGATCTTTCCAAAGATTATTCAGGACGTGTAACATCTCTATTAAAGAAGAAATTATTCTCTGTTAATCGACTTTAACTGTTATAGTATCTAAAGAACGGGTTAACCAAAATTTCTCTTAGATTGATTACTTTAGTAAACAGAATAATATGGTATCATAAATGACTTTAATAGTCAGTGGGGTAGTGATCGAACTGTAAAATATCTGAATGTTTTCGTTATGGTCGAGTATCTTACAACGATCTTCTCTGGGTATTATATGTGCTCTTTTATCTTCAGAGGCATATTGGATTGTTTATCTTCAAATGTGGTTCTTATTATATGGGAATGATTGCTAATCATAATGTTATGCAAAGGTATTGTTAGTTTAGTTAATTAATGATCGGTAATGCTCTATTATTGAGATTCTATTCAATTATGTTTTGATAGAGGACTCAATGG
Source organism: Gossypium australe (assembly GCA_005393395.2). Taxonomy (NCBI): domain Eukaryota; kingdom Viridiplantae; phylum Streptophyta; class Magnoliopsida; order Malvales; family Malvaceae; genus Gossypium; species Gossypium australe. The sequence goes on along the minus strand of CM016619.1, from coordinate 83,307,108 downwards.
CAAAAATCATGTGTTGTTATTTTTCTAATTATACTAGTTGTTGCTTCGCTTTATGTGTATAAGATTTATGTTGCTTATGTTACAACTAGTTCCAATATGTCTGAACGATATTCTTTTTCTGGATTTTTCTTTGGAGTATCATCAATCTTTTTATCAATCAATATGTTTTTAATTATACCGCATGATCTTCAATAGAAATAGCTTGATTTGGACGAGTAAGTTCGGAAGGCTCATAAATTGCATATTCTGACATTATGGAAATGGCTTATATTCTCGGAAATTTAGTAAGAGCTTTACATCTTGGACTTCTTTATCTTGGTTTTCTTATTGTTCTTATGGTCTATTTTATCATATATGGTTCATCTACAAAGGACATACATTGGTTTAAGATTATTACATACGTTACGGATATAATTCTTGGGTGGATCATGGGAGCACGATGATGCAGATCTCAAAATTATAGAGGTCGTGTTGCTATACTTGTTCCTGAAATTATATTGGGTTTTTCTCATTTATTTCGGGATGCATTATTGGTACTTGAGGCATCATTTTAGCTATACGATTGTAATGTCTATCTTATTAAAGCACCGTGGTTCATCTGAAGGAAGATTTTCGTAGAAAGAAGCAAAATAATACTTCTAAATCATCTGATAATTGTGGCTTCAGTATGGTTCAATGCTTTGATGTTAACTATTGAAATAGTTTCATTATGTATCCAACTTTTAACTTTCAAGAAGGGATGAATAGTGGTAACAGTTTAGACGGTAGAAGATCAAGTATAGTATTGCATTTTAATTCTCCTTACACTGATGATCTTGAATTATGTCAACAAGTCAAAATGGGATGTTATATTTCATGTGGATTAATACAGTTATGATGACTTTTGATTGGTACTAAGATGGAAGCATGATAGATTTATGTTTGGATTTTCTTGTCAAGAAGAAAGAATTGATTAAAGCATTAGTATCAAGTTGATAAAATCGAATCATTTATTTTTTCAGAACAGATTGTTCACTTAATGAAATTATTGAATTTTATGTATTTGAGTTTATCTCTAGATTCGAGAATAAATTTCACGAAATCATGGGCAAGTAGACGGACAATCAGAATGGAAATTTCAAATTTTAGAAGACATGATACGGGGATATGTCGACCAGATCAGAGATAGTTGAGAAAATATTATTATGGGTTAAATTTGTTTTGATAATAGCAGTTATCATACTTGTATATAAATGTTACTGTTTGAAGCCTTTCATGGATGGGATGTAGAATCTTGGTATGCTAGCCAAATGAAGCGACAACAAGTTAGTTTGTTCAGTGTAACTGGAATTATTATTGTCGTTGAAAATTTTCAGATGTGGATGTATTAGAAATGTCATTTACAAATTGCTATGAAATTCATGAAGTTTTAGCAAAACTCTATGAATTAACTAATACATCTAGAATCTAATGAACTGAGTTTTCGGTTATGTTTCGACAGATGATTTATTGGGAATTTCTCAGTAGTTGTACTACTAATGGTAAAGCTATGACAAGGAAGCATCAAAATTTTAAGTTAAGTCAGGTATCTACTTCAGCCTCAAGCAGAGAGGAATTTATTATTGTAGTAACGTTTCTTTCGGATGATCTTGAATTAAGTAGAGAATTTTTTAGATGCGGGGAAAAACATTAAATATGTGCACTGAATAATTTTGGGATTTTATGGTATATCTTATATGAAGTAGTTCATAGTCTATTTGATTTATATCAACCAGGGACAAAGTTATATATCGGTTTGAGACAAGGCCACTAATATATAGGATAAGAACGAAAAATTTCAGAGTTAACTTTGAGATGTTTGTTATGTCTATAAGTCAAGATAAAATATCAAGTGCTGATATGAGTTCTGGTTAGGAACGAATTATGATAGATTTTTGTTTTGGCTACCTTGAAAAGGTGAAAGAAAGACTTGAATTGAAGAACTATTATCAGGTGTGAAATCTCGAGGACAAAATTTCCGTAAGGGGGTGGGAGAATTATAACAGCCCATTTCTCTATGGTGTCGGAATAGTAGTTTCAGGACCAAAAATCCAACGTGTAAGTCCGTAAATATTATTAATTAGTATTACGAGTTTTATATGGTGTATTAATAAAATTTGATTTAATGATTTATGTTAAATGGAAGAACAATTAAGTTCAAGTAGTAAGACCCTAAGTCAAGTAGTTTTAAAAAATAAGGTACGGAACCTCGTTTATATAAATCGAGCCGTAAATATTTTATAAAATATTTATGGAGTATTATTAAGGTCGTATTAAAGTTTCATTAAGAAAATTTGAAGTTTAAATGGTTAATTAAGTAAAAAGAACTAAATCGTAAAAGGTATAAAAGTTGAGTTCTATTTACTAAAGGGGCCCAATAGCTATGAAATTTTTAACTAAGGGACTTGAATGGTAAATAGACCCTTTATGGTGATACTGGATGTTTATGGACATGGTTTATATGTAATTTTGATGGTTTTAAAAGGTTAATATGGTAATTGAATAATTAAAATTTAAATTAATGTAACGCCCCAAAAATTTAGTGACTTTAATTTTTCATGTTTAGATACAAATTGCTTATTTGCTTTAATGGCTAAGTGATTTGGGTGTGTATGGGGGTGTGTGAGAAGTTTGGGTTCAAGCCTTGGCTTTTGCAGAATTTTTAAATTATGCTCTTAAAAGGATCTGGACACTGGCACTTAGGCTTTATTAGTAATAATGTTGGTTTTATGATGCAAGTGGTGCTTGTGGCTTAGTGGCAAGTGGCGTGTGGTGTAACTGAGAGGTATGAGGTTCGAGTGTTGGCGCAACATGGGGGCATTTATTTTGGAGCTAGGAAGGCTAGAGTTTGTGTTGCAGTAGAAGTCTGATGGATGAGAGGTTTGAATCGGTCATAGAGAGATTGTAGGAGCAAATTATGGAGAGCATTATGGAGAGGTGGTGGAGGGAATCAAGGAGTTTGAGTGAGAGGAGAATTGTGTTGTGGGGGAACTCAAACTTTGACAATTCAGCTGGGGGTGAGTGTTAGTCATTTTCGGTTTTGCTCTAGCAGTTGCCAAATTCTCCTTGCTCTCCTCCCATTTTTTCGGCTTTTGGGTCCTTTTCGAAATTATTTTGGTTGCTTTCTCTCGATGAGCGAATGTGCTAGGCACTTTCGCACTTTTCCTTCTTTCTGCACACTTTTACACTTTCTTTTCTCTGCACACTTGTGCACTTTTCTTCTCCTCTACTGCTGAATCCCCCTTTTCCTCCTTTTTTTTTCTCGGCTTTTGGTTCATATCTGAATCTTCTTGTTCTCCTTTTCAACATTTCTTTCCTTCCTCTATTTCTCCTTGTAACACCCCCAGACCCGGCCCAGACGTTATGGTCGAATTCGGGAATGTCACATCGAAGGCATATTTTAAAACGATTTTGCTAAGTTAAATTTTAAGGCCTAAAAGCCCAAAAATCCTTGAACATCTTGTTAAGTAATGATAAAAGCCCATTTTATTATTTTAAGTATTTCGGAAACCATGTTAAACATAAGAAATTTACTTAGGTTTAATAACTAAGTAAACAGTTGAAACAATAATAACAAAACTCTAAAGCTAAAGTCAAATCGGAGTATAAGGGCTTATTACATTCATCAAAAATAAAGCAATTTAAAATCATGTCTTTTAAATAATTAAATAAAACGTCTAAGTATCTTGTAGTGTGGCCATCCCCAAGTCCTCTCCCACGTCGAGCCGTCTACTGAGGATCACTTGAAACATTTAATAAAAAGGGTGTGAGTTTCGTAACTCAGTGTGTACGACCCTTGGCAATCCAATCAACATGAAAATATTACATTGGGCCTAAGCCCTATCAAAATCGGTGGTCTTGGGCCTTAGCCCACAATGACCTCATATCACATCAGTATCACATGAATGCAATACACCCATCCCAAATCCAACCCTGCACACCATTTCCCTTCCAACCCTACACACTTGTGGGGATATAAATATCAACCCACCCATCCCTACACAGCAAAGGTAGCACCAGCAGCGGCACTACACAAACGTTGCAGCAAATCTGCTATAATGTGCTTAAAGCCACCGGTGGATCCACGGTCGTCAAGCGACTATGCGATCCTCAAATCTTCCTCCATATCATCAAAACCCACCCAAGTGCAACATATATTTCATGAATGTAACACATATTTTCACACTTTAAGCACCTAGGGGTATTTTAGTCATTTCACTACCCAGAAGTATTTTTGTAATTCTACCCTACAGGGGTATTTAGGTAATTTTGCAAAATAAGGGTACTTTGGAAATTTTGTGAATCAGGGATATTTTGGTAATTTTACAAATCAGGGGTATCCTGATAATTTTACAAATCAGGAGTATTTTTGTAATTTTACAAATCTAAGGATATTTGGCCCCTCTCGGGTTTTAGTTATGAACTTTGGCCCATTAACAAGTCCTTGGGGCTAAAGTGAACAGACATTATGCACCAGGTAGGATTCCAGAGAAGAGGAGGTGGGCCACTAGGACCGCTTAAGTACCAAGCTCTCCCTAGATCCAATCCTAGACATGCATATGTCCATTGCCACACTCTAACACAACGACTTGTCCCCGGACATGTTGGTTATTAAATTAAGTTTTATACGGTTTAAGTGTTGTTTAGAACTAGGCCTAAAGTATGTTAAACCCTAGCATACTTGTCTATGTCCCCATAAAGCCCATCAAGCCCATTTCACGTTCATATAGCCCATTAAGCCCAAATCACATCCTTATGGCCCATTAGGCCGAGATCTCATTCATATGGCCTATTAGGCCCAAAACAATTCCAGATCACCAAATCAATCAATTTCATCAAACTTAGCCTCAGGGCCCACCGGGCCCATTTAGCCACTTTCGGCTTTTCAGCTTTCTGACATTGCCGATATCATGTGTGTGTAGTGTTTGTACACACTTGGTTACTATGGCGTGCTATACTATCCTTAACCTTGAACCTACAACCAACCAACCTTCAATCAATCACTAAATCAAAACATTTACCAAAAGCCGAAACCTTACCGTAACCTTACCGTGTGCCACCGAGTTTTAATAACCCTTCCTTAGCTACTAATCAGGAGTATCCCCTAGATCTACACTCACACATACACCATCAAAATCTGAGTGACTCATAATCCACACAAGTCACCCCTATAGATCATACACACATTCGACCATTCACTTAAACCACAACCGAGTTGAGTACACTTACCTTTGCTAATGATCCTACCACGCTTGCAATCTTTGAACCTTATCCTTATTACCACAGAGTTAACGATAGGACAGCTAGATAACCTTTCGGCTTTTAGCAAAATGTACAAGAGAGGTTAACCAAATACTTACCAAATCCCCTTTTGATCCTGCGGCCTAGATAGCTATTAACTAGATCCATCTTTTAACACTTGACTGAGAGTAGGTAACAATCAATTTTTGATGGAGAAACAACCACTAAGATTCGACACCAATAGGAATTTCGGCAAGAGAAAGATGGTAATTCTTCGGCAATGAGAGAATTCGGCTTATGGGAAAATAGAATGGGAGAGAAGAGAAAAGTATTGAAAACCGAAAGAGCCTTTCAAAGAATTCGGCACAAAGGGATTCGACTTTAGGAGATTTCGGCAATGGGAGAATTTGGCTATGGAAGGAGCCGATTGAGGAGAAAAAAGAAAGAAAAAGAATAATGGCAACTCAAAGAACCCTTCAAAGGGTTCGGCACTCTCCTTTTATAGCCACTAGCCAAGAATGCCTTCCCCCAGAGTCCCATTCGGCACCACCTCATCCACACTCCTCATCTCCTAACTTTTCTCCTGATAACACCTTAGCCTTATCCGAATTTTCCACCATTATCAATTCCCCTTACCACTCAAACACTCCAACGCAAGAGTTCATATTCAACACAACTCTGGCCGTCCACCTATGCAAAATAAAACACTCCAAAAATACCACTTCTAATGCTCGAACCTTAGACCTCCTCAGTTGACAACACGCCACCTTATAGCTCCCCAAGTGACGCCACTTGCCACTGGACCACAAGCCCATTTGTGTCCTATTTTCTCTTAATCTGCTTAAGAGGCCTAATGCGTAAGACTAGGTTCCACTAAAGCAAGAAAAATAAATTTTCCCTATGGTCTTCCCTATCTCTAAGACTTCAAATCATCCCGATAATACCTTAAAATTAATATTCTAAGTGCTACTCATACATACCAACCTCAATGCACAGAAGTTTAAAGTTTCGAGATTTTTGGGGCGTTACAACTTGGTTAGTGCCATTATATTGTTCTCAAAAATTTTAAACGCTCCCATGCCCAAGGCCCAATAGGCCTAATTCTACTAGGCCCAAATTCAGGAAGTTACACTCCTCCTTTTGGTGTTCTCTTGTTTATGGATGTTGGCCGACTGTCTCTATACTATGCTTATTTTCTCTCCAAATCCCGATTGTTTGCATACTCTGCCGGTGGTATATTGAGTTGACATCTACAAGCGGTCCTGACAAATCGATAGGTATTCAAAAGTTCCCTCTCTTGTTCTCTATTATTGTGATATGTGTGCGAATCTGTTTCCTTTTATCTTTTCACTAAAAGACGAATATTTCTTTCCTTCATGTTCATTGATGGCCGAATGGTGATCTCTTCCTCTTGGTGTGGTGATCGGTGGGTTTTAGGTAATCCCGAGGAGTGGAGAAGTGAAGAAGTTACTCAAGTCGTCAAACCCTGTCTTCCACTAATCAATTAAGGTAAAGGCATCACCTTACCTATTGAATAGGTCAAATATCTCTATATATTTCTGTAAGACTAATATTCATGGATATAAGCCATAGTTATGATCAGTCCCATCTGTTAAAATCTTTTGTTATCGCAGTTTATCGGCAAGAAAAGTGTGATCGATTTTAGCCCACGAACTAAAAGGAACAGGTCGTAGTTGGTTCAATCAAGGTAAGGTAGTAAGTGCCTTTTCGGGAACAGATGTGATAAGAGGGTATTTTACCCTAACATATTAAGGACTAACATTGGATCTCGATGATTCTAGGTTGGGTGCTCGTAGATCTTGGAACGACTCTATAAAAAGGTGTGTAATCACACTATCTCCGCTATGAATCGGCAAAAGCCGAAAAGCCGAAACTTCGGCATTTGAGGCCTCACGAGCGTGCGATTGCTCGTGTAGAAAAATTGAGCCCACAACTGAGGGCGGTAGACTGAAGAGGCCATTACAAGTGTTCTCATGCACTAGGGCCGTAATGAGCCTCGTTGGGCCGAAATGGGCTCGTGGGCCCCACACGAATAAAATTTTCAAAAAGTGGCAGAAACTGGATTGGGCTGTGTAGATTACAAAGTCTTGATTGAATTCAAACCAAATGGGCCACACGAGCGTGTGGGTCCATTTGGGCCGAATATTGGGCTTTGAGCCCATTTACACTGTTTCGACCAAATGGATTATCCGTGTCGCTAGAGGCGACTATAGGCCTTCGAAAAGGTCGTTAACTATACCGAGAACCCTAGGGAGTAAAATGACTGAAATACCCCTAATGAATAAAATGACTGAAATACCCCTAATGAGTAAAATGACCAAAATAACCCTAAAGAGCAAATTTACCGTTTTACCTCTAATATATGAAAATAACTATTTTACCCCTAGAGATAGATTGATAGGTGAAAATATGTACTGTATGACTGTACTGAGTAGGACATGTTGCATACACAAAATATTGATGACATGGCATACTGCATGGGGTTGGGATTCTGTTACGGAGGAAGTACTGAAACTGGTGGCTCTGCCACACATACTGATACTGGTGGCTCCGCCACAATTACTATTACTGGTGGCTTTACCACATATACTGTATTGGTAGCTCTGCTACGTTTGTATTACTGGCAGCTATGCTGCAATATTGGTGTGAGGGCTAGGTGGGTCGACTTTGTCCCCATATAGTGTGTTGGGTTGGTACAGGTGGTGTGCTGGCTGGATTGGGGTGGGTTTGCATACTTGCACCATACTGATATTGTATCGGGCTTAGGCCCACACTGTTACTCTATTGGGCTAAGGCCCACACTGTACTGTTACTAAATAGGGCTGAGGCCCAAACTGTTATTACATGATAGGGGATTACACACTAAGTTCTCGTAACTCACCCTTTCTTTTTAACTATACAGGTAATCCCTAGCCTTAGATGATTTGGAGCTGCGAGGGACTCGGAGGTGGCCACACGTTCGCTATTATTTAATTTTAGACTTAACCATTTAATTTTTATATTGGTTTGATAATTATGTAATAAGGCCTCTGGTGATTTTATTTTCTCTTATTTGGGTTTTAAATTCTTAATTTGAAACTGCCAAACTGATAAAAATAAGATTTCAAAGTTAATATCGATTTTAAAAAGACAAACACATATTTTCAAACTTCAAAATGGCATTAATTGGAGTAGCTTTCGGGGGTTTTCAACCAACTAAGAAACCAACAGAAACAAAGACGGCTATCATTTAAAAATGAATTTCTCTCAACAAGCTTAATTTCAAAAAACACTTTGATGTGACACGTCAAATTCGGTCGTAACATCTAGGCCGGGTTTAGGGTGTTACATTTAGTGGTATCAGAGCCCGATTGCAAAACTCGGCCATGGAATAGATTTGAAAAGTTTTTCTAAAAGTAGATTTCAAATATTTGAAATGTTTTCGAAAGATGCACAAGTGTGGCAGACCGAGTCTCCGACGCCAAAACTGTAAGTTCTCTAATTCTGATTACTAATATAATGTGAAACTCTAGATGAAGGAAACTGAAACCGTAAGAGACTATAAACTGTAGTGAGACCTCGATCTGCGGAAACAAACCCCTAATAACTACTTTTCATAATACATTTGTTAATAATTACTAAAATTTTAAACTGATACATAAGACTTTTTAATCAAATAAAGAGCATATCGAAATGAGCACAAGAGGTACTCGCGGAAGGGGTACACGGGGCTACGGTAGAGGCCGAGGAAGTGCTCGGGTCGGATTGTTGGCATCAGGTCATATGCCTGCTAAGGAGGCACCAGCCTCACTAGTAATTGAGACGGGGTCTCATGATCGAGCAGCTGGGGATGATGCTCTATCCCAAGCAATGCTCCGCGTTCCAGAGAGGGTTGCTAGAGCTAGTACTGGAACAGTGGGCCGAGGGTCAATTTCAGAATGACTCCGGTCTAACGGAGCGAAAATTTTTAGAGGTATTTCTGGAGTAGCCCCAAATGTGGCAGAGTACTGGTCAGAGGCGACTGAATGAATAATGGACAACCTTGACTATACTACGGAGCAGAAATTAAAAGGGGCAGCGTCCTTACTACGAGATGAGGCTTACCAATGGTGGCTCACCATGAGAGAGGGTACGCAGGCCGATCGTGTGATGTGGGATTTCTTTAAGTCGGTATTTCAAGGAAAGTACGTGGGCGCAAGTTATGTGGACACCCGACGAAAGGAATTTCTGAGCCTGACTCAGGGGAGTAAGACAGTGGCAGAATATGAGGCAGAATTCGTGCGGTTGAGTCGGTATGCTCGGGGGATAGTAGCCACTGAGTATACGCTGTGTGCATTTTGAGGATGGCCTTCGAGACAAGTTAAGGGTATTGATAGCTCCGTAGAGGGAGTGGGATTTTGCTGTTCTTGTAGAAAAGGAAAAGATTGCTAAAGAAGCGAAGCGCTCGGAGCGCCAGAACCGTGAAAAAGATAAGGCAGAAATAAGAGGGATTTTGGGCCCTCAAGTTCCTCTGAACTGGAGTCCCTCAAGTTCTTCTGAATCGTGAAGCGCTCGGAGGCCTATTAAGAAGGCCAGGTTTGATGGGCCGATTCGGACTGGAGTCCTTGTTGCTATTAATATACCGCAGCCTTGCGCTGATTGTGGGAGATCTCACCAAGGTGAGTGTTAGAAGAGGCTGGGGCGTGCTTCAGATGTGGGTCCATGGATCATCGGGCTAAGAATTGTCCTTAGAGGCCTGTTCAGATGCAAGCTGCAGGACCAGATCATGTTCAGTCAGTGAGAGGTGGTCAGCAGCCACCGAGAGGCTGTGGGCAGGCCAGAGGTGGAAATGGTATGGGACGAGGTTGTGGAGCACCAGGTAGGGGTGCTAGTAACATTGAGGTGAGGCAACCAGCTTTAGTCTATGCTTCACGTCATCGAGAGGATGGTGACGCCCCTAACGTCATAACCAGTACATTCCTAATTTACAATGTACCTTACACTTCTTTAATTGATATTGTGTCTACACATTCGTACGTTGCATGCACTGTGTCGGGAACTTTGGGTATTCAGTTCGAAAATACTGCTAGTGAGATGACTGTGATAAGTCTACTGGGTCAATCGGTTAGGGTAAATAAGTTATTCAGAGATGTGCCCCTAGAGGTCCAAGGAGTAATTTTTCTAGCGGAGTTGATGGAACTGCCGTTTGGTGAATTCGACCTTATTTTGGGTATGGATTGGCTGGTGAAACACCGAGTTAGTTTGGACTGTATTGCTAAGCGTATGGTGTTGAAGACTACTGAGGATGAGGAGGTGGCTGTGATTGAGGAGCGAAGGAATTATTTATCTAACGTGATCTCAGCATTAAGGGCCGAGAAACTGATTCACAAGGGTAGTGAGGCATTTTTAGCATACGTTAGTATTTTTTATTCTGAAGGTCCTTCTGTTGGAGATATTAGAATTGTTAAGGATTTTTCGGATGTATTTCCTGATGAGCTCCCTGGGTTGGCTCCGAACCGTGAGGTCGAATTTGGTATTGAGCTCTTACCTAGAACAACTCCAGTGTCCATCGCCCCATACAGGATGGCACCGAAGAAGCTTGTGGAGTTAAAGGCTCAAATTTAAGAGCTTCTAGACCGAGGATTCATTTGACCGAGTGTGTCTCCGTGGGGAGCACCAGTGTTGTTTGTGAAGAAAAAGGATGGATCCATGCGCATGTGCATCGACTATCGACAGTTAAACAAACTGACTATCAAGAACAAGTATCCCCTGCCAAAGATTGACGATCTATTTTATCAGCTACGAGGAGCTTCAGTTTTCTCCAAGATAGATCTTCGCTCTGGGTACCATCAGCTTAAAGTTAAGGAGGCTGATGTGTATAAAACTGCATTTAGGACTCGGTATGGTCATTACGAGTTCCTAGTGATGTCGTTTGGGCTGACGAATGCACCAGCTGCTTTCATGGACCTAATGAACCGAGTATTCCAGCCCTGCCTGGATCAAGTTCGTAGTAGTATTTATAGACGATATCTTGGTGTTTTTGAGAACCGAGGATGAACATGATGCACATCTCTGAATTGTCCTACAGATTTTAAGGGAAAAGCAACTGTACGTTAAGTTTAGCAAGTGCGAGTTCTAGCTGCGAGAAGTGACATTTCTTGGTCACGTGGTGTCTGCCGAGGGGATCAGGATAGATCCTCGAAAAATTGAAGTCGTACTGGATTGGAAACCACTTGAGACCATATCGAAAATTTGAAGCTTTCTGGGTTTGGCAGGGTATTACAGACGTTTTTTTGAGGGATTCTCCTTAATTGCTGCACCTCTGACTAAGTTGCTGCGTAAAGGGGTATCGTTTAATTAGACTGATAAGCAGCAAGAAAGTTTTGAGAAACTGATGAAGGTTCTGACTGAAACCCCTATTTTGATACAACCTGTAACACCCTTAACCCGTATCTGTCGCCGGAATAGGGTTACAAGGCATTAACATGCAAAACACAGGTCATATCAATTATTTACTGTATATATGGTCATATCCGAATGCGTTATGAGTAATGCATTTTCATAGTATGCTAAAACAATAATGTACATATCTGAAATCCATTTAGCTAATTTCACACATAAGCATTTGTCAACAAATACAACAATGGTTACTATTCATTTGGTCATTCAAGTCACATTTACCCAATATGCACATGTTCATAATTACTTTACTAGACAAATTATCAATTACCAAATTTAAATATACATATATGTTTTTGCATAAACTTTGTTTAACCTAATTCAAAATAGGCCAATTACAAACATCCAAACAAAATATAGATCAATTCATTTATAAGATCAAAATCGAATCAACAAGACCAAGTAAACTTCCATAATTCAAAGCACATAAATATAAAACTTTATACACATGTACATACTAGACTTAACTACTAATTCGAGGCATAAAAATTGAAATTGTCTATCTACATTATGTTGACTAAATTGACTATAACTTGAGTTACGAAACTCGAAATTTAGATCCATAAATTTTCCATGAAACAAGACTCATATATCTTCTTACTATAATTTTTCCAAAATTTTTCATGTGGCCAATTAGTACAGTTTAATCATTAAAGTTTCCCCTATTTCACTATTTGATGGTTCTGACCTATCTTTACAAAAACTGAGTTATGTCATTGTACAGAATTCAAATAATGTTCTTGTTTATTCCAATAAAAAATAGACTCATTAAGGATTCCAAGAATATAAACTATTCTCCATGATCATTTTTGTACAATTTTTAATAATTTTTGCAAGATAGAACAGGGGATCACGAAGTCATTCAGAACCAGTCTCACTAAAATTTAAATATCTCATAATATAAAATTCTTTTGTCTACGTTGTTTCTTTCATATAAAAATAGACACAATAAGATTTAATTATATATCTTATTCACTTTCTAATTTCATTTCTCCTATTTTTGGTGATTTTTCAAAATCACATCACTGCTGCTAACTAAAAACTGTTTCATTGCAAAATATGGTTAACTAGTTTATAACATCTTTACTCCATTTCATTTAGACTCTGTACATTAACCATACTTATATATACTAAAACCAAATCAACCAAAACCACAACCAAACATAATCATCCAGCCAAAATATAAATTCCAAGATTAACAAGATGGACAAGCCATTTTCGCATGGCTTATATTTACAACATCAAAACATCATCCAAGTATTAGGCTAGCCGATACATGCCTTAAATTCAAAATCCCAACTTTTAAAGTACCAAAATAAGTCGATAGTGTGGATGGCTTCGTTGACGATCCCCCTGAGCTCGTAGCTTGTAACCAAAATCTATAAAACAGAATAACAAAACACACAGAGTAAGCTAACTTAGCTTAGTAAGTCTTAAGCAAATATAACTACTCAATTAAATATTCAAATATCTTTAAACCAATTATTTTATGACATTAATATAATAACATAGCACAACTGGACTATCATGGCCGAATACTACTATCCTTATATAGCATTACATTTATCACTTATCAAATCCAAAACATCACTATCTTGCTTTAAAAATACAAACTTACCATTTGCTTCTAGTTTAATATGTTTCCATATACAACAGAATTAGTAAGTACCATGTACAATTTAATCACATATAATCGAATGTATATGTGTATATATATATATACATCCATTAAACATCACATGTATACTAGTATATAATAACGATACAATATCATTTACTCACGTATGTAGAAAACCGAATATACAAGAGCATCTTTTAGTCAACTTATTTGCTCAATAAACATCACATATAAACATGTCAATATATAAACACATACCTTATGGCCGAATGTAATCTGCATCATTAAACTAAGCTTTAACTTGCTCAATTTTCACCTTAACTTGATCATTTCATAAGCATAAGCTTGTAATATAAATCACCGGTATAAAACCTACTAGGCATAAGCCTGAATCACACACAGGCACTAAGCCTGCTAGACCCGAGGTCTGATATTCAATCACCGGCAATAAGCCTGCTAGGCATAAGCCCGATTAAGTTCACCAGCCCAAGGCTTGCTAGGCTCAAAGCCTGAATCATGATACTTTTAATCTGTCTCACACAATTCCTTCCATATATCAATTCACTTATACACATTTCGAACTCATTGTACGAACATTCAAATAACATATATCAATCGAATAATTTAAACAAGTCAAATCTTATACTTACCACATTCGGCTATTCAATAATATAGCCACAAAATTTCCAAAAATCAGCATATACTAGGTTAGGTACATAATTTTCGATGTTTTATTGCTTAAAAACTTACCTCGGATATCGACGGACGACGAAAACCGGCTATTCGACTATTTTCGTTTTTCCCCAATCCAAATCCGTTTTCTTTGGTTCTTGATCTAAACATGTTCAAATTAAGCTTATTCAAATATATTTACATTCAATTTAATCCAAAAACACATAAATGGGCAAATTACCATTTTGCCCCTAATATTTCACACTTTTATAATTTAGTCCTATTTGCACAAAACACAAAATACACAAAATTTGAATGAACACCTTAAGGGCCGAATATCCATAGTACTCATACAAGTCCATCCATTTCATTTATTTCACATTTTAATCCCTCTAAATTTTATTTTTGGAATTTAGTCCAACATACTCAATTTCATCAAAAATTCAAAGACAAAACTTGTTAATCTAACACACATTTATCATAATTCATCCTCAAATAACATAAATAACAAGCTATCATCAATGACTCAACTCAAAATATTCATCAAACTCAAAAATTAAAGCATGGGTCTTGTTCATAGCAACGATCTCAAAAACGTAGAAATTATAAAAAACCGAACAAATTACATACCTCAATCAAGCAAAACCAAGGCCGAATGTAACTTGTTCTTTCTTTCTTTTTCTTTTAGTTTTGACAATAACAATAAAATGCACATGCATGTTTGTTTATTTTATGTTTTATTATAATAAGTTAATATAATATAATAATAATAATGACTTTTATAATATAAAAATTCATATATTAAAGTCATTTAAACAAAAACATGCCGTCCACTAAGTATAGAAAGGACTAATTACAATGCAAATCCTCCATATTAATAAGACATCAACAATTAAGCACTTTCACAACTAACCATCAAATTTTCATGTTACGCGATTAAGTCCTTTTATTAAATCGGGCACCTAAACGATAAAATTAAGTTACGAAAATTTAACACAAGCAAATTCACACATAATAAATAAGGAAAATAGTTTTAAAATATTTTTCAGACTCGGATTTGTGGTCCCGAAACCACTATTCCGATTAGGGTCAAAGTCGGGCTGTTACACAACCAGAGTCTAGGAAGGAATTATTGTCTACAGTGATGCATCACACATTGGATTGGGTTGTGTGCTGATGCATGAGGGTAAGGTGGTTGTTTATGCGTCCCGTCAGCTTAAGCCTCACGAGGTGAATTACCCAACTCATGACTTGTAGTTAGCCGCGGTGATATTCGCACTGAAAATTTGGAGGCACTATTTATACGGCGAGAAGTGTATTATCTACACAGATCACAAGAGCCTCAAGTACCTCCTTACTCAGAAGGAGCTGAATCTTAGGCAGCGAAGATGGGTAGAGCTGCTTAAGGATTACGACTGCTCGATTGAGTATCACCCTGGTAAGGCTAATGTGGTAGCTGACGTACTGAGCCGTAGGGCTGTATCTAATTTGAGAGCAATGTTTGCTCGTCTCAGCTTGTATGATGATGGTAGCTTGTTAGCTGAGCTTCAAGTGAGGTCGATGTGGACTGCACAAATTAAGGGGAAACAGTTGTTGGATGAGTCACTGGTTCCTCGTTTCCAACAGGTTGAGAGGGGTGAAACTTTGAATTTTGAGCTAAATAGTGAAGGAGTACTGTGTTTCCATGGGAGAGTCTGTGTACCGAAGGATTCTGAGTTAAGGCAGTCTATACTGTGAGAGACACATAGTAGTCCATAAGCTATACATCCTGGCGGAAACAAGTTATACCGAGATCTTTGTGAGCTATACTGGTGGCGAGGACTAAAACGCGAAGTTATTGATTTTTTGAGTAAGTGCTTGACGTGCCAGCAAGTTAAAGCTGAGCATCAACTGCCTTCAGGGTTACTGCAGCCAGTTAAAATTCCACTTTGGAAGTGGGAGAGAGTAAGCATGGATTTTGTGAGTGGGCTTCCCTTAACACCTACTAAAAAGGATTCGGTATGGGTTATTGTAAACCAACTGACTAAATCTGGCCATTTTATACTAGTTCGTACGGATTACTCGTTGCAGAAGCTGGCAAAGTTGTATGTGGCTGAGATTGTGAGACTGCATGGGGTACCAGTTTCCATCATATCTGACAAAGACCCTCGATTCACATCTTGGTTCTAGAAGAAGTTACACGAGGCTTTGGGTACTAGGTTGGACTTCAGTACTGCGTTCCACCCTTAGACAGATGGTCAGTCAGAGAGGGTGATTCAAATACTAGAGGACATGTTAAGAAGCTATGTTATTGATTTCTGAGGCAGCTGGGAAGACTATTTGCCGCTAGCAGAGTTCGCATATAATAACAGGTACCAATCCAGTATTCAAATGGCACCGTACGAGGCGTTGTATGGTCGTAGGTGTCGTACCCCTACCTGTTGGACTGAACTGGGTGAGCGGTGAGTTTTGGGGCCAAAGTTAGTTTCTGATACGGAAGAAAAGGTAAAACTGATTCAAGACCAGTTGAAGGAGACGTCTGATAGGCAGAAGTCTTACACAAATCTTAAACGTCGAGAGATTGAGTACTCCGTGAGGGATTATGTCTTTCTTAAGGTCTCCCCATGGAAAAAGATAATGAGGTTTGGGCGAAAGGGTAAGCTTAGCCCTAGGTTCATTGGGCCTTACCGTGTACTGAAGCGTGTGGGACCAGTCGCCTATCAACTTGATTTGCCATCAGAATTGGACTGGATTCACGATGTGTTCCATGTTTCCATGCTGAGGTGTTATCGCTCTGATCCCACACATATAGTACCAGTCGAGGAGATCGAAGTTAGGCCAGATCTGACCTTCAAGGAAGAAACATTATAGATATTTCACCGTGAAGTTAAGATACTAAGGAAGAAATCGATTCCACTAGTTAAAGTGCTTTGGCGAAATCACAGTATCGAGGAAGCCACGTGGGAACCTGAGGAGGCGATGAGACAATAATACCCTCACCTATTCTGACCAGGTAAATTTCTAAGCCAAAATTTCTTTTTAGTGAGGTAGAGTTGTAACGCCCCAAAAATTTAGTGACTTTAATTTTTCATGTTTAGATACAAATTGCTTGTTTACTTTAATGGCTAAGTGATTTGGGTGTGTATGGGGGTGTGTGAGAAGTCTGGATTCAAGCCTTGGCTTTTGCAAAATTTTTAAATTTTGCTCTTAAAAGGATCTGGACACCTGCACTTAGGCTTTATTAGTAATAATGTTGGTTTTATGACACAAGTGGAGCTTGTGGCTTAGTGGCAAGTGGCGTGTGGTGTAACTGAGAGGTATGAGGTTCGAGTGTTGGGGCAACATAGGGGGCATTTATTTTGCAGCTAGGACGGCTAGAGTTTGTGTTGCAGTAGAAGTCTGATGGATGAGAGGTTTGAATTGGTCATGGAGAGATTGTAGGAGGAAATTATGGAGAGCATTATGGAGAGATTGGTGGAGGGAATCAAGGAGTTTGAGTGAGAGGAGAGTTGTGTCGTTTGGGGGAACTCAAACTTTGACAATTTGGCTAGGGGGAGTGTTAGACATTTTCGGCTTTGGTCTAGCAGTTGCCAAATTCTCCTTGCTCTCCTCCCATTTTTTTGGCTTTTGGGTCCTTTTCGGAATTATTTTGGTTGCTTTCTCTCGGTGACCGAATGTGTTAGGCACTTTTGCACTTTTCCTTCTTTCTGCACACTTTTACACTTTCTTTTCTCTACACACTTGTGCACTTTTCTTCTCTTCTACTACCGAATCCCCATTTTTCTCCTTTCTATTTCTCGACTTTTGGTTCATAGCCGAATCTTCCTGTTTTCCTTTTCAACATTTCTTTCCTTCCTCTATTTCTCCTCCTTTCAGTGTTCTTTTGTTTATGGGTGTTGGTCGACTGTCTCTATACTCTGCTTATTCTCTCTACAAATCCTGATTGTTTCCATACTCTGCCGGTGGTATATTGAGTTGACATCTGCAAGCGATCCTGACAAATCGATAGGTATTCAAAAGTTCCCTCTCTTGTTCTCTATTATTGTGATATGTGTGCGAATCCGTTTCCTTTTATCTTTTCACTAAAAGCCGAATATTTCTTTCCTTCATGTTTATTGATGGCCGAATGGTGATCTCTTCCTCTTGGTGTGGTGATCGTTGGGTTTCAGGTATTCCCGAGGAGTGGAGAAGTGCAGAAGTTACTCAAGTCGTCAAACCCTGTCTTCCACTAATCAATTAAGGTAAAGGCATCACCTTACCTATTGAATAGGTCAAATATCTCTATATATTTCTGTAAGACTAATATTCATGGATTTAAGCCACAGTTATGATTGGTCCCATCTATTAAAATCTTTTATTATCGCAGTTTATCGGCGAAAAGTGTGATTGGTTTTAGCTCACGCACTAAAAGGAATAGGTCGTAGTTCGTTCAATCAAGGTAAGGTAGTAAGTGCCTTTTCGGGAACAGATGTGATAAGAGGGTGTTTTACCCTAATATATTAAGGACTAACATTGGATCTCGATGATTCTAGGTTGGGTGCTCGTAAATCTTGGAACGACTCCGTAAAAAGGTGTGTAATCACGCTATCTCCGCTATGAATCGACAAAAGCCGAAAAGTCGAAACTTCAGCATTTGAGGCCTCACGAGCGTGCGATTGCTCGTGTGGAAAAATCGAGCCCACAACCGAGGGCGATAGACTGAAGAGGCCGCTACGAGTGTTCTCGTACACTTGGGCCGTAATGGGCCTCGTTGGGCCGAAGTGGGCCGTGTAGGCCAATGGGCTCGTGGGCCCCAAATGGATAAAATTTACGAAAAGTGGTAGAAACTGGATTGGGCTGTGTAGATTACAAAGCCGTGATTGAATTTGGGCCAAATGGGTCACACGAGCGTGTGGGCCCATTTGGGTCGAATATTGGGCTTTGAGCCCATTTACACTGTTTCGACCAAATGGATTATCCGTGTCGCTCGAGGTGACTGTAGGCCTTCAGAAAGGTTGTTAACTGTACCGAGACCCCTAGGGAGTAAAATGACTGAAATACCCCTAATGAATAAAATGACTGAAATACCCCTAATGAGTAAAATGACCAAAATACCCCTAAATGGCAAATTTACCATTTTACCCCTAATACATGAAAATAAGTATTTTACCCCTAGAGATAGATTGACAGATGAAAATATGTACTGTGTGACTGTACTGAGTAGGACATGTTGCATACACGAAATATTGATGACATGGCATACTGCATGGGGTTGGGATTCTGTTACGGAGGAAGTACTGAAACTAGTGGCTCTGCCACACATATTGATATTGGTGGCTCTGCCACAATTACTATTACTGGTGGCTTTGCCACATATACTGTATTGGCAGCTTTGGTGCATTATTATTACTGGCAGCTATGCTGCAATATTGGTGTGAGGGCTGGGTGGATCGACTTTGTCCCCACATGGTGTGTTGGGTTGGTATGGGTGGTGTGCTGACTGGATTGGGGTGGGTTTGCATACTTGCACCATACTGATATTGTATCGGGCTTAGGCCCACACTGTACTATTACTAAATAAGGCTGAGGCCCAGACTGTTATTGCATGATAGGGGATTACACACTGAGTTCTCGTAACTTACCCTTTCTTTTTAACTGTACAGGTAATCCTCAGCCTTAATTGATTTGGAGCTGCGAGGGACTTGGAGGTGGCCACACGTTCGCTATTATTTAATTTTAGACTTAGTCATTTAATTTTTATATTGGTTTGATAATTATGTAATAAGGCCTCTGGTGATTTTATTTTCTCTTATTTGGGTTTTAAATTCTTAATTTGAAACTGCCAAACTGATACAAATAAGTTTTCAAAGTTAATAACAGTTTTAAAAAGACAAACACATATTTTCAAACTTCAAAATGACATTAATTGGAGTAGCTTCCGCGGGTTTTGAACCAACTAAGAAACCAACAATAACAAAGATGACTATCGTTTAAAAATGGATTTCTCTCAACAAGCCTGATTTCGAAAAACACTTTGATGTGGCACGTCACATTCGGTCGTAACGTCTAGGCCGGGTTTGGGGTGTTACAATTAAACTAAACTAAATGGACTGTATCTTTTTTAATCTCCTTCAACACCGAAATTAAGAAAGGAAAAAGCCATTCTTGGTGCTTGAAGATTCGGTCAAGTTACCTATGTGCATGTAAGTGATTTTAAGCCTCATTTTTTATGATTTTTATGTTTTTGAGATCATCTTACTTAATCTAGCTAGCCTGGAAGTCAATTTGTAAAACTGTTAAAGGTTAAGGGACTTGCGATGAATATTTTTGAATATTTTTTAAGGTTAACTGATGGATTATTGATCTTTGTTATGAAATAAACAAGTTTTGTTAAGTGAATTTTGATGAATTTTGGAATTAGGGATTAAATTGTTAAAAGTATAAATTCTAGGGTTTTATTGTAAAATGATGGTAAATATGAGTTATTCCAAGGTCCTTGTGATTGTGGTTAAGTTGGATTTAAGTTAAAATGGTTAAATTGTAATATATGAACTTAAGGACTAAATTGTAAAAAAGTTAAAATGTTAAGGGCAAATTAGTTATTTTGCATAGAAATGAAATATGGATTAAATTGAATTCTAGAAGTCTTTAATTGATTGAAATTATCCATTTTGATCAAGATAAAACACTTCAGACTTAGATCGAGGAAATGAGTTAAAGCTTCGAATTAGTTCGATTATTTTACTATGAACGACTATCAAATTAATGTTGTTTAATTTGAATGTTTATTATGTTAACTTCAATGTAAATGGAGTAATGTACAATTGTGTCAACGTTATGATGAAATGACGAATGCTGAGTCCCGGTTGAACTTTAGGAATTCGTAAGATACAAATGACATGTCATTAAGGATTTCATGTTTCAGGTGCTGGTCTTGAATGTCATACCGGTGGCTGACGTCCTGCATTTGTTGCGAATACTCCATAGCTCGTGTGAGCAGGATTGTGTAGCTTCCATTCTGACTCACAGTTCGTGTGAGCAAGATCATTGCTCATGTGAGCAATGATGTAAAGGAAAGGTTACGGTTATATGTAAAGGCGCACTTCGTGTGAGCTTTCCCGAGTATCTGATGTAATTCTAGGTGGTTCAACGGGTTTGGAAAAGAAAGAAAATGGTAAGTGTTTCAATGGAATGTATCATGAATTGATGAAAGGAATTATGAACTAAATAATGTGATTACATGTGTAAGTTTACTTACTTTTATGGATGAATGCAATTATGTCATGGACAAGCACACTAACTTGTGAATTGATGATATTATTATGCTTAAACTAAGCTTTTGGAATGGAATGGTAAGTAAGTAATGAATGATTCATAATCTTATGAAAAGGTTGATGAATATATGATGTTAATGAACTTACTAATTTAGGAGATTAATGGTGTTCCAATAGGCCTATACCAAGCTTATGACAATTTATAATGGTTCATGCTTAATCTCTAAATTGTATTAATGAATTGGTAAATTATGTTTAATTTTATATGAGCTTACTAAACATTATGTGCTTACGTAGTTTTTTTCCTATGTTTTATAAATTATCGTAAGCTCGTCGGAGACCTATCACACTATCTAACATAAATATCGGCAGTTTTTGAATGTTTTGGCCAATGTTCTAATGGCATGTATAGGTGGACTTATAATGATGTTTAGTTGAAAGTTTAATAGATAATTTGGTATGTATAACTTGTACAAGTTGTCTTGGTTGGTACCCTTTGATACCTTGTTGGATTGTGTCATTATGGTTAACTTAAGATGCATGATTTGAATGGCTCAAATGGTATGTTTGAGGTGATGTGTTAATGGTTATGTTTGTGGCATGTTTTGGTAAAAGATGAACTATATTTGATGATGGAAATGTGTCTAAATATACATGTTTAGGCAAGTCTTGATGATTGCATTTGAGGTGCCTTGAATGGCATATTGTTAGATGATTTTAGGGCTCTTGAATTGATCATTATATGTATGTTTTGATAGGATTTTAATGCCTAAAGGTTTATGCATGTTTTAGTATTGGAAATGACTTGATTTAGGGAAAATTTATGTCCACATGGCCTGAGACACGGGCGTGTGACTCAGCCGTGTGCCACACACGGCTTGGCGACACGGTCGTGTGTCCCTTAAAGGTCTCTTTGTATGCAAGTCAATTACTTACACGGAGTAGCACACGGCTTGGTATACGGGCATGTGGGGAAATTTGAGTGTTACACAACCTGGCACACGAACGTGTGACACGGTCGTGTGACCCTACTCAGAGAGTTACACGAGTGAGGACATGGGCTGGGATACGGCCGTGTGTCCCTAGTTCGAAGGTTACACGGGCGTGTGTCTCAACCGTGTGAGGCACACGGCCATGTAACCCCTGTAGTTAAATTTTTATAACTTTTTCATAAACTTTTCAAATGATTTCAAATTGGTCCCGAATTGTTTCTATGTTATTTCTAAGGCCTCGAAGGCTCGATGTAGGGACGATATGTATGTGAATGATTATTTATGATATGTTTATGATAATGTATGAAATGTATGTTTAAGTGTTTTGTTTGTACAGTAATGCTTCGTAACCCTAATCTGGCGACAAATATGGGTTAGGGGTGTTACATTTCATTTAACCATTCTATTCGTTTATGTTCTAATGATAGCTGGAACGAAACGGTTTTCAAAGTACGAACTGAAAGTTTTTTTCATAAGCAATATGTATAATTGATCTTCATCATAAAGCCCCAAATTCAATCTCCCTTGTCTGTTCAAATTAAGCCACATGTGAACTCCACTACGAAACCTGAACAAGGCTCCACTTGTGTTCAAACACAAAAACGCCTGAAGAAGGCTTTGGCCATTGAACCTAATTAGGTCTTATTGCAATCTTGCTAAGAGTTGAATTATAAACCTGTAAAATATCATCTGCAAATTTTTATTTTTCATAAAATAAAACCTATGAGGATGTCATTATTGACTTCTGAATAACGAGATTGTTCCTACACTTCTAAATACCCCATAAATAAAATCATCACGAACAGTATGTTCCAAGGGATACTAAATTGACTTTAGGTGCTTGCAGTACAGTTCCATTTTAGCCAAACTTTTAGAGCTTGTATGACCTGAATCCTGCCACTTGTTGAAGAAATAAATACAGTGACAAAATACGAGGATCTGTGGGGTTGAGAGGCCGAAGGTTTCCATGTAAAATCTGTATTTTATTTTTTCTATTCTTATTTCTTTGCAATCATTCTATTGCCATTATTAACGTATGTTATAACAAAAACAAAAATGTTAGCCTTGAAGAAATCTAGTTGCTAAATATATATGATATGATGGATAAATTATTTATATAGTTTATTTATTTTTTATTAATGCTTTTTGGATAATGGGAATTTTATGGGGCGAGGCAGGTATTTGAATTGCAAATGTAGCTCATTTTCATATGGTGGAATTTATCACGGGTGAAAAATAAGTTATGACTTTGGTCTATTTATCAGTTTGACTCTTATATTTTATTTTTGTTATCACTTTGGCCCCTGTACTTTCATTCTGTTAATCTTTGTTATCCTAAATCAAATTTTCTTTAAAAAAAATTAAACCAAACAATGACATGTTGCCATGTGTCATAGAAAAGAAAAAAAATCACCAAAAATATTAAAAATATAAAAAAAATTAAAAAACCCCAAAAATATTAAAACTTGAAAATTATTAAAAATAAAAATAATTATTTATTTTCGAAAATTATAAAAAATTAAAATTATAAGCATCAAAACATTAAAAAATAAAAAATATATTCATAAATTTTAAAAAATAATGTTTATTGGAAATTTTAGGTTTTTTTTTAAAATAGAATATTATGATTTTTTAAGAATTTTATAGTATTTTTTTTACATAAAAAAACTTAATTTTTAAACAAATATATAAAAATTTTCATTAAGAAAACCCTACAATTTCCCAAAAGAATACCATAATTTTAAAAAAAATCATAAAATTCTAAAATTTTCTAAAGCCATAAAATTCCAAACAAATATTTTTAAAAAAAAAATTTAAGATTTTTTTTAAAAATTTTGCAATATCGGTTACTTATAATTTTTTAAAAGATTGTGATTATTTCCAAAATTAGATAATGATTTAATTTCTTATTTTTTATAATTTCCACAGTTTTAATATTTATGGGATTTAGTATTAATTTTTTTGAAAAATCTCAAAAATAAATTTTAAAAATTGTAAGTATAGGAAGTTGTATTTTTTAAAAAAAAAATCCATAAATTTAAAAAGTACATTTTTTGGAATTTTAGGTTTTTAGGATATTTTTTATTTTTTATGAAAAAAAAATTAAGAATTTTAGGGGTTTCTTTTGTAATTTTATGATTTTTTTATATTTTAAAGAAAATTTGAGTTTTTAGTAAAAAACTACCATAAAATTCTTTAAAAAATTCATAATAATATTAAATTTTCTAGAAAACCTAAAATTCCAAATATATAATGAAAATTTTTAAAAAAAAAATTGATTTTTTGCATACTAATAGTCTTAATTTTTTATAATTTTTAAAAATAAATTATGATTTTTTATTTTTAATAATATTTTGAATTTTAAATATTTTGGGTTTTTTATTTTTAATCTTTTTTTTATATTTTTTAACATTTTAAGTTATATTTTTCTTTTTCTTGACATGTGGTAGCATGCTATTGGTTGGTTTAATTTTTTTAACAAAAATTTTAATTGAGGTAATGGAGATTAACAAAATGAAAATACAGGGGTTAAACTGATAAAAAATAGTACAATTATCAAAGTGATAATTTAGCTAAAGGCAAAAGTGATATTAAGCTTCTTTTTTTTTAAATTAATAATTTATTCATCAAGTAAACAAAAAATTATACATAATTATTGGCACTCGTACCGTGAGCTTTATTTAAAAAATTTTAAAAATTCTTTTATCAAAATATCTAACAATTTACTAATTTTATCGGTATTTTTAAGGATTTATTTATGATGATGATAGTGAGAGGGGGAGACGTTACCCACCATCGTTATTGGTTTTATTTTATTTTATTTTTAATTGTTTTCTTTGATTTTTTTTATTAATAGTAGTTAAATTTTAGTTTCGATAAAATTCGATGTTTGAATTGAGAGATTCAAAACTGTACTTTAATTCTTGTTTTAATATTGCCTTTTTCTTTTTTTTAAATTGATATGTATTCTCAATGTATTGTTATTGGCATCATTTTGAGAAAGATTTCTCATTCGATGTTTGGAATAATACGCAATTGGTAAAATAAAAATAAAAATTCAATTCGTAGTTGTCGATTTATTTTATCAAATAACATATTGGTGTGGTTCAATTGATTATATGGTTGAGTAACATGGGATCAAACAATATAATTTAAATGGTTCACACAGTTAGAAATCATTAATTAGAGTCAAGTGCATCTCATTTGCAAAGCTATCAAATAATTAAATTGTCGAAATCTTTAAGGTTACTTGATTGATAAGGGTTAATTGTCAGTTAATTGACAATTCCTTAATCCCTTTAACTGATTTATCATCGAGTGAGAAAACAACCATAATCAATTCTAACATTGTACTCGCTTTTGTTAATTTGGTTTGTTCTACTCTATTTTAGAATTTGGTACTTTTTAGATTTTATTTGGTTATTCTGTTTAAACTTTAAACCCTCGCAGATTCACACACGTCTTAATCACTGTGAGATCAATTATAAATTTATTTTATTTTAGACGCAAGGTTTTTATTTTTAGTAGATTCCTTCAAAAAGGAAAGATTGCCTTGGTTGTGGCTGTTATACTGCTATTATTTTGGGGCCAAGAGTATATTTCTTCGTATTGGCCCAAGAGCATCTTTGATCTTTCAGACAGATGTATTTCTGACAAAAATAACACGCAACAGAATCTAAAATATCATTCCATTGACAGCATAAAAAGGTTTTAGACAATCTTTCAACACCCATAGATATGACAGTTCTAAACATGAAAAAAAAGATAGCTTATTAGGCTTTTCATGTTCTTATGAAGCATCTTTCAAAAGTAAAAGACAAGCATTTCTAACAAAAATGACATGCAAACACAACTCTAAATTTATTCCATTAATAGCATGAAAAGATCCTAGGCTTATTACATGCATAATTTCACAAACCTCACACAAATAAAGAACGATAGGAAGGATATAGGAAAAGAGGGTGGGCATACCCTCACACAGTGAACCGATCTTCAAAATTGATGATTTTGCATAAGCACATCAATATTCTTCACCTTCCTCTTCATCATCTCCACCTTCAGCACCAACTTCTTCATAATCCTTCTCAAGAGCAGCCAGATCCTCACGGGCTTCTGAGAATTCACCTTCTTCCATGCCCTCGCCAACATACCAATGCACAAAAGCTCTCTTTGAGTACATGAGATCAAACTTGTGGTCAATGCGTGCAAACACCTCAGCCACTGCTGTATTATTGCTTATCATGCAAACAGCTCGCTGCACCTTAGCAAGATCTCCTCCAGGTACAACAGTTGGGGGCTGATAGTTAATACCGCATTTGAAGCCAGTTGGGCACCTGCAGAACCCATCAAGATTTCAGACAAAAAGGTATATTTACATCAGACATGGCTACCTTCAACACGATTTGCTTCAGTACATAAGCAATATATATGATTGCTTATTTCCTTAGCAATCCAGAACCTCCTAAAGAAGTAAATATAGGTATCTCAGTATATCGCCGGTGTAGCATTACATGCATAGGAGACTTGAGTACATAAACTTTAAGAACAAAATTCTGGTGCCAAGATACCGTTACTAAATTATTTAAGTATTCAAAGACGAGAAGGAAATAAGGACCAGAACAACTTGACTTTCAACAGAATTGATTTTGAACGTAATAAATAAAACCAAGTTTTGTAACCATTGAACTACTGAAGCAGAGCTTTCCATCTTACCAGTCAACAAACTGCACAGTCCTCTTTGTTTTAATAGTAGCAACAGCAGCATTAACATCCTTGGGCACAACATCTCCTCGATACATCAGGCAGCATGCCATGTACTTCCCATGCCTAGGATCGCACTTCGCCATCATGCTTGAGGGCTCGAACACAGCGTTTGTGATCTCAGGAACTGATAACTGTTCATGGTATGCTTTCTCAGCTGAGATAACAGGCGCATAAGAAGAGAGCATGAAATGGATTCGAGGATAAGGCACAAGATTGGTTTGGAACTCTGTAATGTCCACATTAATGGCTCCATCAAATCTTAAAGAAGTTGTCAAGGAAGATATGATTTGAGAAATCAACCGGTTCAAATTGGTGTAAGTTGGTCTCTCGATATCGAGGGATCTCCGGCATATGTCATAAATTGCTTCATTGTCCAAGAGCACAGCCACATCTGTGTGTTCAAGAAGCGAATGAGTAGACAGAACGCTATTGTAAGGCTCCACAACTGCAGTTGAGACCTGCAAATTTAACAAGAAAAAACCCAAAGAACAGTCCAACACAATTGAGTTTATCAACTTTCATTCAAGTCCCAAACCTTTGATTTCATCAAAGTGTATCATTGAACTTCTATAACTAACATATTAGGTCACTTATTCTTATTCCATTAAATAATTTTACTGCAAAAGCTGTCTTAGCATGCACTTATGACTTGCTTTCCACGCATAACCAACTTTGGAATTTCATTCTGGGTAAGGTATGCACAATTAACCAACTTTTCCATTAGAATTACTTTATGGACTTAGCATAAGTGACCTAATTTATTAATAATAGAAGTTTAATGGTTAAATTTGATAAAATTAAAAGCTTGTGATCTACATGGACCATAATGTAAATTACCCCCACAAAAAAGTTTCAAAGGCTAAATGGCAAACCGAAAATGGTGATTTCCATGAGTTAGCAGCAACCAAAACAGCTAAATACCTGAGGCGAAGGATAGATGGTGAACCCAAGCTTTGACTTCTTTCCATAATCTACCGACAAGCGTTCCAACAACAAAGATCCCAAACCAGAACCAGTTCCACCGCCGACAGCATTAAACACCATAAAGCCTTGCAGACCAGTGCAGTTATCAGCTAACTTCCTAACTCGATCAAGGCAGAGATCAACAATTTCCTTTCCAACTGCAAAACAAAAGCGGAATCAGAGTAAGGAACAAACAAACACCACCAACATGGAAGCGAAGTGCAGAGAAAGGATGTTTGTTACTTGTATAGTGGCCTCTGGCAAAGTTATTAGCAGCATCTTCCTTGCCAGAAATAAGCTGCTCAGGGTGGAAAAGTTGGCGATAAGGGCCAGTCCGCACTTCATCGATAACAGTGGGCTCCAGATCAACAAAGACAGCTCTCGGTACATGCTTTCCTGAACCCGTTTCGCTGAAGAAAGTGTTGAAAGCATCGTGTGCTACACCGACTGAGGTGTCACTGCATTCACCATTAAGCTTCTTCAGCAAAACACATTAGCAATGCCATTACAAGAAAAGAACAAAAGGAGGAGGAAAAAAACAGAGAAACCGTTATCTCATGACTAGATCCAAACTTTTGTTAAAAGAGAAATAAGTTCGGAATTTTGATCCCAAAAACAAAATAAAATAAAACCTGGGCATGGTTCCATCAGGATGGATTTCATGTTCAAGACAGTAAAGTTCCCAGCATGAATTCCCAACTTGAATCCCAGCTTGACCAATGTGGACGCTAATAATCTCTCTCATCTCTTCTTTTTCTTTCTTCCTAAGGTCAAAATAAGTAAAGATCTGGAATTTAGAAGACTCGATACAAAAGGATCTGAGTTAAATCTGATCAGATCTAAATAAATTTGTTAGGGAAAATGGAATGGAACTATGAAGGCAAAGGATAATGAGTGAACTGAACTAGACTGAAGGCTGAGAAGATACAAATATACTAAATATCTGCTTTCATTTCCCTCTTTTAAGGTCGGCAGCTAATGCAAAGTTTCGAAATTTATTCTCTAAAAAATATTATATACACCAAACACATTTCACTAATTTCATTATTTATATGGTATAAATTTTCCATAAATAGTTCACATGACATTTCTTTTATAATTGAGGTGGAAATACACTAAATTAAATTGGTTTAACACTGGAAAGTTAATGTATCATTTTTTATGGGGAGTAATAACTTATTTTTTACAGGGAGTAATAATTTATTTTGCCCTTCACTTTATAAAATAGGTTATTTTAGTTTTTTATTTTTTATCCTTTTAATTTGTATTTTTTTACCAAATCATTCCAGAACTAATGAAAAAGTTACCGTTATTAATTTTGTCGACGTGATATACAAGTGGATTGCCTTGTGGATGACATGTTGTCTCGAAATAATTCAATTGATGTGCAAGTATACACAAGTAATAAAGAAGTAAGTAAGAGTTATCGTCTTCATTCGGACGGTTTATACAAATCAAAAATTGCAAAATTAATACTTAACAAATTGGTTGGTGATGAGATCAATTAAAGTGTGATGAATTTCCTAATTATACTAGATTAACCTAAGTACGATTAAAATTTAAATTAAACACAAAAAATAAAAAATGCAAGTTTTTAAGAGTAAACACAATAGCAAGCACGTGTTCGAATAATTTTCTTTCCCAACTTATAATTATTAACACTA
This sequence comes from Gossypium australe, assembly GCA_005393395.2. Lineage (NCBI taxonomy): Eukaryota > Viridiplantae > Streptophyta > Magnoliopsida > Malvales > Malvaceae > Gossypium > Gossypium australe. The sequence continues at coordinate 83,277,506 of CM016619.1, read as the reverse complement.
CTAAGAGATGTTACGGAGATTCCGTGGCATATTGATAATTTACTAACCCTGATTTTACGAGTGCTCAGCTTCTCTCAAAAACCTAAGCTTAACCTATTAGTCAACATATTTCTATGTCTAATCCGACCTTAAGATTACCTTTCCAAGCATCGTCTAAAGAATCACACTTATTAAAATATTAAGTTTTTCTAGCATATGTTTATGTCAATTAACTTAGTATTTTAATAAGCAGGTGACCGCCTATGAACGTGTTACCGTTTATAGTAAAAATAGCACACCAAAAATATATAAAATTAGAACAGCGATGTCTGCAAGCGTACAGGTCAAATTGTAATATAGTAAAGTTTACAACGAAACACTAGTAAGTATTCCGAGAACCGTACCCAAGAGATTGTAGATTTGATAAATTAATATTAAATTAATTACAGAAAATAATTACTAATCTAGTCGAGTCACGAATTAGTAGTGTTAATCAAAATTGAGATTTTAATTAAACTATTTAAATTAACTAACCTAAACTAACCTAGTGGAATTTCATATTCCTATTGTCAACAATGCAAGCCTCTAGCCTATGATTGATTAAATCATTAATTAATAAAAAAAGATTAATTAATCTCAGAATTAAAGTTCTAATATGGATTAGCTATTAATTAACTAGTATTGCCTCTCGGCCTCTACTAATTAATTAATCAACGGATACTCGTTTATCTCCTGACCTCACTTTCTCCATAAGGATAAACCACGATTTACTCGATTCGGTTTATCTCCCGATCTTGTCTCCCCTATGATAACTTCCTCGGGCTGTCAAGCCTAGGGTTTACGAATGTGTAATCTATACCAACCACTCTTATTATAAACCCTTATTCTTTTGTTAATTAATTGAATTAATTAATTAAGTGGTTCAATAAACAAATCATACAAGATTTGAATAAAGCACAAGATTTATTCTAATATTCATACAAACATTAGTTGATCAGGTTAACGAAATATAAATAAAAGAATAAAATAGAAGAGTAAAGAGAATGCTCATGAATATATATTGAAGCGCGAATCCAGAGCAATCTTTGCTTGCAATTGTCTTCACATTAGAATAGAAAAGTTTCGGCTACACGAATATGAAAAGAAAATAAAACTGAATAGTAAAACTATCTGCCTAAGTCTGCTTACCATTTCGGTGACCCTAAGGCGTTTATATATAGGCTACAAGTTGCTTGGTGACCACTTAACCTAGATACACTTTAGGATTCTAATAAATAAAATATTCTGATAAAGCTATGGTCTAGAGAGGAAAATTTCCCAAAAGTGCCATCTAAGGAAATCAACTTCATTTTGGTCTGCCACGTCGCCACACCAAGGAAGAGCTCATCGGGACATTGCCTTGTTGGGACGTGGAAGCCTTCATCATTGGGACGTTGCGCGCTACTTCCACTTGGGATGTTTCTCGGTGTCATGTAGCACCACAAGATACTTGCGTCGCGCCATGACCTTCGTTCCTTGCAATCTTAGGCTTGAAATGACTTCCTGCACACTTAATTAACCTATTAAACTTCCCGATGCCCGAGTTGGCCTTACGAGTCATCGAAATGGCAAAAAATGCATAAAAACACTTATTTTATTAATATTTTATTCCTAACCTACTAAAACTGAAAATGCAATAATTAATTATAAAATGCTAAGAAAATAAGCTCGTTAAGTGTAGAAATGACTTAAAATAACTACGACAAGTGACATCAGGTCACTTATCCCCACACTTAAGTCATTACTTGTCCTAAACCAAATTAAAGAAAATAAAAACTAACACTAAAACTGAAAACAGAAAATAAACATGTAATAGAATGTAATTGAGCTAGCTTGGTACACGAGATTGGATCGAATCATCGACACTAGAGATATTTGCCTAAATATATAACTCTAGCTAGAAAATTAAACAATTCAAAGTTATTTACACCTAAACAGATTAGTTCAATTAAAGAAAATTAAATATAGATCTACATCAAAATGTATATATGAATATAGTATTTATTTTTGTAGGGTATAATCAATTCAAATATTTTTTCCTACTCGGTTTATTTTTTTCCATGCTTTGAACTCTAATGTAATAATATTTTCTCGATAATCCCTTATGATTTTTTTTTTAATTGTGTCAATATGATTAAGATTTTTCTCAGGCACTTTTTATAAGGGTTATGCTAGTCATACTACACCGTTTCAATAACCCTGAATTTTACCAAGTATTTTTTTTTAATTTGAACATCCTATACTTCTACAATTATTTAATCTCTTGATGTATTTAAATTTGTATCCACCTTTATCACTTGATATATTTAATCTCTTTTTTCTATTTACAGTTTAATAAACTCAACTAATTAATTTAAATATAAACAACCTAAATTATTTAATTTCAAGCTAACTTTACAAATTAAACAAACAACTCAAGTATATGCTTATAACCAATCACTTATATTTCTACAAGCTCAAGCACAAACAAAACACACAAAATAAAAATTTAAAAATGACTAGAAACTAAACAAAATAACAAATAAACAGTTTCCTGTGTCACCCCTACACTTTATTCAACACATTATCCCTAATGTGCAATAAAAATATAAAGGAAAGAGGTTACTCGATTGTCGTGATATGTGCAATACAATTAGTGAGACTACTCTTTTCAATTTTAGCTAGCTCTTGTAGTGCTGTAAAAGAAATAGGGTTCCTACAAGGAAAAACTAAACACAAACTATATTTAATAAAAGAAAATCCTAATTAATCTAACTAAAAATTGTCCAAATTTAATATAAGTCTTAACAATATAAATCCAAAATAAAAATAAAAATTGTTTTAGAATTTGTCGGAATTAGGTTCCAACTCCTTGTTAGCTTTGTTTGGGTCACCCTCTAAATCTAGATTTTCTTCAAGGGTCTCATTTTGGGTCTTCCATCGGATATTGCTCGGGCTTTTCCTCCGAATCCTTCTATAGATCTTCTTCTACCATTATCTTGTTGGATTCCTTTTTTTCCTCATATTTTGCTGTTGGGAATTGAGGCAGCCTCAATTCACTTTTTCGTGCATAGTTCTCATAGATCGGTCCTGCTTCATGCATCCATAGAATTATCCACTTAGAATCTGGTAACACATCTAGGTACGACTTTGACATTGACAGTAAGGGTCGATTCTGGGTAATCCTAACCTTCCAAATCAAGATCACTCTATCTTTATTCTTTGTCGTAGCATCTTTGCCACAACATATTTAGTTGTTTATTTCTTTGTTTACATTTTATTCGGATAATCACTCTCGTTATTGCCATTACATTTCTGCTTTCACTTTGCCATAGCATTTCCAATTATTCATCAATTTCATCTATCCCATACATCATCATTCTTTTGAATTATCACTACATATTTACCATAGCTTTACCATAGCATTAATTGCATTTTATTATAATAACTTGACCACTTTTGTGCCTCAATCTAATCCTCGTGGGAACGATACTCACTCATCACTTTATTACATGATCCAACATATATACTTGCACAATTCGAATATCATTTCACACGAGACACTTCTTGGTTACTCCAAGAGAAGTTTGGATGGTTTCGCCACAAAGGGTTATAAAAGTTGGATTGTGGTCCTTGTCCACTTCTATTATGGTTTTGATTCTCTACATAATAAATAGACTTGGGATTTGATGGATAATTCTCAAATGAATGTTCATTCCCACATTATACGCGGGAAATAACGTCAAATTGACTTGGTGGTTGGGCTGCAACATTGTTTAGACCGTTAGTAGTAAACTGTTTCAACATTGAAGCGAAAAAGATACTTGAGCTGAGAGTGAAGTAAGGGCGTCTACTTCATGCACTCCTGCTACTTGTCTTCCTGAAGGTGCTCGATTTTTCGGCCATTGGTAGTTGTTACTGGCTATTCTTTCGATAATTTTATAAGCCTCATTATAAGACTTAAAAAGGAGAGCACCATTTGCAGAAGCATCTACCACCATCCTAGTAAATGTCTCCAACTGAATGCAATGCGGAATCTCGTGGTGAGGGCATTTGCATAGTAACTCTTTGAATCTTTTCCATGCCTCATATAGAGATTCATCATCCATTTGTTGGAAAGTGGTGATCTCATTTTGCAACTTAACATTTTTTCTAGATGGGAAATACTTAACCAGAAAGAGTTCTGCTAATTCTTGCCATGTAGAAATTAAGCTTGGTGGTAAAAAATTAAGCAATTGTTGTGTTGTATCTTGCAACGAGTATGGAAACAACTTCAATCTCAATGTGCCTTCAATTACACCAGCTATCTTGAAGGAATCACTCACTTCCATGCACAATCGAAAGTGAAGTTATGGATCTTCTGTAGGCATTTCACTAAATTGGCCCACTGTTTGAAGCATCTGAAACATCATAAGTTTCAGTTTAAACTCTGGTGCCTCAATCTTCAGTCTCCTAATTTCTAGATTAAGCTCATTAAAAAGGGGTACAACATATTGCCTTATAGCTCGATCCCTATCATCAACAATAAGGATTGGATTATGAGCATTGGTAGCTCCATTCCCTTTAACTTCGTTTTGATTTTCAAGGTCCATTTCTACGGCTTGTCTTTGGGCTAGTCTATCTTGTCTTATTTGTCTAAATGTCCACTTGATTCCAGGGACTACAAGGAGTAAATTGATGATTTGATCTATGCTCATAAACACCTGAAACGAAAATCAAAAAAATAAAATATTAATTAAATAAAAATAAAAATAAAAATAAAAAAACCAAATTGCGAGAGATAATTTCACAAATAATGATTAAATTAATAGTCTTTGGCAACAACGCCAAAAACTTGGTTCGCGACGGAATGTGCAAGTATACACAATCGTTATCAAGTAATAAGTAAGTAAAAAGAGTATCGTCTCTACAAGGACTGTGTTTAAATCAATAATTGTAAAATTAGTATTTACAAGTTGGTTAAGAAAACACAATATTTTAAGGTGATGGATGTTAAAATTTAATTAATCAACTATATGCAAATGAATTAACTTAAATGGAATGAAATGGTTTAACAATAATTCACAAGTTTTAATAACAATAATATGAATAAGCTAGAACAATTACAACACTTGACTCAATTCAATTTTTATATTGTTTAACAATGTTCCGGAAAAATTCCATGGCAACTCGATCATTCATTAACTCAGAATATTATATAAGTTCTCTCAAAGTCTTATACTTTATAAAAACATGCATATTTCTATGTCAATATTTAACTAAGGATTCCTTAGAATTTATGTGAAGTAACAAGGACTGGGTTAGTTTGAAACAATTTAATCACATAAAGCTATGCAAGGTAATAGTATTGTTTTAGAATCATTACAAACCTTTAATTTATTCTGGGTTGAATATAAATTAAGCATGCACCTTCCAATTATTGTGTCCATTAATCACCATCTAGGTCGGATTAAGCAACTAATTCTAATATATTCAAACATATTTTAATGCATGAATAACATGAATGATTTTAATTGAAAGATTGAACAACTGAGGCACAAAATAATATAAACATGAATTGAATGAATTTAATCAAAGCATTACAATTATCCTAGCTGAAACAATTTAACTCATCATCATTAATGTAAAAACCATCAAAAAATTTGCAAGCATGTTTATAAATTAAAAACAAATTAAAGATAAAGGAAGAAGAAACTCTTGATGCATTCGGTGATTCCCCAAAGACTATTCGTGGTGGCTTCCTCCAATTTCCGTGGTTGTTCCTTCACAAATTGCTCCTCAATGTGGCTAGCCAAGTGATTTTTTCTCTTAAGGAAATGCTAGCTAAAAGAAAATGGGAAGATGGAGAGCTTAAGGTGTGGAAGAGAGTAAAGAAAGATTAAAGAATGCATGAGTGTTGAGGGATGAGGGATGGTTGAAGGATGAATAGAAGGTGCTATTTATACTTGAGGGGGAGCTTGGGAGTTTGCTAAAATGGCATGCACATCCCTTGTGAACCTCCCATGCATGGCCGACCTTGATTTTTGGGATGAGGAGTTGTTGGTTGCTTGATTTGTGCCCAATTTTTGCTTGATTCAAGAAGAAAGGTTGGGCGGTGACCATGAAAGCTTGTTGGGGATATTTTGTGATTTATTTACATGTACAGGAACCCTTAAATAATTATTCCAAAAGTTGTTTTGGGCTGCTCTTTATGTCTATTCTGAATTTGGGATCTTCACCCCCTATTGGACGGTTTGGCATCCCAATTAGAGGCAGACTTAATTCATTTCAACAATCATATTCCAAGCTGGGTTAAAACAATTCTCTAAGTCCAATTCATTAGCTTGTTTTCCATAATATGAAATAATTAGCTTTATTTAATGTGTGCCCTTATTATATAGCTCTCAACATTGAGCAGTTCGATGGTCCAACTGTAGCAATTTAAGCAAGAATTTAACATGTAGCATAATAAAGTGAAATTATGTAAAATTAACACCTAATTATGTAAAATTACAAATTTTACTAAAATTATGCCAAATGTCTCATTATGAACTAAAATTACACAATTAGCTATCCAAATGCTCGAGATATACATAAATTCCAAGTAAAAAGGTGCTAAATAGAACTATATAATTTAGAATTATCATTGACACCTCATTGGTTATGGCTAGAAAGTGTATCGGCTCGTCTACACTTTCAATAAGAATCAATTGTAGTTCAAAGTTAGTTGTTAATTCTATTTCTACTTCTGCATCTACATCTATGTTAATTGGATCAGAAACATCCTCTGTTATATTCAATTCATTCCTATCTCCAGATCGAAACTCTTATTGACTATCAAGATTTAATTACGGATTGTAACACCCCTTACCCGTGTCCGATGCTGAGACTGGATACGAGGCATTACTACTCTTGACCTTACATAAACATGTATTAACGGGCTATAAAATTTTGTTTTGATTTAAAAACTTTCCTTTCTTAGTCATAACATTCATCTCGTGGGCCTACGAGGCCATAAACATACATCCAGAAGGTTTCAGGGTTCTGCCGAAAACTTTTACCCTCTTTGAAATTTTTTTGTCTAAACAGGGGTCACACGCCCGTGTGACTTGGGACACGCCCGTGTGGTCTCACACGCCTATGTCCCTAGCCCGTGTACAAATTATTTTTATTACAAACCTATAGGGGTTTTCACACGGCTTGACACATGCCCGTGTCAATGGCCCGTGTCCTTCACACGGCCTAGACACGCCCGTGTCCTCACCCGTGTGAAAATTTAGAGGTATTCTGTTTGTGACGTCATCAACCCCTTAAGGAGCACACGGCCTAGCCACACGCCCATGTGGCTAGCCCGTGGTCGACACTGACTTAAAACACTAACATGCAGGGGACACACGGCCTATTAACACACCCTTGTGGGTTGACCGTGTGTCTACCCGTGTGGACACTTAAAGGCTATTTTCCAAGCCAATTGCCACCCTAAAATTAAGATCATTCATATACTCAATCCAACCACTCAAATACTTCATAAAAAACATGAATAACAATGCATAACTCATCATCAATTGATGTATAAGCTTAGTAAATATTGGCCAATCTTTTTAGCCGTATACAAAAAGAATAATAACCTTAATAGCCAACACTTTGGCCCCTCTTAGGACTTACATCAAGATGAAATCATTCCTATACATGCCATACTTAATAAAAACAACTTGGCTATACCAAAATAGTGATTAATAGTGTGCTCCGAGCTCCGACGTCAATGATCCACAAGATAGCTTGGCAAGACTGCGAGGAAAGAAGAAGGGAGAGAGGTAAGCATATAGTTTAGTAAGTTTGCATGAAACTCATATAGCAACATATATTTGCTAAATATAATTCATCTATCATGAAATAATGACAACATAAATCTCAAGTACTTGGCTTACTTACTCATACTTATCCTTACTCATCACATGTAATATAACAATTTCATACTTGTAATGTACTCATGATACCTGTATCACTTAATCACATAAATTAGTGTATTTTGCTAATATAAACATAAACTCAATCTTCATCTTCCTTAACTCGAATAATACTTTTTATCAACTTTGAATAACTTAGCTCATTAATATCCTTACTTACTTAGCTTTCTTGTTACCTCTTTCATACTTAGCTCTTTTGCCCGATGAATTACCTGGAATAACTGAGGATACTCAATCTCATCAAACATGTACCTCGGTGCCAATGCCATATCCCAGATATGGTCTTACATGGAATAGCCTTATGATACCGCTGCCATATGGTCTTACACAGAACTCCTTAACTTGATGTCGATGCCATGTCCCAACTATGGCCTTACATGAAATCTTCCTTTGGTGTAGGAGCCATGTCCCAGACATGGTCTTACACGGGACTCTCCTCATATGGTGTCGATGCCATGTCCTAGACATGGTCTTACACGAGACCTTTCCTCATATGGTGTCGATGCCATGTCCAGACATGGTCTTACACGAGACCTTCCTTATTCGATTCTGATGCCATGTCCCAAACATGGTCTTACACAAGATCTACGTTCGGTGCCGATGCCATGTCCTAGACATGGTCTTACACGGGCTTTCCTTGTCTCATGCTGTGATATTAATATTCCTCACTATTCCGAGTTTTCAACCGAAACTTCCTCTTACATACTCTCATTCACTTTCTTATCAATATATCATTGATCATAACTTCATGAAAATAGTGTATATTATACAACATAATAAGTAATTTATTGAAAATACATGTGAAACCTTAAATTCATACAAACTTACCTCGGTATTCAAAATGTATGTAAAGATGTAAGTTAGTCCTCGACTTTGCTCTTGCCTCGGTTTTGATTCGGGCTTCGCGTTTCTTAATCTATAGTAACAATTTCACTTGTTAAATTCACACATTGACTAAATTGACTTATAATTCATATTTTGGCAAAATTACAATTTTGCCCCTAGACTTTAGTAAAATGACCATTTTGCCCCTAGGCTCGAAAATTAATTCTAATCACATTTCTAACTTCAACAAGCCTAGGTGAACACTTAATACTCTTACAGCTATCATCAAAACTCAACATTTCACATACTTACTACAAATTTATAACCTTTTCATCAAGGTTCAATTAGGTGTTTTTAAGACAACACCTTCCATAAAAGTTGTTCATCTAACAACTAAGACTCAATTTCTTCCATGAAAATACAGCAAATAACAATGATAGCTCTCATGGAAAAACTCTAAACTTTTCACCATATTGCACAATAGTCCCCTCATTTGAAAGCTTAAGCTTTAGGGGTCTCAAAAGTACAACTATTTTCAAGAAAAGATCACTAGAACACTTACTAGTGAAGAGATGAGTGTGCTGAAATTTTTGAAGCTTTCAACCCTTATTTTGCTTTCAAATTTCGGTGGAATAAAATGAACAAGAAAGATGGACATAATCTTTTCTTTATTTTAATATTAAACTATTAATTTAATCCACCAAACATCACCAACTTTGACCAACTTGGTCAATTCTTGTCCCCTATGGCCGGCCAAGCATGTATTGGGGGGTCTAATTGCCTTTTAAAGACCTCCAATTATCAATCTAAGGCTATTTGGTACCTTTAGCTTATAAAATGGAACTTTTGCACTTTATGCGATTTAGTCCTTTTTCGCGATTAAGAAGAAATCACTAAAATTAAAGTACCAAAATTTTCATGTACTTATACAATCATATACTAATTCATAAAATCACATGAAAATAAATTTATCAAATCTCAGATTAGTGATCCCGAGATCATTGTTCCGACTAGCCCCTAAATCGGGCTATTACACGGATGGTTGTCAATGGTACATTGGTCCTACGGATCAGAATTGGAAACATCATGTATGAACTCTTCTAATGGAGTCTTTGCTTCGTAATTTCGTTGGAATTGCTTGATCATGAATGACATCATATCTTCCAATCATTCAACTTTTTTATCAAATCATTCGAAACGTGTAGAAAGAGGTTGCTCCATTGCTTCGCATGACCATGTTTCATGGGAATTATTGGATAGATTAGGAACATCATGCATGACCTCTTCCAGCGAAGTCTCTACTTCTATTTGCTACTTTTAGAGTGATTCCTCTAATTGGTCCACCTATTTTTGAATTTCTTCGAATTCAAGATCACGAAGAAAGGACTTATATAAATCTAACTCATAAGGGAGTTTGGATGAATAATCGTAGTCCCCAATCCTGTGATCATAACTCTGTTGATTTATTCAGACTTCTTGTGTCTGACTTGGCCTTTGTTTGCTTTGGTGTTGCTCAAACAAGTGCCCATCTACATCATCATCTATTATTAAATCCAATTCTTGCTGAATTGAGTAACCGGGCATGTCACATTCTCCATCGTAACTCTGTTGATTCGTTAGATCTCCACCCTCGCGGATGTATACTTGTTTGGCCTAGGTGAGAGTTCGTCTGAACACTCAGACTGCTTGTCTTTGTAATCTCGACTCCATTGGTTTGTCGAATATCCATACAACCAACTCGATTTGGATAGTTCATATACTGACCTATAAAATTCAATATTCAAAATTAAATCAAATAATCAACAACGTAAGTAATAATAATCATAATAATTTTTTGCACACTAAAATAAAATAAAATAAAGTTAGAACACTATCTAGCTTATTCGTCTTTTGATTAATATTATTTTACAGTAATCAATCTAATAAAAAATTTTCACTTTCGCAATCCTCGGCAAAGACACCAACAACTTTACTGTTTATTTAACATGTTATCGTTTATGGTAAAAAAACACACAAAAAATATATAAAATTAGAACGGCGGTGTCCGCAAGTGTACGAGTCAAATTGTAATATAGTAAAGTTTATAATGAAATACTCGTAGGTATTCCGAGGATCGTAAGGGATTGTAGACTGGAGAAATTAATACTAAACTAATAACAGAAAATAATTACTAATCTAGTCGAGTCACAAATTAGTAGTGTTAATCCAAATTGAGATTTTAATTAAAACTAATTAAATTAACTAACATAATGGAATTTCCTATTCCTATTTTTAACTATGCGAGCCTCTAGCCTATGATCGATTAAATCCTTAATTAATAAACAAAAGATTAACTAATCCTAGAATTCAAGTTTTAATATGAACTAGCTATTATTGAACTAGTATTGCCTCCCGACCTCTACTAATTAATTAATCGGTGGATACTCGCTTATAGCACGACCTCACTTTCTCAACCAATATAAACCACAATTTACTCGGTTCGACTTATCTCACGATCTCGTCTCCCTTATGATAACTTCCTAGGGCTGTCAAGCCCAAGGTTTAGGAATGCATAATATATCCTATTATGAAACTTTATTCTTTTTTCAATTAATCGACTTAATTTATTAATTGGTTCAATAACTGAATCATGCAAGATAAGAATAAAGCACAAGATTTATTCTAATATTCATACCAACATTAGTTGATCAGGCTAACGAAATATAAATAAAAGAATAAAATAAAGGAGTTGAGAGAATGCTCATGAATATTTATTGAAGCACGAATATAGAGTAATCTTTGCTCTCAGTTGTTTTCACATCGTAATATATAAGTTCCGGTTACATGAACATGAAAAGAAAATAAAACTATCTGCCTAAGTCTGCTTACCATTCTAGTGACCCTAAGGCGTCTATATATAGGCTACAAGTTGCTTGGTGACCACTAAACCTAGATACACTTTGGGATTCTAATAAATAAAATATTCTAATAAAGCTAGGGTCCAAATAAGGAAATTTCCCAAAAGTGTCGTCCAAGGAAATCAGCTTCATTTTGGTTTGCCATCGTCGCCACACCAAGGAAGAGCTCGTTGGGACATTGCCTCGTTGGGATGTGGAGGCCTTCCTCGTCAGGACACCATGCGTCACTTTTTCTTGGGATGTTTTTTGGTGTCATGTCGCGCCACAAGATGCTTGTGTCATGCCATGACCTTCGTTCCTTCTAGTATTAGGCCTAAAATGATTTCTTGTGCACTTAATTAACCTACTAAAACTTCTTGAGCCTCGAGTCGGCCTTATGAGTCATCTAAATGGTAGAAAATGCATAAAAATGTTTAATTTATTAATATTTTATTCCTAACCTATGAATACAAAAATGCAATAATTAATTATAAAATGCCAAGAAACAAGCTCGTTAAGTGTAGAAATGACCTAAAATAACTACTACAATTGACATCGGGTCAGCATGAATCAGATTATGTGAGGTAATAGTAATATTTCTATACTGAAACAGTTTAATCGTATTAATCCTAGGGTTATGCAAGGTAATAAATTTCTTTCGATATTATTACTATTTTGACCTAATTTCATCATAAAAAGTGTAACAGCCCGTTTTTAGTCAAATTGGAACAGTAGTTTCGGGACCACAAATCTGAAGTCAAAATATTTATTTTATTATTATTTTAATGTCTACAACATGAAAATATGATTGTTTGAAATTTTCGTTAAGAAATTTTATTGTTTGAATGGTCAATTTGATAAAAAGGACTAAATTACGTAAAGTGAAAAATTGGAGTTCTATTAGATAAAGGTATCTAATGGCTATGAAATTAAATAGAGGATGTCCTTGTGTTGTAAATAGACCATTTCAATTGTGGGTGGACATTTATGGGCTTAAAATGGATGTTTAATATGGTTTAATAATAAGGTTATTATTGCAATTTAGTAATTAAGGTTAATAAAACAAAAGAAATAAAGATATCATCTTTCTAATGGAGATACCACCACCAAAAATTCAAAATAAGAACAGCCATGGAAGCTTGAGCATTCGACTATTTTTTTTTGTCATGCATGTGAGTATTTTTTATTCGTTTCTAATGATTTTTATGTTTTTGTGATCGTTGCAGCTAGGTCTAGCTAGCCTAGGGACTAATTTGCAAAACCATTAAAGATTTTGAATGTTTCCATTGATGAATATGTATGATTTTTGATGTTTGATGATAGATTATGAATATTTGTTATGAATTATACAAGTTTTGTTAAGTGATTTTTAGTGAAAATGCATAATAAGGATTAAATTGAGAAATGTGTAAAGTTAGTGGTTAAAATGTGAAAAAAATGAAAAATATGGGCTGCTAGGGGCATTATATTAAATCAGCTAGCATGGGATTAATTGGAATTTCATTAATTTGTGATTTTGTGAAATAAGGACTAAATTGTAAAAATGTGAAAGTTTAGAGGCTAATGTGTAAATTAGCTCAAATGTATATTTTGGATTGAATTGAATAAATAGATGATTAAATGAGTCAATTTTGAATATATTTAGATCAAGAGAGAAGAAATACAGACTTACATCGGGGAAAGAACAAAGTTACGGAATAGTTGACTCGATTCGCTGTTTTAGCAACCGAGGTAAGTTCGTATGCAATGATATTTATTTATGATTGTGTTTAAATGCTTTGATATTGCATGAACTGTGGAAACGAGACTACGGTCATGTTCAACAACGATTCGAGAACGATTTGACAATAGATTGAAAGTGATTCAACTACGATTTGGTATTGAAATCCCAATTGAACCTTAGGAATAGTTTAGGATACTAGTGACATGTCATTAGGGATACTTTGAGTTGGCTTCGGGCCATGATATTAGAAATTTGGATATAAGTTACCTTGATTTGGCTTCGTGCCATGGTATAGGTACTTATCATGTGAGACCCTTGAGTATCCGACTCCTATTCCGAATGGTTCAACGGGTAAATGAAAGATGTGGTTGAGTATGAGATTGGTACAAGATCGTACAGGTACGTACGGAAATGAATTAAGTATTGAAACTATGGAATTAATGAGTTCCTTAGTAAGTTATGTGAATGATCATTGATAGCTTTGTAATTTAATAGAATTGTTGTATATTGCTTTCTATTATTTGAATGATTAATGAATAGTGATATTTGCTCATTGTTAACATACAAGCTTATTAAGCTATATAGCTTACTTTGTTGTTTTTCCATGTTTTATACTGATTACAAAGCTAGCTCGAATTCGGGAATCGTTGGAGACTTCATCACACTATCCGCTAATACTTTGGTATTTTTGAAACTATGTTTTGGGTCATATGGCATTTATAGGGACTTTGAGTCAATTTTGGTAAATGATGTAGCCATTTTAGTTGGCTTATAATTATCTATGTTTGGTTTGTATATAGCTAAGGAAGTTGGCATATTTTGGTTGATTTGGATGTGTTTATAAATGAGCTAATGGTTTTGTTTTAGGTTTGGTAGTTGACCTATCTTGTGAGATTGAGGTTGGATTTATGATGTTTAATGATATTAGGTATTTTGAATGTTATAGGGTTGATAATTGGGAAGCTATGTGCTTGTGTATTGGTACACGATAATGCATGTTTGGAAGGGTTTAGTTAATTGAATTGTATATGTGAATTAGGTATGAAATTAGATGTAAATTGTAGTATATTTGTGATTTGTATTGATGGTAAAGAAATGGTATGATTTGAACAATTGTTGATGGTATTTGGCTGCATATTTGTGTCTTAAATTGATACCATTTGGATTGTTTAGGTACATGCAAATTTGGGTGGCAAAATGGCTTGGTAAATAGTCTATTTTTGTCCATACGGGCAGAGACACGAGCGTGTGTCTCAGTCGTGTGTGACACACTGTTATGTTACACGGCCGTGTGTCCACTGGTGTGGTTTTAGAAATGAAGTCAGTATATTCCACACGGCCTCACACACGGGCATGTGACTTGGCCGTGTGGCATAAGTCAGTATACCCTACAGGTTTGACACGGCCTGGCATACGGGCGTGTATGGCATTTTTAGGGCACACGGGCTAGCCACACGTGCGTGTGTGTTGGCCGTGTGACCCAAGTCAGAGAGTTACATGGGGTCAGACATGGGCTGGGACACGGCCATGTGCTCCCATTACGAATGTCCACACGGCTTGTGACACGGGTGTGTCTGGTGGCCGTATGAGACACACGGCTTGGCCACACGGGCGTGTGCCCCTTGTTTTGAGAAAAAATTTCTAAGTGTTCCAAATGCTTTAAAAGTTATCGGTTTAGTCCTGAACCACTTCCAATGTATGTTTAGGGCCTCGTAGGCTCGTTTTAAGGACAAATTGATTGAGATTGAATGATGATTGTATGAATTGATTAAATGTATGTGAAAAAAGTATGTATAAATGTGTTGTGAGTCCGGTAATACTCTGTAACCCTATTTCGGTGTTGAATACGGTGAGGAGTGTTACAAAAAGATCAAACATGCACCCACCATTCAAATATTGTGTCAATTAATTACAACCTGGATATGATTTAATAATTAATCCAATTACATCCCTACATTTATAGTGTACGACTAACATGTTCATGATTTTATCTAAATGAATAAATAAATCAAATGCACAGAACACCTCTTAACATAATTAAATAATCTAAGCTATGAAATTTAAACCATTCTAATACCAACAAAATTAAGCAACCATGATTATATTAAAAGTAAAATACTTAATTGCAATCATGTTTCTTGAATTGAAAAAAAAAATAAAAGATTGAAATGATAAGATATGCTAAGCCGTTTTTTGTGGTTCTCTGAGGCACAACTTACTTTTCTTTTCCTTTGTTCTTCTCGTTTCGTCATGACTACTAAGATCAAGGCTCCAAATATGGCTGAATGAGGCTTCTTTCAAAGCCTTTCAAACACTCTTGAAGAAATGGAAAAAGAAAGAAAAGAGAGAAGAGATGGTGAGTGAGAGATGAATGAAATGGAGAACAAATGTGTCTCTATTTATAATAGTGAAGAGCCCCTTGATTTTGCTAAAAGTAACATGAAAATCCCCCTCTTCTCTCTCATGCATGCCTGACCCCCTATGTTGAGAAAGGAAGATGGATGACTTTGCTAAAAATATCTAGCTCATGCTTAATTGAAGGTAAGGAGTTGAACAATCACATGGAAAAGTTGTTGTGGTTGTTTTGTAATATTTTGAAAAGTGTTGGGTGCCTCAATTAATTAATTTATGGATGGTTGGATTTTCCATAGCTGAATCGGGGTCTTTCCTCCTTTAGTGGATGATTTGGCCTTCAAAACAAGCTAGTCCACTTTAGTAATCCAATTGCAAGCTGGGTCAAAATTAATTTGAGAGTCCAATAGATAAATTTAGGATGCCCCGTGCTGATAAGCCATCAACCAAACTTTGCATGGCCTTTGCTGTAGGAAATTCAACAACATCGAACATCGAACAAGTGAGCTTCAAGACTAGTCTCCTATTGCACCAAACTGCGTCAAATTGGAAAAAAAAATGTCAAATTAGCATGTAAATAAGTAAGATTACATATTTATCTTTAATTTTATCCTACTTTACAATTTTGAAATAAACCTACAAAACTTGTTATTAAAATACTCAGAATTTGCATGAATTATTAATCAGCAGGTACTATAAATGTCTATATAATTTTGAGTTATCACACCCCAAACTTAATTCATTGCTCATCCCGAGTAATGATAACTTCCATTAGAACTCAAGGAGTCACTTTTGCAAAAATCCCTTCAAACGAAATCAATCCTTCCCATAGTCACGTGTTTAACAAATTTTGCTTAAAAATAGAAAATTTGAAAACATGCAACTTGAGTACATATAACACTCAATTATTTATAAATACTAATATGCTAACAAAAATATGTACTGAATACATTCCTTTAGCAAATGTGGGCTAAGTTTTTCCCAATCAAATTTTATTTCCCTTGATTAAACTAAGTAATAATCCTAGTTTAATTATGCCTTCATATATTGAACCCAGTGATCCCACTCCACTAATGTAGTCACCATAGAAATCTAAATCAATTGGTCTTTCATATGGTTGTAACGTGGCTTGGGTCAAGGTAGGAAAAATATAGATAATTTTTTAGGCTAAAACCTTAGATTCAGCTTACCTCGGACCTTCCAAGTACAATTATCCCCAAGAACACCAACTATTTTGAGTGTACATATGCTCATTATACATCTTTTTTCAACATTTGGATTTTTTTAGCAGTCACTATTATTTTCATGAGCATACTACTCATCATTTTGAGCATTTCAGTACTTCTCTCTAACTCCCCCAAACTAAATCACAAAAATTCTCTAGATGCACTGAGTCTAAGATTTGGGACAAGTAAAGATAAATTCAAAGGAAGAGATGACTTATTAATCTAAGGTTTAGAAGAAAATTAGGCTATATAGCTTAAAGTAAAGTGTCAAGGGATAATTATTACTAAGGTTAGCTTGAAAGGCTCAAATGGTCCAAACAAAAATTTGCTTTAATCATTTTCATGTTACCATGCCTCTTATGATTTCACCTCAAGGAAATTACTAAGTCAACTTTAAAGGCTTAAACTTTCATGCATGTTTAGTTTTTCTAAGGAATTAATTTTTTATGGGTTGACTTATACACAATTACTAATTTCATCATTTTTGTCATAATTAAGCTAACATAAATATAATTGAAACAATAGAGTTTTATACATTCTAAAGTTAACACAGTTAAGCAAAAATTAAAATTTTGAGCAATATTTTACTTAAATATAACTTGAAGGAAAAAAAATAATTTTCATAAAAAATCCCCCCAAAATTTTTATTTTCGGTCCCTCCAGTTAAAGAGAAACAATTTCCTCATTTTTTAAAACATAAATTAGAAGAGACTAAAATAAAGAAGTGAATGGAAACTATGCAACAGGTACGATACCAAGAAAGGAAGATGAGTCAAATTTGACTACTTAAGTACCAAGCATTTTCTTGACGGATCCAATTCTAGACATGCACATAACAATTACCACACTTCTCATATTTTTTGTAGAGTCAAAAATTTAATTTGCAAATTTGTTCAATTTATTCATAATTGCAACATAATATTTATTATGCAGAAAAAGAAAATAAAAGTAATTAAAAATAATTAAACCTAACATGTCCTAAAAAGAAAAGAAAAGTAATTAAAAATAATTAAGCCTAACATGCACCTAGTTCTTTTTTTCAGAGTGATGAATTCATATCGCATAGTATCCGAAGTTGGATTCCATGGATCAAAGACAAAATCTGGAAATTAATGCACAAAATCTAATGGGTTACTTGTGAGTTTTCTAAATGCACCCCTTATTGATTCATCTTGGATTTTCGCATATCTCTAATAAGCTTGCTGTTGTCGGTGCATGTGTTGCATCGTATCCATGATTTTAGGTTGATCCGATTGTGCAACAGCTCTGGATAATGGAAAGTTGGGTGTCGGTTCGGTCGATTCTGGAATAATAGGTCCAGCTAGTGTGGCAAACTCAGGATGAGTAGTCGGTTTTGGCTTAGGATTTAGTTCTGACTCAATTAGATGATCAGGTAGTTCTGCCTCAGATGGTCCACCAACTGGTTGCTTTTGCCTAACAATACCACCCACTGTTCTAGCAACATCACTTTCTATTATATGACCTTGGTGGTTTCTTGCTTTGAGATCTACCTTTGGAAGTATAAAGGCTTGTAGACATAATAAAGTGATTAATGATGGAAAATGAGCTTAGTAGCACACTTTCGGATCTCTTTTGAGATAATTTTTCCCACATCAATGGAATTTTCTATCATGATAGCATATAACAAAAGCATATGTTCCACCGAGATAGTGGAACTGTGTTAGATAGGCATGAGACTGAATCTGAATCGTCTGAAATAAAACCTGACCTTTGTTGCTGGGTTCAAAAATTCTCTTCGGTAAGTATGAGTACCAGATTTAGAAATTATCCATTTAGTTCCAAGAACTGTAGCTTCTTTTAATACCTCTTTTAGTAACTCCCTATCAACGCGGTCCAACATTCTCGTATAATCATCGTTTTTTATATTGGGTAAGTTAAAGAAACCATTAATAGCTTTAAGTGTGAAAGATACC
Organism: Gossypium australe; assembly: GCA_005393395.2. Taxonomy (NCBI): domain Eukaryota; kingdom Viridiplantae; phylum Streptophyta; class Magnoliopsida; order Malvales; family Malvaceae; genus Gossypium; species Gossypium australe. The sequence goes on along the minus strand of CM016619.1, from coordinate 83,258,627 downwards.
TTCTTGCCTCGAATAGGAACTTGTCACAGAATAAATTCCACTTTACTGCATTGGCAATTTTTCGAATTTTTGAGAATACTATAGTGCGATCAATATTCAATAAATTGAACCCTTTGTCTAGTAGCATTGGTTGGTTTTTGAAGATTGATTTGAACCTCTCCCTTGCTTCTTTGTTATGGAATCGATCTTGGGGTTCATCCATTTTAGTTGCACTTCTGTTCCTTTTACAAGACATTCTTTGAATATTTCGAGTGCAGGTTCATAAATCATGGAAAACTGATAAGGATTCAGGTAAATGGGGTTTAGGGTGATAAGGTTTGGCTGACAGTTAAGGTGGATAGTGGCTAAGGTGATAGGTAGTTAAGTGGTTTGATCGATGCTGGTTGCATCGGCTAAGGTTGACAGCGGTTCGAGTGGTGCTTGTGGCAACAGTTGCGGTGGCTAAGGCTAAGGGTGGCTAGCGTTTTATGAGAAAGTGGCGTGGAAGAGAATATAGGAGAGGGGGGTGGTGGCAAAGGCTTTCTAAGAGAGGAAGTGGCTGATGGCGAGTTGATATGTTGAGGGTGTAAGGGTGGTGAATTTATAGGAGTGGGTACAGGTTAATGTTTGAAGAAGCAAAATCTTACTAAAACAAGGAAAGAGTTAACTTGAGGAAACAAAACACTAAAAACAAGGAGATTAGTTTTAAATAAAACTAAATCCTTTTATTTTGCGAAGAGATAAATATAAATAAATAAATATATATATAAATTTATTTTATTTTTGGCTACTCAAAATATTTACAAAAATTTAAGTCATTTATTTAAATAAAATCAATAAGTAAAGTACTTGCACTAAAAAATAAATCAAAATAACAAAAAAACTCACCTAGGTCGAAATTGACCCTTTATTTAGCAAAGTTAAAATTTTTTGGCTACTTAGAAAATATTTCCCAAAAAATTACTTCCTAACAAATTACAATAAAATCAATTCCTAGGAAAGATTGGTGGGGTCACAGATGGTCCTATTTAAAACCAAATCTCCTCGACATAATTTCTTCTAATATAATGATCTAAGAGATATTGTCTAAGTCTGTTATTTTAAATAAAAGGGACACCTATAAATCCAATAAATTGAGTGAGGTTTTATTCCGCTCAACTTCACTATTCTAATAGTGTTTAAGACGTTGACCATTAACCTTAAATTTACCTCCCTCACCGTTCTGTAATTTGACTAGTTCGTATGGATAGACTTGGTGATTGATGAATGACCTGCACCATCGAGACTTAAGTTTTTCAGGGAATAACTTCAGTCTCAAGTTGAATAATTGTACCTTTTGTCCTGCTTTAAATTTTCGAGGTTGCATGCGTTTTTCATGTCATCTTTTGGTCTTTTCTTTGAAAATCTGGGCATTCTCATAAAAGAACAACCTCAACTCCTTTAACTCATCGAGCTGCAACATCCTTCTCTCTCCACCTTGTTTCAGGTCTAGGTTAAGTTGTTTTAGAGCCCAGTGAGCTCTATGTTCCAATTCCAACGGTAGATGATAGGCTTTCTCGAGTATAGCCTAATATAAATAAATAAAATCATGCTATTCCCACGCCTATAATCGTTCTGGCAGAATATCTATGGTATAAAAAAAAGGTTTCTTTCCCCAAGGTCAGTTGCTTCTTTTCTAGTGTAAAAACTTTGAGAGAAAATAACTTTATCTATTAACAGGCCAAAAGAGTCATATATATATATATATATATAAGTGAGCCGACTTCGTTAGTCTATCAACAATAACTCACACAGCATCTTTCTTTTTCGGAGTCATTGGCAACCTCATCATAAAATCCATAGTGATCCGATCCCACTTCCACTCGGGAACCATCACTGGCTGAAGCAATCCCGAAGGTACTTGATGTTCAGCTTTCACTTGTTGACAAATCAGACATCTCGTCACAAACTTCGAGATGTCTCTTTTCATACCCTACCACCAATAAAATTTCTTCAGATAATTGTACATTTTCGTACTACTCGGATGTACTGACAAGTAACCGCTATGTGCTTCATTCAATATCTTCCGAATCAACTCATCATCCTTAGGTACACAGATCCTGTCATGGAACATTAAACAACCATCCAAACTCACCCAAAAATCAGAATCATTTCCCGATTCAAACTTAGCTTTCTTAGCTTGTATCTCATCATCATTCTTTTGAGCCTCACATATTTGTTGAATAAATATCGGCCTAGCCCTCAACTCAGCCAATATAGTACCATCATTAGACAATGCTAAGCCCATACTCATAGCTTTCAAAGCATACAGAGATTTCCTACACAGAGCATCCGCGACCACATTCGCTTTCCCCGGATGGTAATCGATTACTAGCTCGTAGTCCTTCAATAACTCAAGCCACTGCCGTTGTCGCAAATTCAAATCTTTTTGATCCATCAAGTACTTCAAGCTCTTACGATCTGTGAAGATTCAACACTTCTCACCATATAAATAATGTCGCCAAATTTTTAACGCGAAAACAATCGTGGCCAACTCCAAATCGTGAGTTGTATAATTCTTCTCATGTGGTTTTAGCTGCCTCGAGGCGTAAGCGACTACCTTACCCTTTTGCATCAACACACAACCAAGACCATTAAGCGAGGCATCACTATAGACCACAAACTCTTTCCCCAACTCAAGTTGCACCAAAATCGGCACCTTAGTCAAAAACGTTTTTAATCTCTCGAAACTCTATTGACATTTCTCAGTCCATTCAAACTTAACATCTTTGTGCAACAGTTTCGTCATTAGTGTAGCAATAACGGAAAATCCCTTCACAAACCGTCTATAATACCCCGCTAAACCTAAAAAGCTTTTGACTTTCGATACGTTCTCGACGGTTTCCACTCCACAATAGCTGAGATCTTACCCGGATAAACTCTAATACCCTCGCCCGACACAATGTGTCCTAGGAATCCGACCTCCCTAAGCCAAAACTCGCTCTTGCTAAATTTAGCATACAATTGCTTATCTCTTAAAGTCTATAAGACAATTCTCAGATGCTCCTCATGTTCACTCTCATCCCGAGAATAAATCAATATGTCATCAATGAAGACAACCACAAACTTGTCCAAATACGGTCGAAAGACACGGTTCATTAAATCCATAAAAATTGTAGAGCATTCGTTAAACTGAACGGCATGACCAGAAACTCATAATGGCTGTACCTCGTTTGAAATGCAGTTCTCGGCACGTCTTGCTCCTTAACTCTCAATTGGTAATAACCAGACCTCAGGTCAATCTTGGAGAACACCGTAGCTCCCTTTAGTTGATCAAATAGATCATCTATCCTTAGCAAAGGATACTTATTCTTCACAGTCACTTTGTTAAGCTGTCTGTAGTTTATACACAATCTCATCGACCCATCATTCTTCTTTACAAATAGCACGGAGCACCCCACGGTGAGTAACTCGGTCTGGTAAAACCCTTAGCTGTTAACTCTTGCAATTGAACTTTCAGTTCTTTCAACTCTAATGGTGCCATCCTATATGGAGCAACCGAGATAGGTGCCGTTCCGAAAACTAACTCAATCCCAAACTCGACCTCTCTAACTGGAGGTAATCTGGGTAACTCTTCCGGGAATACATCAGGATACTCACATACAACCGACACTGATTCAATTTGTGCTTCAGACTTTTGAGTATTCAGTACAAAAGCGAGATAGGACTTACATCCCTTTCTCAAATGTCTCTCAGCCACCAAAGAAGAAATCATCACCGGTAAACTATCTGACCCATCCGTTATTACATCCGACGATGATGCCTCTTCGCGAGTGCGAATGGCATAAGTCCTTGCAGGTGCCCTACCCTCTGGCCTCACAGCAGAGTCTTGTGACGCACTTCTAGTACTAGCCCCACTTCCCGGGTTCTTTTGTGGCCTACCCCTAGAAGATACATTGCTTGATCTTATCTCCTGATTCTTCTCATTGTCATCTCTTTCAGGGTAGTTTCGGATGAAATGGTCGGGTGAACCACACTTGTAGCAATTCCGGTTGTTTCCCCAATATTCCTTAGTGTGATGTCTCCCACAACTTGGGCACCCCGGTTTGGACTTTGGATTGCTCACACTTGCCATCGAGGTGGCCTGAACTCTTGAACCTGAGTACATGTTGCCTCGCTTTCTTTGCGAATACCCGACTGATGTAGTCGTCTGAGGGTTCACTTCTTTGGACCTCTTCGATTGAGCTTGGTAGGATTTACTCATCGGCCTTTTTCTTACATCCCGAGCCTCACTTACGACTTTCCTCTTTTCATTACTCAATTCTTCAGCCTTACTTGCCCTATCCACCAATACCATAAATTCCTTTAGTTCTAAAATCCCGACTAAAAGTCTGACATCCTCATTCAGCCCATCTTCAAACCTCTTGCACAAGATAGCTTCTGTTGACACACATTCTTGCGCGTCCTTACTGAGCCTAACAAACTCAAGCTCATATTCCGCCACAGTCATTTTTCCTTGCTTTAACTCAAGGAATTCCTTCCGTTTCTGGTTAACAAATCGCTGACTTATGTACTTCTTTCGGAGCTCCTCCAAAAAGAAGTCCCACGTTACTCTCTCCTTAGAAACCATTGACGTCAACATTTTCCACAAATGGTACGCCGAGTCCCTCAGCAAGGACACAGCACATTTTAAGCTCTCCTCAGGTGTACAAGAGAGTTCATCAAACACCCTCATTGAGTTCTCAAGCCAGAACTCCGCCCGCTCGGGGTCATCATCTATATTGGCTCTAAACTCCTCGGCCCCATGCTTACGAATCTTATTTACCGGGGCTTAGTTATTCTAATAACTTCTATACCTTGAGGAGCCACAAGAATTGGCTGAGGTATAGGAGGGGGTGGGGGAGGTTGAGCATTGGGGTTTGCTCGTACATATTCCATGTACCAGTTACTCATCATTTGGAGAAAGGCTTTCCGGGCCTCTTCTTCTTGACCCTTAGTCTCGGGTCTGCTCTGCACAGGCGCGGTCCCTTGCGCGGGAGCCGGTGCATTACTAGCTGCGTCGTCAGCAACCGCTTGATCGGGACCCATTTACTATATAAAACAAAGTATAAAATTGTCAGAAGCCACCACACTATCATTATACGCTTATGGCATGTATAGCTAGACTCTCACACACGCTATAGTAGTCCTAGAATCGACTAAACCATAGCTTTGATACCACTAAATGTAACACCCCTTACCCGTATCCGAAGCCGAAATCAGATTTGAGGCATTACCTAACTTATCACACTTAACGTCTCGAAACGGGCTATAAAATATCGTTGTTAAACCTATCACAAAACTCAATCTTGGCCTGCGAGGCCCTAAACATACCTCCGAGAGGCTTTGAAACTAATCCTAGAACTTTTACAAACCCGAGAAACTTTTCATCAAAACAGGGGCCACACGCCCGTGTTGGCCTAGGAACACGCCCATGTATAATTTCACATGCCCGTGTTCGTTGCCCGTGGACGACACTGACTTGAATCACATGACCTAGACACGCCCGTGTCTTCTACCCGTGGAGCTCTCTGACTATGACATCGTCAACCCTTAATTAGCACACGGCCAAAGAACACGCCTGTGTGGCTGGGCCGTGGTCGCCTCTGATTAATCCACACGGCTGGTTGCAAGCCTGTGTGCTTCTACCGTGTGGCGATTTAAATTCCAAATCCTAAGTGCAGACTTCACACAACCTGGGCACACGCCCATGGACTGACCGTGTGTCACGCACGGCCTAGACACATGCCCTTGTGCCTACCCATATGGACAGGAACGAGGCTATTTGCCAAGCTCTTTGCACCCCTCTAGAGCACACCACATGAATACATTCAACATATCAATAAACAACTCATAATTTGCAATATGAACTACCATGAATAACTTCATCTTTTCATATATAACAAGGTGAGCCATCAACCATGGCAATATACAATATAGTTATCTTGATAAGGGGCCAACACACCTTTGGCCAAATAACAAAATAATCTAACTAGTCTAGCCCCTATACATGCCATATACAAAATCACTAAGTCTAAATATACTGAGCTGAACTGGTAGTGTGGGTGAACTTCTGATTATCGGCGTATCCCGGCTCAGCTCTTAAACTCTATAAAATAAGGGAAAGGAAAGGGGAGTAAGCTTTAAGCTTAGTAAGTTTACATGTACACAAATAACGTCATAGAATGAGCTAAGCAACAAATAGCATTATACTAAACAAAAACTATCCACATTCAATTCATGCTTACTCATTCCATCCCTTACCACATTCTCATCACATCACAAGCTTAATGCTTGTATTCATTCATTTGTATACCTGCAATCAACATCACATTTTCTCATGATACAACACATCATAATTTCTCACTGATCCAATCACAATGTCAAACACTCGGTGGTTTCGCACTTAGCCCACCATCAATCGTTAATAGGGTGGTATCGCACATAGCCCACCAAAAAGGATATTTATAGTGGTCTCGCACATAGCCCACTAAATAATACAACAAATGATGGTATCGCACACAACCCATCGTAGTTATATAATAAGGTGGTATCGCACTTAGCCCACCGTCAAGTGTTGTCATTACACGTTTATATGACTATTCCGTCATTCATATGGAACCATACAATGACTATCAAAATCGATCCACTTGAACCATACATGTTCTCAATCATGCCATGCACCAATCAACAACAACAATGTATGTATGTAAAATGTATAGTTTACACATAAACTTACCTCGGTGCAAAGCGCGTTAACTAACGATTTAATCCATAACCTTGCTTTTTCCCCGGTCAAGGTTAATTCTGCGCTCTTCTTGATCTATAACAATAAAATTCATTCGTTTAGATCATTCTATGATCATAATGCATCAAAATCTACACTTAGGCAAAAATGACCATTTTGCCCTTGTACTATGGCAAAAATTACGATTTTGCCCCTAGGCTCGTAAATCATTTTTCAACATATTTTCTCATTAAACAAGCCTAGCTAAACATTTATTACTCTTACAACTACTCACAATTCTAACTATTTCATGCATTTATGACACAATCTCAATCTTTGCATTTAAGTCCTACATAGGTGTTTTCATGCAAACACCTTTCCCAAAAGTTGTTTAACAACTCCCTAACATTCATTTTCTTCCATAAAAACTCAGCTAACCACATAAACACTCTCATGGCAAGTCCCTAGACTTTCAACCATATCATAAATTAGTCCCATCATTAGCTAGCTTAAGTTTTGGGGACTCCAAAAACACAAAAATCATCAATTAAAACCACCTAAATCACTTACTTGTAGAGAAAATGGGTTGCTAAAATTTTCAAGCTTTCAAAGCCCTCCCTTGGTGATATTTTCGGTTGGAGAAGAAGACTAAATGAAAAGATGATAACTTTTGCTTATATCATCTTATTTTCTTCATTTTACCAACTAATATCACCAACTATTGACCAAATTAAATGCTCTTGTCCCTTATGCATGCTGTGGCCGGCCAACTCACTTAAACAAGGCCAAATTACACATTTGGGACCTCCAATTAATAATCCATAGCTATTTGGCACCTCTAGCAAATAAAATAGAACTTTTGCACTTTATGCGATTTAGTCCTTTATCACAATTAAGCATGAAATCATTAAAAGTAAAACACCAAAATTTTCACATAGCCATATTTTAATGCTATGACACATAAAACAACATCGAAATAATTTTCCCTAACCTCGATTTAGTGGTCTCGAAACCACTATTCCGACTAGCCCCAAAATCGAGCTGTTACAGTTCAAGAGTGGTTAAGCACATATTATCCTCCATTTTTTGGGTTTAGAATTTTATGAGTATTGTTAGAAATTGTATCAGGAAAAAACATAATGAAAATACATCATACATACACAAACATATCAAATTTATATAATTAGGATCATAAACATGTAGAAAATACAAGTAAGAATATATATATTATAAAAATGATATAAACATCTAAATTCCAATGAAGGATTCTGGGATTAAATTTTGGGGTTTTAGTAAAATTTTCAAAAATCTTAGGAGTTTAATGAGATCTTATAAAAATTAGGGGTCTAATTAAAAGTTTTATGAGATTAATGAGAATTTTCAAAAATTTTAAGAGAGCTTAATTAAAATTTTCAAACAAAAAAAATTAAAAGTTATATTGAGAATTTTCAAAATTTTGAGGGGCCTAATTAAAATTTTCTTAAAATTTCAAGGGAATATCAAATTTTCCCAAAGGATCTACCATTACTATATTCTATACTTCTATTTAAGCATGTGACTGAGTTGGTGTGCAATAACTCGATTTTCAGTGAGATCGAAAAATACGGTTTTAGAATCTCATTTTTGTAAATCGTGATCATACATATTAATATTTAATGCTTACGAGGTTAGAATAGGAATATATTAAAATTGGTTTTGTAACACTTCCAAACCTAGCCTAGATGTTATGGCCGAATCCGGAGATGTCACAAAGAAGGATTTTGAAAACGGTGTCGTTACAATAAATCATTCCAGTTTTTAAACCCATATTCGTTTATATCTCTTATCGAAAATGTTATTCAATTAATTTGTTTGCCAAAACGTAATTTACAGCGGAAGTTATAGTAATCATTATTTTCTTAAAATCTTATTCGTAAGTTTGGAAAACCTTTGTTTTAGTAAAAACCGTCGCAAATAAAGTATAAAACAAAAAATCCAAATCCTAAAAATTAAACCAAACAGTCCAGAGAGTCCAATTAATACAAAACTCCCAGAAATAATTCTTAAATAAATAAAACCTTTATTTAAAGTCAGTTCATAGTCTAGTGGTCACCGCAAGACTCCGCTGCACCGATCTGCCTAAGTTTGTGGATTACCTGCACAATACAGAAAAACAAAAGGGAGTTTACATAAACTCAATGTGTAACCCAACAGAAATAGACATGATGTACATACAGAAATCACATACACAATCAGATTCAGATTCAGATTCAGATTCAGACTTAAGTCCTTTACAAATTCAGATAACAAAAATAGATAAGCATAACAGACATACAGAATCCTACCCCTATTTTCTACATACCAACTCCGACCATCCCATCACACCATGTGGGGTTAAAAACACCCACCCATCCCTACACACCATATTGTGCCATTATGACACATATCAGATAATGTGCAGCCAAGCCGCCAGAATATATGCGATGATCGCCATACAGAACACTTCCTCCACATATACAAATCCCACCCCAATCAGATATATATATTCAGAATTATCATGCTTACAAGCTTATATACAAATATCAAACAAATATATATCAGAATAATAAGACATGCATATAAGTGTCATACTTAGATCAGAATATTAGACTATCAGATCACATAGTGTAAGGGTTTGGTTAGCCCGTACTGTAACACCCCAAACCCGGCCCACACACCACAACCGGATCTGGTATGTCACATGAAGAGATTTTGTAAAACTTAGAGATCGTTGAAAAATAACTAAAGTTTCTTTTATTATTGTAAACTTCAAGATCAGTAGTTCGTTTACCCAAGTTTTTAAGAAAACACTTGATGTTGTGTTAAGTTAGTTAAAGACTTATTATTTAGTTCCGGTCATGGAAACGTTGGTTGAAATTGTGGGAGAACTTTTACTTAAAATTTTATAAAGAAAACATTTCGCCAGTTAATGCATAATTCAAAGTAGTTAAGTTTCAAACTAGAAATAACCCAAATAGTTAATGGCCTTATTACAACATAAAAAAATCCTCAAAATAACGAAAATTTAAAGATAGTAGGTTTGGTTTAAAGAAAAACGTGCATGGCCACCCCGAAGTCTGCTCCAGCCCAAATCCATGAACTAAGAGTCACCTGCAAGAGTTAACAGAAGGAGTGAGTCACGAAGACCCAGTGTGCAATTACTCCACAAGAAATAGATTACCGACTGGGCCTTAGCCCTAATAACATGGTATAGCAATTAATCAAAAAATCGATGCAATATGATGTAAATCCCAACCCAACCTAGTTATCCAACCGCTACACACCACCCTTACGTGCCAAACACACCAGTGGGGATTTCTACAATCGACCCTCACCGCTACACACCATCGATGGCAGTCATGCTGCAGTTAGCTGCTCATCGTCAGAGTTGTGACAGAGCCACCAGATTTTGTGGCATGGCCACCAGAACAGAGTGTGGCAGAGCCACCAGATATCGTGACATAGTCACCAAATACACTTCCCCTTCCATTCATAACATATGCCCATTCCCATGCAACATAAAATCATAATGTATTGATACAACAGATATCGACATATATAAGATGTTCAGAGTACACACGTAGTCATATCAATATAATCGCTTATATAGCATAGTCAGAAGTCACTAACCTGAAGTCTCGTTTTTACCATCCATGGTAACTCAACAGCCAATACCGAGGTTTCGGCATTTAATAATAATACATGTACATATGAACAAGAACAACAGGCAGAGGTGTGAGAACTACACACCTGTAAACGCAAAGAACTAGACTTTCAATCTCGTTGACACCCTCACTCGCAGGGATAACAACGATCTGCCTATCCTGATCCGAAGCCGGTCCACAACCCGGTGAAAAATCTCGTATGGCTGACACTACACGCGTTTGAACTTAGGGGTAGGGACTACGAGTCTACCCCCTCCTTTGATTGGCTGCCACTCGCATCCATGAAAGAACCTTGATCAATAAAATGCTATACGAAAGCAACGATTGTTCAACAACAATTTTGGGTTAAGGCAATCGAATACCGAAGAGTAAGGCCACTCGAATAAGACTAGAGAGGAAACCCCTTGCCTTTGCTACTAACGTGAATCCACACGACCCCTTGAACCGGAACCCTCAGCAACCAAGAACCCTTAGCACCTCTCGATCTGATAATCGGCCACTAGCAAAGAGAGATGAAAAAAAACATATGTTACCACAAGATGAAGTACTTCGATACGAAAAGAACCCTCTCAGTTTATGGAAGAAAGTGATCGGCTACCAACAGAGAGTAGGGGAGATGAAAAGAAATTGAAAGAAACTATCTTACCTTGAATCAAGAGAGGCCGAATGATGTCCAAAGATTCGGCACAAGCCCCCAATAGCCAAGAAGGTTCGGCTCAAAGATGCTATCTAAAGGAGAAGAAAAGAGAAAATGAACAGTCAGAGATTCGAATTTGCCAGAGGTAAATGATGAAACTCCTAATACGGCTATGACGACTAAAAGAAATAAGGTATCAATGCTAACCAGTGAATCAAGAAAAGAATAATTAGTTGCACCAAAATGAAAGGTTGAAATTCGGCTCAAGAGCGGAATAAGGGAGTGACGAAAAGAAAAGAAGAAACAGGAGGAGAAAGATTCGACCAAGGTTCAAGGGAGTCAAGAAAATGAATGATTGAAGGTGATGATTCGGTTTAGAAAAGAAAGAAATGAAAAGGGCAAATGAAATGAAGAGAAAATAGACTTATTTGGCACAAAAGAAACGATGTGAAACGAAGAAGAATCAGCTAGGAGGTTCGGCAAAGTCCACAAATGAAAGAGGCAAAATAGAAAAACAAAAATGAAGGAAAACAACCCCAAGCACTTAACTGGAAACAAAATTCGGCACTTCCCCTCCTAGTTGACCGAATATGCCAAACAAAAATAACTTGCCTATCAACAAAAAGAGATTCGCCCCCCTTCCAACTAGGCTTAAACCGCACATGCAACCTTTCCCCACCTCCTCCATTCGGCCACCACTCTTCCTCTCTCCAAATCCCACAATTTTCTCCACCCTTCACTATCTATCCCACATTTGAAATCTCCCAACCACCTTGACTCATTCAAACTCCTACATGCACTCTTGTTCACTCTTTCAAAAATTTTGACTCATTCAACTCCCCCTTACCAGAGTCCAAGCCGCATGCTACCACCTCCCCAAGCCAACGCAAAAAAAAAGAAGCTTCCATGTGAGGCATACATGACTCGAACCTTCACCCTCTCTGTTTCCCTTGTGATGCCACTTCCCTTCATGCTAAATGGCGTCTCCTTGCCACTTTACCACTCCTTTTCTTGTGCCATCAAACACAAGCAATAATCCTTAAAGCCTGTCCCAGCCAACTCTCCCCTAAAGTGCCCAAAATTGAAATTTTCACCAAGGCTTCAGCTTAACCCCGAGCCTTCCCGGGGCCCCCAAACACACCCAAACAACAAGCAAAGCATACCAAACGCACAGAAACATAACAAATGCAAAGCCCCTAATTCCCGGATGTTACACATACCGACCCTATGGTAGGCCCACAGTCGATTGGAATGACCCGTTTGACCTTAGGGAAAATTTCAGAATTTTGGGCCCTCCTGCCCATGTGACTTGCCTGTGTGGGCCTACATGCCCAGATTGGCCTTACCCATGTAGCTCACACGGCCTGGCCCAAAACCCACAAACCCAACTTAGCCTAGCCTATGTGGCTCACACGGCCACACTCACACTACCACACGACAGTGTCTGGCGCACGGCCATGCCCTCTCAACCACATGACTGTGTCTCGCACACGTCCAACCACACGGCTAGACACACGCCCTTGTGGCGTCGACAGTGTGGTTTTTCGGCTTTTGTCGAAGCTCGATTTTCTACATTTTGGGTACACACCTGGTATGATTTCAATGCAAAAGCACTCCCGAAGTGAGTAGCGCCTAATAATGACAACAAAAACACTCACGATTACTTAAATCCTCCAAATCCAACCGAGACACCTCTTGGCCACAACTCGAAAACACAATAGAAACTACTCTTAAATGATTCAAAAACTTACCCTTTAGAACAGCAACCACGAAATTTCACTACACCACCGAAGGGTCTCGGTTTTCCTGAAAAACACCTACCAAAATATTTTATCGGATTAACTCGCATCATCAGATAGAAGCAAAGGTACGAAAGGGAACTCCCACAACACTATAAAACAAACCCTTACCTTCAAAACGTACGACGGAACGAGTAGTAACACCGCGATTGGAAGAAGAAAATTTTTGATAGGGAAAAGAGCACAGAAACGTCAGGGAGGAAAAAGAAGAGAGAGAAGGAAAAAAAATAATAACAATTATCAACAACTATCCCACTAACTACATAATCCCACTAAATCTCACCCCCAACCACCTCAGACTCGTAACTCCATCGAACCTCTAGCAACTGACTGAAACAAAAATTAACATTCGCTTACGTAGGGATTCAAACACATGACCCCTAGCACACCAACTCTTTACCACTCAAAATAGCAGGCTCATTCTAATATGGATTTACAGATAATTTTATAAAAGCCCATTCAACAAGGGTAAGGCTTGGATAAAAAATAACAAAATTAATAAGTGTGAGACTTAAACCCAAGACCTCATACACACACCCAGAACATTTAACCACTGAAGCAGATACACAATTGTGTCAAACATTTACAGAAACAAAAATAAATTATTCAGGGCGTTACAACTCTACCCCCTAAAACATATTTCGACATCAAAATTTACCTGACCAGAACAGATGAGGATACTACTGACGCATCGAGTCCTCAGGTTCCCACGTGGCTTCCCTAGTGCCATGATTCTACCATAGAACCTTCACTAACGGGATGGACTTCCTCCTTAGAACCTTAATATCACGATCCAAAATTTGAACCGGCTCCTCCTCAAAAGTCAAGTCCGATCTAACCTCGATCTCCTCAATAGAGACAACGTGAGATGGGTTAGACTGGTATTACCTCAATATCAGGACGTGAAACACATCGTGGACACGGTCCAACTCCGGAGGTAACTCCAACTAATAAGCAACCGGTCCCACACGCTTCAGAATTTGATACACGCCCGTGTCTCTGCCCGTGTGCCCAATTCTGAGCATTCTGTTTCTCAAATTAAGGTACAAGGGACACACGACCTAACTACATGCCCGTATTATCAGGCTGTGTGTCACACACGGTTTAGACACACGTTCGTGTATCTGCCCGTGTGGACAAAATGAAGCCATTTCTAGCTTCATTTCTCACCCAAAATTTTACCCAAAACCTGCACTTGAAACACATATTCAATACAAACCAATTCAAGCACTCAAACTGGGCAATTTCTATCAGTCAACATAGCATATCACTACATGCATAAGTGTTTATAGACTTACCTTGGAATATCTTAGGCATTCACAACATTGATCACATATTCTTAACATAACACATGTATATGAAAATATCATAATAATCTACTTAGTCATACCAAAATGAACCATTACTAACCATTCCAATGGCTAGGTTACGAAATAACATTTCAAGCTACTATTGGCCAAGTTGTCCTATACATGCCATTATACCAAAAATGACTTCATTAAATATACCCAAAATGTTAGTTGATAGTGTGAAGATCCTCCAATGATCTCAAACCTCGCAAGCTTCCGAGCACTATAAAATAGGGGAAAAATAAATGGAGTAAGCATTACATGCTTAGTAAGTTCGTATAGCGGAAACTAAACTTACCAATCTTACTTATTAAAATCTAGGCATACAATGTTATGTTTCCATCCATTTGGCTAAATTGCCTAATCACATACATTCAATCAAACATGTTAGTCACCAAAATCTTCATATTAATCAAGTAACATAGATGAGCTCATCAAGCAATATTCTTTCGAGTCATTATCATATCATCCCAAGATTTTCATGCCATGTCAGGAGTTTTATGTCCGTCGAATCATTGAATTCCGATGGATGCTTAAGTAGTACACTCGAAGTGTACGATTCAATAATCCGTTAATTTCTTATTCAAGGGTACCCAATAGGGCACTTAACCAAGGAACACACTCTCGAGCCACATATCATAAGAGGATTACCAGTCTAGGCTAAATCCTTTATATAATGTAAGCTCGGAGGAGCTTAATTAGGATTACCAGTCTAGGCTAAACCCTAATCATAACGTATGCTCGGGAGGTATTATACTAGGATTACCCGTCCAGGCTAAATCCTTTCTATAACAAGGTCAATGGGATTACTCGTTGGAGCTAAATCCCGTCCACAACAAATGCATGACCTTATTAATTTTGGGAAAGCGCATATATTCATCAGAATTCAACATTCAATCGGGACTAACCCTTTATCACCATTTCAAGCATGTAGCAAGTTTTCCATCATAGCATACAAGACACATTAACATAAATCACATTACCTACAAACACAACATTCAATTAACATAATTACATGTCCAATTAAGTTACACGAACTTACCTCGACACTTGTTCGCGTTAGAAATCTACTAATCTGAAACCTTTTTTTCCTCGATCTAACCTCGAATTAGTGTTTTCTGGATCTGTATAAATGAATTTAACCATCAATTTCATACATTTCATATTTAAATGGTCTCAAATTATTTCCTAGGCAAAATTACCATTTTGCCCCTAACTTTTCCATAAATTCTGATTTTGTCCCTAGGCCCGGAAAATGAAACTTGTGCAAATTACTCCCTATCCCAAGCCTAACCAAATCCCTATTACAAATTTCCAGCACATGTATTCATAAAATTTTAGAATTTTTCATCAAATTTTACAACTTTTCATTTTACTCCCTAAATCATGTTTTCATTAAAAATCACTTTGTAAAAGTTGCTTATCTATCAATAATCTTTCATTTTCTACCATAAATTTCTAATTTCCAACATAATACATCCATGACCCATTTTCATACTTTGAAAACTTTTCAAATTAATCCTCCAAATAGGGAGATTAAACTATCTCGATTCTAAAAATATCAAAATTACTGAAAACGGGACAAGGAAACTTACCCAATTAGGCTTTGAAAGTTTCTCCTCTCTCTCCTAGGGTTTCCATAAAATTTTAGGTTAAAGATGACAATAATAAGATGATATTTTCTTTTATCATCTTTTAATTAATTAAATTTTTGCTATTTCCAATTTAGTTCTTGACCTTTTTCTATAATTCCATGGATGAGTCACCATGAGAAATCTACATACTTTTCTTAATGGTCTAATTACCATATAAGGACCTCTAGTTTTGAATTCCATACCTATTTGATCCTTATAGCTACTAGAATTCAACTTTTATATTTTATGTGATTTAGTCATTCTCGTAATTAGGCACTAAATAGATAAAATTTTCATGTCAAAATTTTCATATGTCACGTCTATCATATTACGAACCATATAATAAAATAAAAATAAATTATATTTCGGGTCGGATCTATGGTCCCGAAACCACTGTTTCGATTTCACTAAAAAATGGGTTGTTACAACTCTACTCTGTTAGGGATTTTCGTCCTCGAAAATCTTACCAGTAAAAAGATTCGGGTATTGCTTTCTCATAGTTTCCTTCAGCTCCCAGGTAGCCTCTTCTATACCGCGTCGTTGCCAAAGAACTTTTACCAAAGTTACATTTTTATTTCTTAACTCTTTTGTTTCCTGAGCTAAGATTTTGATTGGTTCCTCACCATATGTCATATCTGGCTGGACCTCTACCTCTGTCGGAGAGATAACATGTGAAAGGTCGGATTGATACCGTCGTAGCTTAGACACATGAAAAACATTATGAATTTGATCAAGCTCTAGTGGTAAATCTAATCGATATGCAACCGGTCCAATTCTTTCTGTAATCTCATATGGTCCAATGAACCATGGACTCAATTTCCCTTTACGACCAAACCGGAGTACTTTCTTCCAAGGCGACACTTTCAAGAATACTTTGTCACCAACCTGAAATTCTATCTCTTTTCTTTTTAAATCTGCATAAGACTTTTGCCGATCCGAGGCTACTTTCAAGCTATCTCGAATTACCTTAACTTTTTCCTCGGTCTCTCAGAACAAGTCAACTCCGTGTAACTTTTTCTCACTGAGTTTTGTCCACTATAATGGAGTCCTACATTTGCGACCGTACAAGGCTTCATACGATACCATTTTAATACTAGACTGATAACTGTTATTATAAGAAAATTCAACCAAAGGCAAATACCTTTCCCAGTTACCTTCAAAATCAAGTACACAACAACGAAGCATATCTTCCAAGATCTGTATTACCCATTCAGATTGATCATCTGTTTAGGGATGAAATACAGTGCTAAAGTGTAACTGAGTACCCAGAGCTTCTTGCAACTTGCTCCAGAATCGAGATGTAAACTGAGGATCTCTATTTAAAATGATGGGGACAGGCACTCGATGCAATCTAACAATCTTAGAAACATATAACTCAACCAATCTATCCAATGAATAATCCATACGTACTGGAATAAAGTGTGCAGAATTTGTCAATCGATCAACAATTACCCAAATGGCATCTTTCTTCTTTGCAGACAGGGGTAATCCCGATACAAAATCCACAGTAATTCTCTCCCATTTCCATTCCAATATCGTAACTGGCTGTAATAGTCCAGAAGGCAACTGATGTTTAGCTTTTACTTGCTGACATATCAAACATTTAAATACGAACTCAAAAATATCCTATTTCATTCCCGGCCACCAATACATCTTTTTTTAGATCATTATACATTTTATTACTACTAGGATGCATAGACATGTTACCATTATGAGCTTCATTCAAAATCTTCTGTATAACAAACAACCATTAGTCCCGATTTGAAATTCTAAGTCAGGAGTCGATTCACTTTGTACGCGTCTTGCTTGCAACTTGCTATCATTTTCCTGGGCTTCAAAAAATTGCTGTAAAAACATTGGTCTAGCTTTTAACTCAGCTAGGATTGAACCATCATCAGACAACGACAATCGAGTATTCATTGCTCGTAAAGCATACAGGGATTTTTTGCTCAAAGCATCATTACACTGGCTTTTCCCAGATGGTAGTCAATAACAAGATCATAATCTTTCAATAACTCAAGCCATCTGCGCTCTCTCAAATTCAAATCATTCTGTGACATCAAATATTTCAGGCTTTTATGATCAGTTAATATGTGACATTTTTCACCAAATAAGTAATGCCGCCAGATTTTCAATGCGAACACTATGGCTGCCAATTCAAGGTCATGTGTCGTGTAGTTCTTTTCATGTGGCTTTAGTTGTCGTGAGGCATAAACTACTACTTTGCCAGCTTGCATCAAAACATAGCCTAAAACATGTAATGACGCATCACTGTAAACTACAAATTCTTTACCCCGATTCTGGCTGAACTAACATTGGAGCTTCTATCAATAAAGCTTTTAATTTGTCAAAACTCTGCTGACATTTATCAATCCACTCAAACTTTACATCTTTCTGTAGTAAACGAGTCATTGGAGAAGCTATCATTGAGAAACTTTTTACAAATCTTCGATAGTAATGAGCTAGTCCCAGAAAACTTCAGACTTCAGACACATTCTTCGGTGGCTTCCAATTAACAATGGCTGAAAGTTTATTTAGGTCTACTCTAACACCTTCAGAAGATACTATATGCCCAAGAAAACTAACTTCCCGTAGCCAAATTCACATTTACTGAATTTGGCATACAATTATTTCTCTCTCAAGGTTTGTAACACTATTCTCAAATGCTCAGCATGTTCATTTTCATCTCGGGAGTAAACCAAAATATCATTTATAAATACCACCACAAACTTTTCCAAATACGGACTGAAAATCATGTTCATCAAATCCATAAACACTGTAGGTGCATTTGTCAAGCCGAATGGCATCACAAGAAACTCATAGTGTCCATACCTGGTTCTAAAAGCTGTCTTAGGCACATCAAATTCTTTTACCCGTAATTGAAAATAGCCAGAACGAAGATCAATCTTTGAGAATACAGTGTCACATTTCAACTAGTCAAATAAGTCATCAATACGAGACAATGGATACTTTTTCTTTATTGTGACTTTGTTGTACTGTCTGTAATCAATACACAGCCTCAACGACCCATCCTTCTTCTTTACAAATAGGCCCGACGCACCCCAAGGTGAGAAACTAGGTCAAGCAAAACCTCTGTCAATCAACTCCTGTAATTGTGCCTTCATCTCTTTCAATTCTGTAGGAGCCATTCTATAAGGTGCTATAGATATTGGTGTCATTTCCGGAACGAGATCTATAGAGAATTCCACTTCTCTATCTGGTGGTAAACCAGGTAATTCTTCTGGGAATACATAAGGAAATTCACATACGACTGGTACTGATTGAATCTTTGACTCAAACACTTTCGTATCCAACACATACGCAAGATAAGCATCATAACCTTTTCTGACATATTTCTACGCTGATAATGCTGAAATCACATTAGGTAACTCATCTAGTTTATCAGATTCAACATGAAGCGATTCACCATTCTGATATTTCAATACAATATATTTCTGCTTACAATTAACCATTGCATCATACCGGGTTAACCAATCCATTCCCAAAATCACATCAAATTAATCAAATGACATTAACATTAAGTTAGCTGGAAAGCAAATACCTTTTACCATCAATGGATAGTTTTACAGACCTTATCTACCATAACACACTGGCCTAGGGGGTTTGAAACTTTAACCACAAATTTGGTGAATTCAACAGGTAAATTTTTAACAGTCACTAAGTTCGTGCATATATATGAATGTGTGGAACCAAGATCAATCAATGTAGTAATATCAGTATCAAGTAGAGAAAAAGTACCAGAAATGCCGTCTCGTGCAGAGGCATCTTCTCTAGCACGAATGGCATATGTTCTTGAAGGCGCTCGTGCCTCAAATCTAACTGTTGTATCCTTGGTAGTACTTCGACTACTACCAACATTGCCGGGACGACGGGGTGGTCTACCTCTCGAGGCAGGATTACTAGGCTTTGGAGCTGGTTCTATCTCTTTTTCAACTCTTTCAAGACAATCTCTAAGAAAATGCTCAAGTGAACCACATCCGAAACAAACTCCACTTCTGGACCAACATTCCCCATGATGGAATTTGTTACAATGTTTACATTTCGGTTTGGGATTACCAACACTACCCACACTGGTCACAGATGGAGATGAAGACCTCGAGTTAGAATGTTGAGAGCCCCGCTCTCTTCCAGAATACCCCGTAGAGGTAGTAACACGATCATAATACCTCTTTAATTTCGTAGAAGCAAATGATTGTAACTTACTCATAGTTCTTTTTCCTAAAACTCAAGCCTCTCTTTCGGCTTGTTTCTTTTCCTTACTCAATTCCTCAGCTTTTTGGGCTCAATCGGCTAACACCGCAAATTCCCTTATTTCAAGAATTCCACTCAATAACTTGATATCTTCATTTAGGCCCTTTTCAAAGCATTTACATATTTTAGCCTTGGTTAAAACCCATTCTCTGGCATACTTGCTCAACCGAACAAATTTACATTCATATTCGGATACAGTCATGTTTCCTTATTTGAGCTTG
The DNA here is from genome assembly GCA_005393395.2 of Gossypium australe. Lineage (NCBI taxonomy): Eukaryota > Viridiplantae > Streptophyta > Magnoliopsida > Malvales > Malvaceae > Gossypium > Gossypium australe. The sequence continues at coordinate 83,238,308 of CM016619.1, read as the reverse complement.
AGAAACTTTTTCTTTTTCTGATCCATAAATCTTTGACTCACATACTTCTCCTGAATTCAGCTTGGAAGAATTCCCATGTGACATTCTCTCTCGATACTACTGAAGTTATGGTATTCCACCAATAATGAGCTGTATCTTTCAGTAGAGATACCGCACATTTCAGACATTTAACAGGCGTGTAGGATAGTTCATCAAAAGCCCGGAAGATTTTTTCTAGCCAAAACTCAGCCCTTTTCGGATCATCATCTGCGGTAGCTCTAAATTCTTCCGCCCCATGCTTGCGGATTTTGTCTATCGGAGGCTTACCAATTCTAACAAGTTCGGCACCCTGTGGTACCTCAAGAATCAGTTGGGGAGTAGGTGGGGGAGGTTGTTGTACAGCAGGGTTTGTTCTCAGATACTGAGTAAACCATTCATTCATCATTTGAAGGAAGGCTTGTTTTGCCTCCTCACTTTGGCCCTCAGACGCGGGCCTTTCTCTACCAGACGCAGACGCAACTCTTTGTACAAAAGCTGAAGCATTGCTCTCAGCTTCCTCGGATTCAGCTCTAGCTCAGTTGGATGACATTACTATATGAAAAACACATTTAAAATGATCAGGTGTCATCACACTATCACAATTTATATAATGGCATGTATAGCTAAACTCGTGTTTGCTATGTCAAATGCGAGAGTCGTCTAAACCGTAGCTCTGATACCACTAAATGTAACACTCTTAACCCATATCCATCGTCGAAATAGGGTTTCGGAGCATTACCAGAACATTCAGAATATTTTTCTATTAAACTACGAAAATTTACTATTCATTTTCTGAGATCATTTATAATGTCCCTTGATCGGGCCCTCGAGGCCCAATACGAGCATTAGAATCGAATCGAGACTTAATCGAAACTTCAACGAATTTTTTACAAAATTACAAAATTTTTCTAACGTGCAAGACTCACACGCCCATGTGGTCCAAGGGACACGCCCGCGTGGCCTTGGAACATGCCCGTGCTATAGGCCGTGTTCGATTTAGGGTGCTCTCTGACTTGCGCCATACGGCCATGCCACATGCCAGAGTGTTAAGCTGTGTGGATAGTTAAATTAATTCAAATTAGGTGCAGGTTTCACACGGCTAAGACACACGCTCGTGTTTTGGCCGTATGGCACACACGACTAACACACATACCTGTGTCTCTACCTATGTGCCCAATTCTGAGCATTTTGTTTCTCAAAATTAAGGTGCAGGGGACACACGGCCTAACTACATGCCCGTGTTACCAGGTCATGTGTAACACATGGTCTAGACACACGCCCGTGTGTCTACCCATGTGGACAAAATGAAGCCATTTCTAGCTTCATTACTCACCCAAAATTTCACCCAAGACTTGCACTTGAAACACATATTCAATACCAACCAATTCAAGCACTCAAATTGGGCAATTTCTATCATTCAAAATAGCATATCCCTACATGCATAACTGTTTATGGACTTACCTTGGAACATCTTAGGCATTCACAACATTGATCACACAATCTTAACATAACACGTGTATATGAATATATCATAATAATCTACTTAGTCATACCAAAATGAACCATTACTAGCTATTCCAATTGCCAGGTTACAAAATAACATTTCAAGCCACTATTGGCCAAGTTGTCCTATACATGCCATTATACCCAAAATGACTTCAATAAATATACCCAAAATGCTAGTTGATAGTATGACGATGCTCCAATGATCTCCAACCCTCGCGAGCTTCCGAGCACTATAAAACAAGGGAAAAATAAATTGAGTAAGCATTACATACTTAGTAAGTTTGTATAACGAAAACTAAACTTACGAATCTTACTTATTAAAATCTAGGCATACAATGTTATGTTTCCATCCATTTGGCTAAATTTCCAAATCACATACATTCAATCAAACATGTTAGTCACTAAAATCTTAATATCAATCAAGTAACATAGATGAGCTCATCAAGCAATACTCTTTCGATTCATTATCATATCATCTCAAGATTTTCATGCCATGTCAGGAGTTTTATGTCCGTCGAATCATTGAATTCTGATGGATGTTTAAGTAGTACACTCGAAGTGTATGATTCAATAATTCGCCAATTTCTTATTCAAGGGTACCCAATAGGGCACTCAACCAAAGAACACACTCTCGAGCCACATATCGTAAGAGGATTACCAGTCCAGGCTAAACCTTAATCATAACGTATGCTCGAGAGGTATTATACAGGAATTACCTGTCTAGGCTAAATCCTTTATATACTAAGGTCAATGGGATTACTCGTCCGAGCTAAATCCCGTCCGTAACAAATGCAGGACCTTATTAATTTCGGGAAAGCGCATATATTCATCCGAATTCAACATTCAATAGGAACTAACACTTTATCACCATTTCAAGCATGTAGCAAGTTTTCCATCATAGCATACAAGTAAAACACAATAACATAAATCACATTACCTACAAACACAACATTACAATTAACATAATTACATGCCCGATTAAGTTACACGAACTTACCTCGACACTTGTTCGTGTTAGAAATGTACTAATCTGAAACCTTTTCTTTTCCTCAATCTAACCTCAAATTAGTGTTGTTCGAATCTATATAAATGCATTTAACCATCAATTTCATACATTTCATATTTAAATGGACTCAATTTACGTCCTAGGTAAAATTAACATTTTTCTCCTAACTTTTCCATAAATTCTGATTTTGTCCCTAGGCCTCGAAAATGAAACTTGTGCAAATTACTCCCTATTCCAAGCCTAACCAAAGCCCCATTACAATTTTTCCAGCACATGTATTCAAAAAATTCCAGAATTTTTCATCAAAATTTACAACTTTTCATTTTAGTCCCTAAATCATGTTTTCATTAAAAATCACTTTGTAAAAGTTGTTTATCTATCAATAATCTTTCATTTTCTACCATAAATTTCTAATTTCCAACAGAATACATCCATGACCCATTTTCATACTTTGAAAACTTTTCAAATTAATCCCTCAAATAGGGAAATTAAGCTATCCTGATTCTAAAAATATCAAAATTAGTAAAAACGGGACAAGGAAACTTACACAATTAGACCTTGAAAGTTTCTCCTCTCTCTCCTAGGGTTTCCATAAATTTTTAGGTTAAAGATGACAATAATAAGATGATATTTTCTTTTATCATCTTTTAATTAATTAAATTTTTGCTATTTCTAATTTAGTCCTTGAACTTTTTCTATAATTCCATCGATGAGTCACCATGAAAAATTTACATACTTTTCTTAATGGTCTAATTACCATATAAGGACCTCTAGTTTTGAATTCCATAGCTATTTGATCCTTATAGCTACTAGAATTCAACTTTCACATTTTATGCGATTCAATCCTTCTCATAATTAGGCACTAAATCGATAAAATTTTCATGTCAAAATTTTCACATGCCACGTCTATCATATTACGGACCATATAATAAAATAAAAATAAAAATAAATTATATTTCGGGTTGGATCTGTGGTCCCGAAACCACTATTCCGATTTCACTGAAAAATGGGTTGTTACACTTATGATTAGTGTAGATGATACACCTTTCACCATACATATAATGCCTCTAGATCTTTAACGCGAAAACAACAGCAAGCAAATTGAGATCATGCATTGGATAATTCCCCTCTTGTGTCTTAAGCTGACGTGACGCATAAGCCACAACCTTACTATCTTGCATCAGTACACATCCCAAACCGACGTGCGATGCTTCATTGTACACCACAAACTCTTTACCAGATTCAGGCTGTATCAGAATAAGAGCCTGAGTCAGAATAGACTTGAGTTTTTGAAGCTTGATTGCTCCGCATCAGTCCAGACAAAAGGAACCCTATTGCGCAGAAGCTTAGTTAAATGTGCTACAATCAGAGAGAACCCCTCGACAAACCACCGATAATAACCCGCAAGTCCCCAAAAACTGCGAATCTCAGATACGTTCTTCGGTTGTTTCCAATCAAACACAACCCCAATATTTCTTGGATCAACTCGGATCCCTTCAGCAGAAACCACGTTCCCTAGAAAAGTTACTTCACGCAACTAGAACTCACACTTGCTCAATTTAGCGTATAGTTGTTTCTCTTGGGGTATCTGAAGCACTACTCTCAGATGCTCGTCATGTTCATCCTCAGTCTTATAATAAACCAAAATATCATCGATGAAGACTATGACGAGCTGATCCAGATATGGCTGAAACACTCGGTTCATCAGATCCATGAATGCAGCTGGAGCATTCGTCCGACCAAAAGACATAACTAGCAACTACTAATGTCCATAATGATTTCAAAATGTAGTCTTATGAACATCGACTTCCTTAACTATAAGCTGGTGATACCCAGATTGAAGATCAATTTTCGAAAACATAGAAGCCCCTCAGACCTAATCAAACAGGTTGTCGATCTTCAGAAGTGGATACTGATTCTTCACAGTCAGTTTATTCAACTACTGGTAGTCAATGCACATCCTCATGATCATGTAACGCCCCGAATTTGGGCCTAGTAAAATTGGGCCTATTGGGCTTTGGGTCTCAGAAAATTTTTAAGTGAGCAAGAAAATGACTAATGACATGACGGCTTTAAATGTTTAATGAATTTGGAGTGTCTAGGTTGTTGGAGAAGCTTTGGGTTCGAGTTTTGTGGTGGAGGATTCTTAATTTAATTAATTAAGGAATCAGGGTTGTGAGTTGTGGGCTTTTAAATAAAAATAAGTGAAAAATGGCACAAAGAAGCCTGTGGTGAAGTGGCTAAGTGACGCCACTAGGGTGTAGAGAGGTGGCAACATATGCATGCAGAAAGGTCTCAGGTTTGAGTGCTAGCTTAGCTTTATTTTGGAGTTTAATTTTAGGCTTCTAGAAGGTTGGAAGTGGCGTGTAGAGGGACTCTAAGGAGAAATGATCAGTAGAGAGAATTTAGGAGAAGGATAAGGGAGATATCATGAAGAAAAATTAGGAGATGATCAGTGGATGAAGTGGTGCCGAATTGGACTTTAGGGGTGGCTAAGTTCCGGCTATAGGCTATATAAATGTGTGTGTGTCGATTCTGGGGTCCTAGGTAATGCTGAATTTTCCATTCTTTTTCATTTTCTTGCCGAAACCTTTTTTTTCCACAATCGAAAATACCTTACCTTGCTGCCAAAATCTCCTATAGCCGAATCCCTTTTTGTCGAATTCTCTCATAGCCAAACTCTTTTATTGCCGAAGTATCATCATCTTCTCTTGCCGAAATCCCTAGTAGTGCCGAATCTTTGTTGTTTTTCTCCATCTCAAATCGATTGTTATCTACTCTCAGTCAAGGTTAAAAGTCGAATCTAGTTCAGTAGCTATCTAGGTCGAAGGATCTAAGGTTGGATTCGGTAAGTATTCTGTTAACCCCCTTAGTGTGTTTTGTTAAAAGCCGAAGGGCTATCTAACTTCTCATTGTCATTAATCTTGTATTAACAAGGGTAAGGTTCAGAGATCACAAGCATGGTAAGGATCGTTAGCAAAGTGTAAGTGTACTCAAATCGATTATGGTTTAAGTAAATGGCTGAATGTGAGTATGATCTATAGGGGTGACTTGTGTAGATTATGAGTCACTCGAAGTTTGATGGTGTATGTCTGAGTGCAGATCTAAGGGATACTCGTGATTAGCAGCTAAGGAAGGGCTATTGGAACGTGTGGCACACGGTAAGGTTACGGTAAGGCTTCGACTTTTGGTAAATATTTTGATTAAGTATGGGTGATTGATTCAAGGTTGGTTGGTTGTAGGTTCAAGACCAATGATAGTATAGCACGTCGCAATAACCAGGTGTGTACAAACACTACACACACATGATATCGGCAATGCCGAAAAGCTAAAAAGCTAAAAGTGGCTAAATGGGCCCAGTGGGCCTTGAGGCTAAGTTTGATGAAATTGATTGATTTGGTTATATGAATTGAGTTAGTTATGCATGTTACATGATCTGGAATTGTTTTGGGCCTAATAGGCCATATGAATAAGATATGGGCCTAATGGGCCATAAGGATGTAATTTGGGCTTAATGGGCTATATGAATGTGAAATGGGCTTGATGGGCTTTATGGGGACGTAAACAAGTATGCTAGGGTTTAATGGACTTTAGGCCTAGTTTTAAACAACTCTTAAACCGCATAAGGCTTACTTTAATAATCAACATGTCCGGGGACAAGTCACTGGGTTAGAGTGTGGCAATGGACATATGCATGTCTAGGATTGGATCTAGGGAGAGCTTGGTACTTAAGCGGTCCTAGCAACCCACCTTCTCTTGTCTGGAATCCTACCAGGTGCGTAGTGTCTGTTTACTTTAGCCGCAAGGACTTGTTAATGGGCCAAAGTTTATAACTAAAACCCGAGAGGGACCAAAATACCCTTGATTTGAAAATTACCAAAACATCCTTAGATTTGCAAAATTACAAAAATACCCCCGATTTGTAAAATTACCAGAATACCCTTGATTGACAGAAATACCAAAATATCCCTAATTTACAAAATATCCAAAATACCCCTGTTTTGCAAAATTAGCTAAATACCCCTATAGGGTAGAATTTCGAAAATACCCCTGGGTAGTGAAATGACTAAAATACCCCTAAGTGCTTAATGTGTGAAAATGTGTATGTTGCATTCATGAAATATATGTTGCATTTGGGTGGGTTTGATGATACGGAGGAAGATATATGAGGATCGCATAGTCGCTTGATGACCGTGGATCCACAGGTGGCTTTAAGCCCATTATATGCTTAGCAGCCTTGCTGCAACGTTGAGTAGTGCCGCTGTTGGTGCTACCTTTGGAGTGTAGGGATGGGTGGGTTGAGATTTATATCCCCACAAGAGTGTAAGGTTGGAAGGGAAATGGAGTGCAGGGTTGGATTTGGGATGGGTGCATTGCATTCATGTGATACTGATGTGATATGAGGTCGTTGTGGGCTAAGGCCCAAGACCACCGTTTTTGATAGGGCTTAGGCCCAATGTAATAATTGTATGTTGATTGGATTACCAAGGGTCGTACACACTGAGTTTTGAAACTCACACCCTTTTTATTAAATGCTTCAGGTGATCCTAAGTAGACGACTCGACGTGGAAGAGGACTCGGAGGTGGCCACACAGTAAGCAGTTCTTAATTTGTTTTGAAAGACTTAGTTTTAAATTACTTTGTTTACATTGGGTTGTAATAAGGCCTTGTACTCCGATTTGACTTTAGATTTTGAGTTTTGTTGTTTTTGTTTCAACTGTTTACTTAATTGTTGAACCTGGATAAATTTCTTAAATTTAAACATGGGCTTTTATCATTACTTAGCAAGATTCAAGGATTTTAGGCTTTTAGGCCTTAAAATTTTAACTTAGCAAAACCCTTTTGAATTATGCCTTTGATGTGACATTCTCGGATTCAGCCATAACGTTTGGAACGGGTCTGGGGGTGTTACATTTAGTGGTATCAAAGCCCGATTGCAAAGCTCGGGCTGTAAAATGGGCCTTAGATTTTGGGTTTTAAAAACAAATAGATTAAAATATTTTACAGAATTCTTGGAGTGTGGTTCACCGAGCCCTCGACGTCGATCTAAGTAAGTTTTTCTGTTATTACACTTGTTTAAATTACTAAACTGTATTTAGATATTGGGCTACTTTAAACAATAGGTTCTTAGAGACTAATGCCCGTAGGAAACTTAAGCCTGTAGTGGATTTACGACTGTGAAACAACTTTTAAAATTGTTACTTACGTAAGACATGTGCTTTAAACAGTGGAACTATGAACTAATTTCATAAGAATTCTAATCCAGAAATACGCACGCAACGATGAGCACTAGAAAAGGTGCAAGAGGCCGCGGCAGAGGCCGTGGAAGTGTTATTAAAATTAGAGTGCGCAGCGAAAACATAGTGGTGCGATTAATAGAGCTGGAAATTTTGAGGACGAAGTTTCTTTAGGGGGTAGAATTGTAACGCCTCAAATTTGGGCTTAGTAGAATTGGGCCTATTAGGCTTTGGGCTTTAGGTCTCAGAAAATTTTTAAGTGAGCAAGAAAATGACAACTGACATGACGGCTTTAAAGGTTTAATGAATTTGGAGTGTCTAGGTTGTTGGAGAAGCTCTGGGTTCGAGTTTTGTGGTGGAGGATTCTCAATTTAATTAATTAAGGAATCAGGGTTGTGAGTAGTGGGCTTTTAAATAGAAATAAGTGAAAAATGGCATAAAGAAGCCTGTGGTGAAGTGGCTAAGTGATGCCACTAGGGTGTAGAGAGGTGGCAACATATGCATGCAGAAAGGTCTTAGGTTTGAGTGCTAGCTTAGCTTTATTTTGGAGTTTAATTTTAGGCTTCTAGAAGGCTGGAAGTGGCGTGTAGAGGGACTCTAATGAGAAGTGATCAATGGAGAGAATTTAGGAGAAGGATAAGGGAGATATCATGGAGAAAAATTAGGAGATGAGCAATGGATGAGTGGTGCCGAATTGGACTTTAGGGGTGGCTAAGGTCCGTCTGTAGGCTATATAAACGTGTGTGTGTCGATTCTGGGGTCCAAGGTAATGCCAAATTTACCGTTCTTTTTCTTTTCCTTGCCGAAACCTTATTTTTCCACAACCGAAAATACCTTGCCTTGTTGCCGAAATCTCCTATAGCGGAATCCCTTTTTGCGGAATTCTCTCATAGCCAAACTCTTTTATTGCCGAAGTATCATCACCTTCTCTTGCCGAAATCCCTAGTAGTGTCGAAATCCCTAGTAGTGTTGAATCTTTGCTGTTTTCCTCCATCACAAATCGATTGTTATCTACCCTCAGTCAAGGTTAAAAGTCGAATCTCGTTCAGTAGCTATTAGGCCGAAAGATCTAAGGTTGGATTAGGTAAGTATTCTGTTAACCCCCTTAGTGTGTTTTGTTAAAAGTCGAAGGGCTATCTAACTTCTCATTGTCGTTAATCTTGTATTAACAAGGGTAAGGTTCAGAGATCACAAGCGTGGTAAGGATGGTTAGCAAAGTGTAAGTGTACTCAACTCGATTATGGTTTAAGTAAATGGCCGAATGTGAGTATGATCTATAGGGGTGACTTGTGTGGATTATGAGTCACTTAAAGTTTGATGGTGTATGTCTGAGTGCAGATCTAGGGGATACTCGTGATTAGTAGCTAAGGAAGGGCTATTAGAACGTGTGGCACACGGTAAGGTTACGGTAAGGCTTCGGCTTTTGGTAAATATTTTGATTAAGTATGGGTGATTGATTCAAGGTCGGTTGGTTGTAGGTTCAAGACCAAGGATAGTATAGCACGTCGCAGTAACCAGGTGTGTACAAACACTACATACACATGATATCGGCAATGCTGGAAAGCCGAAAAGCCGAAAGTGGTTATGCATGAATTTGATTGATTTGGTTATATGAATTGAGTTAGTTATGCATGTTAAATGATCTGGAATTATTTTGGGCCTAATAGGCCATATGAATGAGATTTGGGCCTAATGGGCCATAAGGATGTGATTTGGGCTTAATGGCCCAGTGGGCCATGAGGCTAAGTTTGATGAAATTGATTGATTTGGTTATATGAATTGAGTTAGTTATGCATGTTAAATGATCTGGAATTATTTTGGGCCTAATAGGCCATATGAATGAGATTTGGGCCTAATGGGCCATAAGGATGTGATTTGGGCTTAATGGGCTATACGAACGTGAAATGGGCTTGATGGGCTTTATGGGGATGTAGACTAGTATGCTAGGATTTAATGGACTTTAGGCCTAGTTCTGAACAACTCTTAAATCGCATAAGACTTAGTTTAATAATCAACATGTCCGGGGACAAGTCGCTGGGTTAGAGTGTGGCAATAGACATATGCATGTCTAGGATTGGATCTAGGGATAGCTTGGTACTTAAGAGGTCCTAGCGACCCATCTCCTCTTTTCTGGAATCCTACCTGGTGCGTAGTGTCTGTTCACTTTAGCCACAAGGACTTGTTAATGAGCCAAAGTTTATAATTAAAACCCGAGAGGGACCAAAATACCTTTAGTTTAAAAATTTCCAAAATATCCTTAGATTTGCAAAATTACTAAAATACGCCCGATTTGTTAAATTACCAGAATACCCTTGATTTGTAGAATTACTAAAATATCCCTGATTTACAAAATTTCCAAAATACCCCTATTTTGCAAAATTAGCTAAATACCCCTGTAGGGTAGAATTACGAAGATACCCCTGGGTAGTGAAATGACTAAAATACCCCTAAGTGCTTAATGTGTGAAAAATGTGTATGTTGCATTCATGAAATATATGTTGCATTCATGAAATATATGTTGCATTTGGGTGGGTTTGATGATACGGAAGAAGATATGTGAGGATCGCATAGTCGCTTGACGACCGTGGATCCATCGGTGGCTTTAAGCCTATTATATACTTAGCAGCCTTGCTGCAATGTTGAGTAGTACCACTATTGGTGCTACCTTTGAAGTGTAGGGATGGGTGGGCTGATATTTATATCCCCACAGGAGTGTAAGGTTGGAAGGGAAATGGAGTGCAGGGTTGGATTTGGGATGGGTGCATTGCATTCATGTGATACTGATGTGATATGAGGTCGTTGTGGGCTAAGGCCCAAGACCACCGTTTTTGATAGGGCTTAGGCCCAATGTAATAATTGTATGTTGATTGGATTACCAAGGGTCGTACACACTGAGTTTCAAAAGTCACACCCTTTTTATTAAATGCTTCTGGTGATCCTAAGTAGACGACTCGATGTGGAAGAGGACTCGGAGGTGGCCACACAGCAAGCAGTTCTTAATTTGTTTTAAAAGACTTAGTTTTAAATTACTTTGTTTCCCTTGGGTTGTAATAAGGCCTTGTACTCCGATTTGACTTTAGATTTTGAGTTTTGTTGTTTTTGTTTCAACTGTTTACTTAATTGTTGAACCTGGATAAATTTCTTAAATTTAAACATGGGCTCTTATCATTACTTAACAAGATTCAAGGATTTTGGGCTTTTAGGCATTAAAATTTTAACTTAGCAAAATCATTTTGAATTATGCCTTTGATGTGACATTCGTGGAGTCGGCCATAACGTCTGGACCGGGTCTGGGGATGTTACAGGTCATATCCTTCTTCTTTACAAATAGAATCGGTGCCCCCCATAGAGACACACTAGGACGGATGAAACCACGATCCAAAAGCTCTTGAAGTTGAGCCTTAAGCTCTGTAAGCTCCTTCGGTGCCATTCGGTAGGAGCGATGGACATCAGAGCTGTACCCGATAGAAGCTCAATGTCAAACTCAATTTATCGATTCGAAGGTAAACACGGTAACTCAAGAAAGAAATCCAAAAAATCCCTCACGATTTTGATATCTCCGATATAAGAATCCTCAAAAATAGAAACATTGACGTAAGCCAAACACGCCTCACACCCTTTCCGAACCAATTTCTCAGCCATAAGAGCGAAGATCACATTGGACAGATAAACTCGATGCTCACCGGTCACAACCCCCTCCTTATCATCCTCAGTCCTCAGAACAACCTTCTTAGTTGCGCAATCCAAACTAAATTGGTGCTCAACAAACCGGTCTATACCCAGAATTAATTCAAACTCCCCAAACGGAAGCTCCATCAAATTTTTCAGAAATACGACCCCTTGCACTTCTAACGGAACATTCCTATAAAGTTGGTTAACCCGAACAGACTGCCCTAAAGGACTCAGTACAATAACCTCACTAGAAGTGCTTTCAACAAAAATCCCCATGTTTTCAAAAATGAAACTAGCTACATAAGAGTGTAGAACCTATGTCTATCACAGTAATATAAAGTACATAAAAAAAAGGAACGTACCAGTGATAACGTCAGGAGCGTCTCTATCCTCTCTGCATCGAGCGGCATAAACCAATGTAGACTGCCTCACCTCTGTTTGACTAGCACCCTTGCTAGTGCTCTCTATCCTCGGCCCATACCATTACCACCCCTAGCCGATCCACGGCCCCTAGGTGTCTGCTGAACTGCCCTCTGAGGCTGTACAAAACTCGATCCTATAGCTTGCATCTGATCAGCCCGCTGTGGACACTCCCTAATATGATGCTTGAAGGATCCACACCTCAAACAAGCCCCTAACCTCCTCCAACACTCGCTTAGATGGTGCCTACCACAATCTCCACATGGCTGAATCCTAGTAGAAGCAACAAGAAGCCCCACACTAACCAGCCCATCAGGTTTGGCCCATTTCTTAGGCCTTTGAACAGAATTAGAGGGCACTGAATACCTTTTATCCTTTTACTCTTTCTCGGTCTCGATTTTGGTGCTCCACGTGCTTAACTTCCTTGGCGATCTTCACCTTATCCACAAGAACAGAAAAATCGCGCTCTCTTTATGGAGCAATCAAAACCCTCAAAATGTCTTTCAAATCATCCTCAAAACAGGCACATTTCTCATACTCAGATGCCACCAACCCTCGAGTGTAGTGGCTCAACCTCAAAAACTCGGCCTCATACTCGACCACAGATCTATGAACTTGCGTGAGATTCATGAACTCATGCCTACGAGCATCCACATAGCTCACCCCCACATACTTCCCTTAAAAAGTAGTCTTGAAGAAGTCCCAGTTCAGACGATCTGGCAGAGTACCCTCCTCAACCTATAACCACCACTGTTATGCCTCATCACGAAGTAAGGAGACTGCACCCTTTAGTTTCTGCTCGGGAGTATAGTCTATATCATTCATAATCCTCTTGGTGGCCTCCAACAAATACTCGGCCACAGTAGGGGCGACTCCAGTGGCACCCCTAAACAGCTCAACACTATTGGACCGGAGTCGTTCAGTTACCGACCCACGGCCCCTAGACCCAGAATAGGGTCTAATGACTCTCTCCAAAACCCTCAACATGGCTTGGGACAGTGCGTCATCCCCAACTGAATGGCTTTGAGACCCAGTCTTAGTATCAGTTGAAATTGGTGTCTCACTCGTGTCTAAATTTGGTATACTGCCTAGAGAGGAAGACTCAGCTCGAGCCCTCCTACGGCCTCTACGATGGTCATGTAACAACCTGTTTTTAGTGAAATCAAAATAGTGATTTTGGAACAATAAATTTGAAGTAGAAATATTTATTTTATTATTATTTTAATCTCTACGGTATGTTAATAGAGTCATATGAAAATTTCGTTAAGAAATTTTAACGTTTGCATCCTTAAATCGATAAAAAGGACTAAATCGCGTAAAGTATAAAAGTTGAGTTCTAATAGTTAAAGGTATTAAATAGCTATGGAACTTTAAATTAGATGTCCTTATATGGTAAATAACCCATTAATATGTTAATGGATGATAATGGCTTAGCAATTTTGTAATTTGAATTAATTATAATGGTTAATTAAGTAAATGGGTAATTAAATGATATATTAATAAAACAAAACAATTTTATTATGTTCATCTTCTTCAAAACACACCCAAAAACCGATTCTACTTGGAGAACATAGAGCTAAGGTTTGGCCAAGCTTCAAATTCCAATTGGTAAGTGATTTTTGTCCAGTTTTTAATGATTTCTATGTTTTTGGAATCGTTGTAGATTAATCTAGCTAGCCTAGGGACTAATTTGTGAAACTGTTAAAGTATTAGGGTTTCACCATTGTTGAATGTGTATGTGTTTTTAAGTTTAATGGTAGAAAATGAATGGTTGTTGTTAGGTAAACAACATTTGTTAAGTGATTTTGAATGGAATTGCAAATTCGGGGTTAAATTGAGAAATGTGATAAATTGTGTGGTAAAAGTGTAAATATGTGAAATATATGGGCTGCTATAAGTATGTTGAATATTCGACTAGGCTTGGGTAGGGATAAAATTGAATGAATTTCATTTTACGAGCCTAGGGATTAAATTGTAAAGAAGTCAAATGTTTAAAGGCAAAATAGTAATTTTTCCATAACATGAAATTGGATTAAATTGAATAGAATAAGTATTAAAGTGGTTAAATTTGATTATATATAGATGAAGAAAAGCTAGATTTGGAATTAGATCGGGGGAAAAACAAAGTAGTGGATTAATCGCTCAATTTTCTCTGTATTAAATTTGAGGTAAGTTTGTATGTTAATAATCATTAAATTAATCATGTTTTAAATGCTTGATTATTGCATTCTTGATGAATATGAATTCACGAAAATACTCTATGAAGATTTGGCAATATATGAGATCCCGATTGAACCTTAGGAATAGATAGCATACAAATGAAAAGACATTAGGGGTTACCGTGTTCTAGGTGCTGGTCCTGTATGTTCTACAAGTGGCTGAGTTTTCCAGCATTTGTTGCGGTTACTCGTCAGCTTGTGTGAATAGTACTGTGTAGTTACATCTTAACCGTTAGCTTGTGTGAGCAGACCTAGTGATAGCTTGAGAGTGAGCAATTATACGAGCTATGAGATAGAGACGGTTTTTACCATGTATTGACACTTAGTGTGCAAGATTCTTGAGTATCTGGTAGTATTCCAAAGGGTTCAATGGGTATATTAATGGTATGAAAGAATAAGAGATTGATATGTATCATTACAGATATGTATGTGAATCATATAAGCATTAAATCTATGAAATTTATGAATTTTATGTCTAACCTTAAGGATGAATATGTGCTAGGTTTGTGGATTAAATTGAGTTGCATTATGCCATGTTTAATTACTTAAATTTTGATTAAATGGTAAGTTGTACTTATTAGCCATACGAGCTTACTAAGCTTAATAGCTTACTCTGTTTACTTTTTCATGTTTTATAGTTATTTCAAAGCTTGCTCGGATTGGAAGTTGTCGGAGATCTCGTCATACTATCTAGCAATTGTTTTGGTACTTTTGGACTTAATATATTTTGGTTATATGGCATGTATAGGTCATTTGGTTTATGAAAGCCTATATGTTTTGGTTATGTAATTAAGTCATTTAATATGGCTTGATTTGGTACATGATGGTATGTAAACATGTGTGTTTAACCATGTGATTTGACTTATTTTGATATCCTTGGTTATATAAATATGTATATATGGTCTTGTGAAATATGGTGTTTAGTTGCTATATGATTGCCTTTCTTGTGAGATCGTGTTTTGGTACTAAATAGTTGAAATTGAGAATGTATTAGCATGTTAAGTATAAGGCAAGATAATGCATATATGAAAGTGACCATTTAGGTGAATTCTTGAAAGTGATATTGGTATGTTTTGAAATGGCAAATTGTGATGTTTATGAGCATTATGGTTGTTGGTATCGGTATAGTATGATTTGGACTTGGTTGTGATTGGTTTGAATGCTTATTGATGTTAGGGTCATGTGCTATTGGATGTGTTTAGGTTGATACAAATTTGGGTGAGAAATGTGGCTTGAA
Source organism: Gossypium australe (assembly GCA_005393395.2). NCBI lineage: Eukaryota > Viridiplantae > Streptophyta > Magnoliopsida > Malvales > Malvaceae > Gossypium > Gossypium australe. Next base: position 83,222,993 of record CM016619.1, on the reverse strand, counting down.
ACATAGCCTAATTTTGTCCACAAGGGCAGAGACATGGGCATGTGTCTCAGTCGTGTTTGACACGATCGTGTGTCCTCTGATACTTATTTAGAAACCAAGCCAGTAGCTTCACACGGCCTAGCACACTTAGCCATGTGGCACAAGTCAGTATACCCTCCAGTTTTCACACGACCTAGCACACAGCCTGGCAGACGGGCGTGTGAGGCCATTTCAAAGGGTACACGGGCTAGTCACACAGGCGTGTGGTTGGCCGTGTGACCCGAGTCTGTGAGTTACACGGGGTTAGATACGGGCAGGGACACGGCCATGTGATCCCATTTTGAATGTCCATACGGCCTGTGACACGGGCGTGTCTTTTGGCTGTGTGAGACACACGGCCATGCCATATAGGCCTGTGTCCCCTGTACTTTGAAAATTTTCAGTGTTTTTCCAAAATTTCCTTGAGCTCTAGGTTTAGTCCCAAACCAGTTCTAATGCTTGTTTTGAGGCTCGAGGGCTCTTGTAAGGGACTATATGATTGAGATTGAATGACTTTTGTTTGGATACGAGAAATGTTTAAGAAATGCATGATTGTTTAAGTATTAAGTCTGGTAATGCTCCGTAACCCTATTCTGACGACGGATACGGGTTAGGGGTTTTACATTAATTGGCATCAGAGCTACGGTTTAGTGTGTGTTACATCTCGGACTAACGTAGCGTGTGTGAGTCTAGCTATACATGCCATTTTTAACCTGTGATAGTGTGATATCTCCTGACAGTTTTAAATTATGTTTTCATATATTAATGGATCCAAATCGAGCAGTTTTCGATGATATAGATAGTAATGCACCAGCCTCCGTTCACTAAGTAGCGTCATTTGAATCGAGACCCGTATCTGAGGGTCGTCGAGGAGAGCCAAGGAAGCATTCTTCCAAATGATGAATGAATGGTTCACTGAGTTTGTCCAAACGAATCTGGCTGCTCAACAACCTCCACCCCTAACTATTCCCCAACCGGTTCTCGTAGCTCCTTAAGGTTTGGAACCTTTGCATATGAGTAAGCTACCTGTTGATAAAATTCGAAAGTACAGGGCTAAAAAGTTTAGAGCTACAGTTGATGATGATCCTGAGTGTGCCGAGGTTTGGCTTGAGAATACAATTCAAGTTTTTGATGAACTGTCTTGTACTCCAGCGGAATATGTTAAATGTGCTGTATAACTTCTGAAAGATACTGCATACTAGTGGTGGAGCACTTTAATATCTGTGGTGCCGAGAGAAAAGAACATGTGGGAATTCTTTTAGACTGGGTTCAGAAAGAAATATATAAGTCAACAATTTCTTGATCAAAAGCATAAAGAGTTTTTAGAACTGAAACAGGGTCGTATGACCATAACCGAGTACGAAAGAGAATTCGTGAGACTAAGTACGCTTGAGAGTGTGTCTCTGCTGAAGAAATTATGTGTAAACGGTTCGAAGATGGGTTAAAAGAAGACATTAAGTTTCTAGTCCTGATTCTTGAACTAAAAGAATTTCTTATGTTAGTCAATAGAGCTTGTAAAGCCGAGCAGCTTAGAAAAGAATAGAGAAGAGCCGATTCTGAGGCTAGAGATTCGAGAAAGAGGTCAATGAGTAAACCTTATCATTCCTATTCAAAGAAATCAAGGGATTCTTATACTCGTTCGGATGCTTCTATAGGGTATTCCAATAGCGATCGTGGAAAGCAACACACGAGTCCAAAAGCTCAAGTCACTTCAGTATCGAGTGTTGGTAGTGTCAAAACCAACAAACCTGAGTGTCAACAGTGTGTAAGATGGCATTTTGGAGATTGTTGGATGAATAATAAAGCCTGTTTCAAATGTGGCTCACAAGATCATTTTATTCGTGATTGTCTTGAGTTACCCGAGAAAGATAAATTTTTGAATACAAGTGTAACAGCCCGCTTTTGGTTAAATTAGGACAGTGGTTTTGGGACCACAAATCCAAGGTCAATATATTTATTTTATTATTATTTTAATGTTTACAGCATGAATATTTGATGGTGTGAAATTTTCGTTAAGAAATTTTAACGTTTGGTTGCTTAATTTGATAAAAGGACTAAATTGCGTAAAGTGTAAAACTTGTGTGCTGTTAGTTAAAGGTGTCTAATAGCTATGAATTATTGAAGTGAAAGATCTTAAGTGGTTATTATACCATTTATAAGATAGTGGAAGTTAGTAGCATGGCATTTGGAGTAGTTATTAAAGTTATTTAATGTTAAATTTGGTATTTGTTATATATAGTTAATTAAATTAAAACAAAACCAATTTTCTATAATCTTTTATCACCCTTTTCATCGAAAATTGAAGAGAAGAGAAGCTATTTTCTTAGGTTCTTTCGGCCATGCTATTTTGACTCAATTAGGTACGATTTTTGTCTCGTTTTTAATGATTTCTATGTTTTTGAGATCGTTGTAGCTAGGTCTAGCTAGCCCAGGGACTAATTTGCAAAATTGTTAAAGATTTTGAATGTTTCCATTGATGAATATGTATGAGTTTTGATGTTTGATCATAGATTATGAATATTTGTTATGAATTATACAAGTTTTGTTAAGTGATTTTTGAGAAAAATGTAAAATAGGGATTCAATTGAGAAATGTGTACATTGTGTGGTAGAAATGTGAAATAAATGAAAAAATGGGCTGTTAGGGGCATAATGGTAATTTGGCTAAGCATGGGCGTGTTGAAATTTGCATGAATTTGTGATTTTATGAAATAAGGACTAAATTGTAAAAGTTGTGAAACATTAGGGGCAAATGTGTAAAATTACCTTAATGAGTGTTTTGGACTAAATTGAATAGAGAGATGATTAAATGAGTTAAATTTGATTATATAGATCAAGAAAAATGACGTACGAAATTAGATCGAGGAAAAGACAGTTATCGATTAAACGATCGTTTTCCGTGGTACGAGTTCGAGGTAAGTTCGTATGTTAATAAGCATTATTATAATTGAGATTTAATGCTTTATATTGAATTGTTGATGAATATAATTGTGCGGAAATATTCGATGAAGCTTCGGCTATATATCGGCACTTAGTGTGCGAAATCGAGATAGCGTCGGCTATGTATTGGCACTTAGTGTGCAAGATCGAGATAGCTTCGGCTGTGTATTGGCACTTAGTGTGCGAGATTGAGATAGCTTCGACTATGTATTGGCACTTAGTGTGTGAGATCGAGATAGCTTCGGCTATGTATTGGCACTTAGTGTGCGAGATTCCCGAGTATCCAATATTATTCCAAATAATTCAACGGGTATATCAAAGATATGAAATGGTGAGAGATAGTCATGTATCAGTACAGGTATATACGTAAATTCAATTGAATATTGAATCCATGAAATTAAAAGTTCATGATCAGTGTGGGAATAAATATATGGTAAACTTGGTTGATGATTATGTGTTAGGTTTTTGGGCTAAATTGAGTTGTGATATAGTATGTTTTACTCTCTTAAATTGTGGTTCAACGGATATGAGAAAAAGGTAAAGCTCGACAAATTTTTCGATTAGAATTGCTATTGAATGCATGGAAAAGTAAGAGTTTTTGGATGATGGAAATATATTTAAACATATGCTTGATAAATGAATGCACATAAGTAATGTAAACTTATGTTATAATGTTTAGTAATAATTTGCTAAATTATATGATGTTTAAAATAGAAAAGTTAAGGTTGTTTGGGCTATATGGGTGACTTAAATGATTATGCTTATAAATTGAATGTTATAAGCTTTATTTCTTTGAATTAGGAACTTACTAAGCATTTTATACTTACTTTGTTTTAATTTCTTTGTGTATTTAGATATCAGAAGCTCGTTTGGGTTGGAAGGTGTCGGAGACATTATCACACTATCTATCGGCTATTTTGGTACTCATGGTTATATACTTTCAGTTATAATGGCATGTATAGGTCGTTTTGGCTAATGATAGCCAACATGTTTTGTTAATGATGGATTTTAGCTATTTGATTTGGCTTGTAAATGTATATGTCTTGGTTGGTATCTAATAGCCATGAGAGTTGGCTTAATTTGAGTTAATTTGCTTGTGTATATGTGTATGTGCTTATAGTTATTGTTATGTAAATTGAGGTTTGTTCTGTGATGCTTGATAGCTATAGATATTATGATTGTCAAATAGTTTGGTTGTGGATAATGGTATGCTTGTGAAATTAGGCTAAACAATGCATACTTGAGTTTAGCCATTTTGATGTTTAAAGAAGTAAAGTTTGGTACAATTGGTATGGTATGTTTTGGTGATTTGTATATATGCAAAAATGGAAGTATGGAATGTGTATGAATTGGCTGGTTTAGATGATTAGATATGCTATGTGCTTTGTGCCATATGATTGGTATAAGTGTGCACAAAATAGGGTGTCAAAATGGCTTGGTAAATAGCCTATTTTTGTCCACACGGGCAGAGACACGGGCTTGTGTCTTAGCCGTGTGTGACACACGGATAAGTACACGACTGTGTGTCCCCTGATGTTGAAATTGAAATAAAGTCACCATGCTCCACACGGTCTCACACATGGATGTCTGATCAGCCGTGTGGCATAAGTCAATATACCCCATAATTTGCACACGACCTAGCACACAGGCATGTATGGCCATTCTTAGGGCACACTGGCTAGCCACACGGGCGTGTGTGTTGGCCGTGTGACCCAAGTCAATAAGCTCACTTGTATAGACACGGGGTAGGACACGAACTAGGACACGACCATGTGCTTCCATTTCGAATGTTCACACGGCTTGTGACACGGACATGTCTGGTGGCCATGTGAGACACACGGCCTGGCCACATGGGCGTGTGTCCCCTGTTTTGAGAAAAAATTTCTAAGTGTTCTGAATGTTTTAAAAGTTATTGGTTTAGTCCCGAACCACTCCTAATGCATATTTAGGGCATCGTAGGCTCGTATTAGGGACATATTGATTGAGATTGAATGATAAATGTTTGAATTGAGAAAATGTATGCTAAAAGTATATATAAGTGTGTTGTAAGTCTGCTAATGCTCCGGAACCCTATTTCGTCGTTGAATACGAGTGAGGAGTGTTAAAACAAGGCCGAGTAATACAGTTGCCAGAGGGAGACCACCTAGAAATACTGGAAATGTCACTAGTAGCAAAGGTGCAACAAAGGATTCTACTGTGAGATCAGAGGCTCGAGTGCCAGCTAGAGCCTACGCTATTCACGCTCGCGAAGATGCATTGGCACCAGATGTTATCACTGGTACATTTTCTCTTTATGACACTGATGTAACTGCTTTGATTGATCCTGGATCGACCCATTCATATGTCTGTAGGAATTTAGTGTTTAGTAAGAGTTTATCTGTTGAGTCCACTAAATTCGTGATTAAAGTATCGAACCCCTTAGGTCAGTATGTCTTAGTTGATAAAGTTTGCAAGAATTGTCCTTTGATGACTCGGGGTTACTGTTTTCCGGCCAATTTGAAGCTTTTACCGTTTGATGAATTCGATGTGATTTTGGGAATGGATTGGTTGACTCTGCATGATGCTGTTGTAAACTGTAGACAAAAGGCTATTGAGTTGAAATGTCAGAATAGTGAAATTATTCATTTTGAATCTGATAATTCGAGTGGGTTGCCTGTTGTGATATCGACGATGCTAGCCCAGAAATATGTGAGAAAGGGTTGCAATGCTTACCTTGCGTATGTACTTGATACAAAAGTTTCTGAATCAAAGATTGAATCAGTGCCAGTGGTTTGTGAATATCTAGATGTGTTTCCAGAAGAGTTACTCAGATTGCCGCCGATCAGAGAGGTTGAATTTTCTATTGAGTTGGTACTGAGAACATCATTGATACCGATAGCTCCAAACAGAATGGCTCCTACAGAGTTAAAAGAGTTGAAATCTCAGTTGCAAGAGTTAACAGATAGAGGATTTGCATGACCTAGTTTCTCACCCTGAGGTGCACCAGTTTTGTTCGTAAAGAAGAAAGATGGATCAATGAGACTGTGTATCGATTATCGACAGCTAAACAAGGTCACGATTAAGAATATGTAATAGCCTAGTTTTAATCAAATCGAAACAGTGGTTTCAGGACCACAAATCTGAGGTCAAAATATTTATTTTATTATTATTATTATTTTAATGTCTACAGCATGATAGTAAGATTGTATAAAAATTTCGTTAGGAAATTTTATCGTTTGAATGCTCAGTTTGATAAAAAGGACTAAATTGCGTAAAGTGTAAAAGTTGAGTTCTAATAGCTAAAGATGTCTAATAGCTATAGAACTTTAAAGTGGAGGTCCTTATATGGTAAATAATCCATTAATGAGATAGTGGAGGATGTTGGCTTGGCATATTGAGTAAATTTTCAATTATTAAAAGGTTAATTATGTAAATGAGTAATTAAATGATATATTCATAAAACAAAACATTTTTTTATGTTCATCTTCTTCAAAAACACACCAAAATCGATACTTATTGGAGATATAGGGCTATTGTTCGGCCATCTTCATTTCCTTCAATTAGGTATGATTTTTGTCCCGCTTTTAGTGATTTCTATGTTTTTGGAGTCGTTGTAACTTAATCTAGCTAGCCCAAGGACTAATTTACAAAACTGTTAAAAGTCTAGGGTTTTACCATTGATGAATATGTATGTGTTTTGATGTTTGATGATAGAAAATGAATGGTTGTTGTTAGATAAACAACATTTGTTAAGTGATTTTTGATAGAATTGTCAATTAGGGATTAAATTGAGAAATGTGGTAGATTGTGTGGTAAATGTGTGAAATAATGAAAAGTATGGGCTGCTATGAGTATAGATGAAATTCGACTAGCATGGGTGTGGACTTAATTGCATGAATTTGCATTATTATGAGCTAATGACTAAATTTTAAAGAAGTCTAAAGTTTAGGGGCAAAAGTGTAAAATTGCCATAATATGAAATTTGGATTAAATTAAATAGAATGATAATTAAATAAGTTAAATTTTATTATATATAGATCAAGAAAAGTGAAGTTTGGAATGAGATTGGGGGAAAACCAAAATAACGAATTGATAGCTCGATTCTCTCCATATAAAATCCGAGGTAAGTTTGTATGTTAATAAGCATTATTATAATTGTATTTTAAATGCTTTATAATTGTATTGTTAATGAATACGGCCTTATGGAAATATTCGACGAAGATTCGGCAATGTGAAATCTCGGTTGAACCTTAGGAATAAATAGGATACAAATGACATGTCATTAGGGGTTATTGTGTTTGGGTGCTGGTTCGTACATTATACCGGTGGCTAAGTTTTCCGACATGTGTCGCGGATTCTCGTCAGCTTGTGTGAGTAGCACCGTGTAGTTACGTCTTGTCCATGAGCTTGTGTGAGCAGACCCGTTGATAGCTTGAGAGTGAGCATTATCTGAGATATGTGATTGAGATGGTTTCGACCATGTATTGCCACTTAGGGTGCGAGATTCCCAAGTATTTGATATTATTCCAAATGGTTTAACGAATATATTGAAGATATGAAAGGGTAAGAGATTGATACGTATCAGTGTAGGTATGTACGTAAATCGTATAAGCATTAAAATCTATGAAGTTTGTGAGTTACATGAGCTACTATGTCGATGAACATATATATGCTTTGTGATTAAGTTAAATTGCAGTATTTTATGATAGATAACTTAATTTGTGAATGAATGGTAAGTTATATTTATTAAGCATATGAGCTTACTAAGCTTTATAGCTTACTCTATTTACTTTTCCGTGTTTTATAATAATTTCGAAGCTTGCTCAGATTGGGAGTTGTCGAAGATCTCATCACACTATCCAGCTGTCATTTTAGTACTGTTGAACTTGTGTACTTGGTTATATGGCATGTATAGGAGTTGTGGTTAATATGGCTTATATGTTTGTAATGTTGATAGCAATTTGATTTGGCTTGTAAATGATATATGATTTTGGTTATGTGTATAGCCATGTGATTTGGCTCATTTTGGTATACTTGGTGATGAATATATATATGCAAATGGCCTTTTGATTTATGGTGTATATTGATTTGGGAATGTCTTGTTGCCGATTGATATCTTGTATAGAAAATGGTTGGAATTGTGATGAGCATGTATGCTAAGTTAGGCACAAAGTCTAAAATAGATAATTGACCATTTATGTATACTTTGGAACATTTTTTGGTATGTTTTGAATTGGCAAAATATAATGTTATGAGCATTATAGTTGTTGGTATTGGAATAGCATGATTTAGGCTTGGTTGAGATTGGTTTGATTGCCTATTGATGCTAGGTTTTATGCCATTGACATGTTTAGGTTGATGCAAGTTTGGGTGAGAAAGGTGGCTTGGAAAATAGCCTATTTTTGTCCATACGGGCAGAGACACGAGCGTGTGTCTCAGCCGTGTGTGACACACGGTTGGGTGACACGGCCGTGTGTCCCCTGGTACTAAATTAGAAATCAAGTCAGTATGCTCCACACGACTTAGCACACGAGCATGTGACTTGACCGTGTTGCATAAGTTAGTATACCCTACTGTTTTAGCACGGCCTAGTACACTGCCTGGCACACGGGCTTGTGAGGCCATTTCGAAGGGTATACGGGCTAGCCACACGAGCGTGTGGTTGGCCGTGTAACCCAAGTCAGGGATTACACGGGGTCAAACACAGGCTGGGACACAGCCATGTGATCCCATTTCTAATGTCCACACTGCCTGTGACACGGGCATGTGTCCCCTGTAATTTGAAAATTTTCAATGTTTTCCAAAATTTTTCCTAAGTTATCAGTTTAGTCCTGAACTACTACTAATGTTTAATTTGAGCCTCGAGGGTTCGTATTTGGGACAATATGCTTGATTGTGAATGATTTTTATTTGGATATGAAAAATGTATGAGAAATGTATGTTTGTTTTAGTAATAAGTCCGATAATGCTTCGTATCCCTATTCCGACGATGAATACTAGTTATGGGTGTTACAGAATAAGTATCTTTTGTCGAGAATTGATGATTTGTTCGATCAGTTGAAAGGAGCAACAATATTTTCGAAGATTGGTTTGAGATCTAGTTATTATTAGTTGCGGGTTAAATATTCGGATGTACCAAAAACTGCATTTAGAACCAGGCATGGGCATTATGAATGTCTTGTTATGCTGTTCAGATTAACTAACGCTCCTGCAATTTTTATGGATTTGATTAATAGAATTTTTAGACCGTATTTAGACAGATTCGTAATTGTATTCATTGATGACATTTTGATCTATTCCTGAGATGAATCTGAGCATGCTGAGCATTTGAGGATTGTGTTATAAACATTGAGAGATAAGAAACGGTTTGCTAAATTCAGCAAATGCGAGTTTTGGCTCTGAGAAGTTGGATTTCAAGGACATATTGTTTCAGCGGAAGGCATCCGAGTTGATCTAGGTAAGATTTTAGCAGTTGTTGACCAGAAACCCCCAAGAAATGTATCCGAGGTCAGAAGTTTCCTGGGATTAGCTGGCTAGTATCAGTGTTTTGTAAAAGGGTTCTCGATGATTGCTACACCGATGACTCGATTGTTACAGAAAGATGTGAAATTTGAGTGGTCAGAAAAATGTCAACAGAGTTTTAATCAGTTGAAAGCACTATTAACCGAAGCACCAGTTTTGGTTCAACCTGAGCCGGTTTAGGATGTTTTTAATGCAATAAGGCAAAGTGATAGCTTATAGTTCCAGACAATTAAAACCACATGAGATGAATTATCTGACACATGACTTAGAGTTGGCCGCTATTGTATTCGCATTGAAAATTTGGCGACATTATTTGTTCAGTGAGAAGTACAGTATATTTACTGACCACAAGAGCTTGAAGTATCTCATGTATCTGAAAGATTTGAATTTGCGACAATGAAGATGACTCGAATTATTGAAAGACTATTAGTTAGCGATCGATTATCACCCTGGGAAAGCGAATGTAGTCGTAGATGCTCTGAGTAGAAAATCTTTGTTTGCTTTGAAAGCGATGAATACGCGATTAACTTTTTCTGATGATCGTTCGATTTTAGTTGAATTAAAAGCCAAATCGATGTTTCTTCAGCAAGTCTCTGAAGATCAGAAATGAGACGATGAATTACAAGCTCAAAGAGTACAGTGCGAGTCGACTACTAAATCTGAGTATCAGATCAGATCTGATGAATGTTTGTTGTCCGTGGTAGAGTTTCTGTGCTGAGGAATCTTGAGCTTATATGGAAAATTTTACACGAAGCATACAATGGTTGCTTATCTGTTCATCCGGGGAGTACTAAGATGTACAGTGATCTGAAACAGATATACTGGTGGTCGAGCATGAAACGTGACATTTCAAAATCTGTGTCAAGATGCTTGGTTTGTCAACAAGTTAAAGCCGAACATCAAGTAGCTTTTGGACTACTACAGCCAATAATGATACCTTAGTGGAACTGGGATAGAATTACAATGGATTTCGTATCAGGATTACCCCTTTCGGAAAAGAAAGATGCTATTTGGGTTGTTATTGATTGTTTAACGAAATCTACACATTTCATTCCGGTACGTACAAACTTTTCACTTGATAGATTAGTTGAATTGTACATCTATGAGATTGTCAGATTGCACAGCGTGCTAGTTTCTATTATTTCGAATAGAGAGCCTGTAACATCTCTTACCCGTGTTCGAAGCCGGAAACGGTTACGATGCATTACCTAACTCAACTTGCTTAAACATGACGTTTTGGGCTATAAAATTTCGTTTTGTATTAAAAACTTTCCATTCAAACCCAAAACATACTCATCCTAGGCCTATGAGGCCTTAAACATACTTCTGGAAGGTTTCGGGAATTAATTGAAAACTTTTATGCACTTAGAAAAATTTTGCCTAAACAAGGGCCACACGCCCATGTTGTTCAAGGGACGCGACCGTGTGCCCCTGAGACATGCCCGTGCTCCTCACCCGTGGTCGACACTGACCTATTTCACACGGTTGAACACATTCCCGTGTCCCTCTCATGGCCTCGACATGCCCGTGTCTTAGCCCGTGTGCCAAAACCTTGGCATTCTGTTTATGATGTCATCACCTCACTATGGTCACATGGCCAAAGCACATGCCCGTGTCCTTAGACCGTGTGTCGAATTTAATTCCTAACTTCAGGTGCAAACTTCACACGACCTGGGTACACGCCCATGTCCATGGCCGTGCCTCCCACACGGCTGAGACACACGGCTATGTCCCTGCCCGTTTGTTTACTACTGAGCATACTGACTTGAGACACTAACATGTAGGGGACACACGGCCTGGTCACACACCCATGGGATTGACCGTGTGCCACACACAGCCTAGACACACGCCCGTGTGCCTACCTACATAGACAAGAACAAGGCTATTTGCCAAGCTCTTTTTTTTTATCACCCTACCTCACACAACATAAATCCATTCAATAATCACTAAGTAACTCAATTGTGCAACATACACATGCATGAATAACCTTGTCTTTTCAATAAATTAGAAATAATTAGCCATCAACTAAGGCTATATACAAAAGAATTCCTCTTTAAAAGAGCCAACACACTTGGCCAAAACAACAAAACATTTCCTCTAGTCTAGTCGCTATACATGCCATACTTAAAATGCTAGTTCTAAATATACTGAGGTGAGCTGATAGTGTGCGTGATCTTCCAATTATCTTCATATCCCGACCCAGCTCTTTGACACTATAAAACAAGAGAAAAGAAAGGGAGTAAGCTTTAAGCTTAGTAAGTTTACATGTAAACAATAAACATCATGTTATATGCTAATTAATAAATAGCATTATGCACTAAGCAAGAACAATCCACATTCCATAGTCATGCTTACTCATTTCATCTCTTACCACATTCCAATAATATAACAAGCATAAAGCTCACATTTAATAGCATACATTCCCTGCACTTATCACCACAAAGCAAGCCACATGAAACAACCACTTGAACATTTACTCATTGAACTATTGAAATAACACCAAACCACTCGGTGGTTTCGCACTTAGCCCACCATTAATCTATAGTTAGGGTGGTATTGCACATAGCCCACCAACATGAATATTTACGGTGGTAACGCACATAGACCACCAAATGATAAAGTAAATGATGGTATCGCACACTGCCCATCGTGAATGAATAGTAAGGTGGTATCGCATTTAGCCCACCATTAAAAGTATTTACGGTGGTATCGCACATAGCCTACTATTAATCTATAGTTAGATTCATACGGGAATTACTCAATATCTATTGAATTCAATTTATCTCAATCATGAATAATTTCATTCATACAATGCACCATTTATTAACAACATGTATACTCGAAATGAATAGTTTACACATAAACTTACCTCGGTGCAAAATGTGTTAATTTGCGGTTTAATCCGAAACCTTACCTTTTCCCCGGTCAAGGTTAATTCCGTGTTCTTCTTGATCTATAACAACAAAATTCACTCATCCAGTCATTTTATAATCACATTACATCATAATCTTTACTTAGGCAAAAATGACCATTTTGCCCTTGTACTATGGAAAGATTATGATTTTGCCCCTAGGCTTGTAAATCATTTTTCATCACATTTTCTTATTAAACAAGCCTAGCTGAACATTTATTTCTCTTACAACTACTCACAAATCCAACTATTTCATGCATTTATTACCAAATTACAACATTTACAACTTAGTCCCATTTAGGTGTTTTCATGATAATACCTTTCACAAAAGTTGTTTCTCATCTCCCTAACATTCATTTTCTTCCATAAAAACTCAGTAAACAACATAAACTCTCTCATGGAAAGTCCCTATACTTTCAACCATTTAGTAATTTAGTCCACCCATTAGCTAGCTTAAGTTTTGGGGACTCCAAAAGTACAAAAATTATCAAGTAAAACCATCATAAACACTTACTTGTAGAGAAGATAAGTTGTTGAAATTTCAAAGCTTTCAAAACCCTTACTCTTGTTAGAAGTTTTGGTGGAAGAGGAAAGATGAATAGTAAAAGATGATAGCTCCTTTTACTCATCTTATTTTATTCATTTTCATCACCTAATTTCACTAAATATTGACCAAAAATAAATGCTCTTGTCTCCCTTGTCTACATGGTCGGCCAACACACTTATAATGGCCTTATTGCGCTTTAAGGACCTCCAATTTCATATTCTACGGCTATTAGACACCTCTACCTTGTATAATGGAACTTTCGCACTTTATGCGATTTAGTCCTTTTTCGCAATTAAGCATTCAATCGTTAAAATTAAAGCACCAAAATTCTCATGCATTATTATAAACATGTTATAACACATAAAATAATACCAAAATAATTTTCCTCAACCTTGGATTAGTGGTCTCGAAACCACTGTTCTGACTAGCCCCAAAATTGGCTTGTTACAGATTCGCGGTTTACGTCACGATTTTGGAAGAAATCGCAAGGGACTTTAGGTACACGGTTGCATTTTAGTACTACATTTCATCCTCAAACTGATGGTCAATCCAAGAGAGTGATTCAGATTCTTGAAGATATGCTTCGTTGCTATTTTTAGAGTTTGAGGGCAACTGGGAAAAATATTTACCCTTGGTTGAGTTTGCATATAATAATAGTTTTCAATTGAGCATAAATATGGCACTGTATAAAGCTTTATATGGTCATAAATGTCGAACTCTATTGTACTAGATCGAGCTTAGTGAGAAAAAGATTCACGGGGTTGATTTGATCAGAGAGATCGAAGAGAAAGTAAAAGTAATTCGCGACAGTTTGAAAGTAGCTTCAAATCGACAGAAATCATATGCGGAATTGAAATGTAAAGATATTGAATTTCAAATTGGTGACAGAGTGCTTCTTAAAGTATCACCGTAGAAGAAGATTCTTCGATTTGGTCGCAAAGGAAAATTGAGTCCTCGATTTATCGGACCGTACGAGATTATCGAGAGAATTGGGCCAGTAGCTTATCGACTTGAGTTACCATCAGAGCTGAAAAAGATTCAAAATATGTTTCATATGCCAATGTTACAACAGTACCGATCGAACCCATCGCACATAATTTCTCCGGCAGAGATTGAAATTCATCTCGATATGTCGTATAGCGAAGAACTGATTAGAATTTTGGCTTGAGAGATTAAAGGGTTAAGAAACAAAAGCATAGCTTTAATGAAGGTTCTTTGGCAATGTCATGGTGTTGAAGAGGCTACGTGGGAACTCGAGGAAGCTATGAGAAAATAGTACCCTAACCTATTTTCTGGTAAGATTTTCGGGGACGAAAATTCCTAAGGGGGGAGAGTTGTAATAGCCCGCTTTTAGTGAAATCAAAACAATGATTTTGAAACCACAAATCTGAAGTAGAAATATTTATTTTATTATTATTTTAATGTCTACAGCATGTTAATAGAGTCACATGAAAATTCGATAAAAATGATTAAATCGCGTAAAGTACAAAAGTTGAGTGCTAATAGTTAAAGGTATTAACTAGCTATGGAACTTTAAAGTAGATGTCCTTATATGGTAAATAACCCATTAATATGTTAATGGATGATAATGGCTTGGCAATTTTGTAATTTGAATTAATCATAAAGGTTAATTAATTAAATGGGTAATTAAATGATATATTAATAAAACAAAACAATTTTATTATGTTCATCTTCTTCAAAACACAGCCAAAAATAGATTCTACTTGGAGAAAATAGAGCTAGGGTTCGGCCAAGCTTTAAATTCCAATTGGTAAGTGATTTTTGTCCCCTTTTTAATGATTTCTATGCTTTTGGAATCGTTGTAGCTTAATCTAACTAGCCCGCGAACTAAATTGTGAAATTGTTAAAGTATTAGGGTTCCACCATTTTTGAATGTGTATGTGTTTTGAAGTTTAATGGTAGAAAATGAATGGTTGTTGTTAGATAAACAACATTTGTTAAGTGATTTTGAATTGCAAATTGAGGATTAAATAGAGAAATCTGATAAATTGTGTGGTAAAGGTGTGAATATATGTGAAATATATGTTTAATATTTGGCTAGGCTTGGGTAGGGATAAAATTGAATGAATTTCATTTTACGAGCCTAGGGACTAAATTGTAAAAAAGTTAAATGTTTAGGGGCAAAATAGTAATTTTACCATAACATGAAATCAGATTAAATTGAATAGAATAAGTAGTAAAGTGGTTAAATTTGATTATATATAGATCAAGAAAAGTTATGTTCGAAATTAGATCGGGGAAGAACAAACTAGTGGATTGATCGCTCGATTTTCTCTGATTGCGGTTACTCGTCAGCTTGTGTGCTGCAGTTACGTCTTGACCGTCAGCTTGTGTGAGCAAACCTAGTGATAGCTCGAGAGTGAGCAATTATACGAGATATGAGATAGAGATGGTTTTGACCATGTATTGGCACTTAATGTGCGAGATTCCTGAGTATCCGATAGTATTCCAAAGGGTTTAACGGGTATATTGATGGTATGAAAGAATAAGAGATTGATACGTATCATTACAGGTATGTATGTGAATCATATAAGCATTGAATCTATGAAATTTGTGAATTTTATGTCTAACCTTATGGATGAATATGTGTTAGGTTTGTGGATTAAATTAAGTTGCATTGTGCCATGTTTAATTTCTTAAATTATGATTAAATGGTAAGTTGTACTTATTAGCGATACGAGCTTACTAAGCTTAATAGCTTACTCTGTTTACTTTTCTGTGTTTTATAGTGATTTCGAAGCTTTCTTGGATTGGAAGTTGTCGAAGATCTCATCACACTATCTACCAATTGTTTTGGTCCTTTTGGAGTTAATGTATTTTGGTTATATGGCACGTATAGATCATTTGGTTTATGAAAGCCTATATGTTTTGGTTATGTAATTAGGTAATTTAATATGGCTTGATTTGGTACATAATGGTATGTAAACATGTGTGTTTAGCCATGTGATTTGGCTTATTTTCATATCCTTGGTTATATAAATATGTATATATGGTCTTGTGAAATATGGTGTTTAGTTGCTATATGATTGCCTTTCTTGTGAGATTGTGTTTTGGTACCAAATAGTTGAAATTTAGAATGTATTAGCATGCTAAGTATAAGGCAATATAATGCATATATGAAAGTGACCATTTAGGTGAATTCTTGAAGGTGATATTGGTATGTTTTGAAATGGAAAATTGTGGTGCTTATGAGCATTTTGGTTGTTGGTATCGGTATAGTATGATTTGGACTTGGTTGTGATTGGTTTGAATGCTTATTGATGTTAAGGTCATATGCTATTGGATGTGTTTAGGTTTATACAAATTTGGGTGAGAAATGTGACTTGAAACATAGCCTAATTTTGTCCACATGGGTAGAGACACGGGCTTGTGTCTCAGCCATGTGTCACACACGGCTAGGTGACACGGCCGTGTGGCCCGAGCCAGTGAGTGACACGGGGTCAGACACGGGCTGAGACACGGCCATGTGATCCAATTTTGAATGTCCACACAGCCTGTGACACGGGCGTGTCTCTTGGCCATGTGGGACACAGGGCCTGCTGTACTTTGAAAATTTTCAATGTTTTTCCGAAATTTGCTTGAGTTCTCGCTTTAGTCCCGAACCAGTTCTAATGCTTGTTTTGATCCTCGAGGGCTCGTGTAAATGACTATATGATTGAGATTGAATGAGTTTTGTTTGGATACGAGAATTGTTTAAGAAATGCATGATTGTTTAAGTATTAAGTTCGGTAATGCTTTGTAACACTATTCTGGCTACGGATACGGGTTAGGGGTGTTACATTTATTGGTATCAGACCTACGGTTTAGTCTATTCTCGGACTAACATAGCGTGTGTGAGTCTAGCTATACATGCCATATTTAACTTGTGATATTGTGATATCTCCTGACAGTTTTAAATTATGTTTTCATATAGTAATGGATCCCAATAGAGTAGTTTCCGATGATGTAGAAAGTAATGCACCATCCTCTATTCACAAAGTAGCGTCGTCTGAATCGAGACTCGTATCTGAGGGTCGTGAAGGAGAGGCCAATGAAGCCTTCTTCCAAATGATGAATGAATGAGTTCACTGAGTTTGTCCGAACGATTCTAGTTGCTCAGCAACCTCCACCCGAACTATTCCCCAATCGGTTCTCATAGTTCCTCAAGGTTTGGAACCTTTGCATATGAGTAAACTGCCTATTGATAAAGTTCGAAAGTACGGGGCTGAAGAGTTTAGAGCTACAATTGATAATGATCCTGAGAGAGCCAAGTTTTGGCTTGAGAATACAATTCAAGTTTTTGATGAGCTGTCTTGTACGCCAGCAGAATGTGTTAAATGTGCTGTATCACTTCTGAGAGATACTGCATACCAGTGGTGGAGCACTTTATCTGTGGTGCCGAGAGAACGGGTCACGTGGGAATTCTTTCAGACTGAGTTTAGAAAGAAATATATAAATCAGTAGTTTCTTGATCAAAAGCATAAAGAATTTCTAGAATTGAAACAGGGTCATATGACCGTAACCGAGTACGAAAGAGAATACGTGAGACTAAGTAAGTATGCTCGAGAGTGTGTCTCCACTGAAGAAATTATGTGTAAACGGTTCGAAGATGGGTTAAATGAAGACATTAAATTTCTAGTCGGGATTCCTGAACTGAAAGAATTTGTTGTGTTAGTCGATAGAGCTTGCAAAGCTGAGGAGCTTAGAAAACAATAAAGAAGAGCTGATTCTAAGGCTAGAGATTCGAGAAATAGGTCAATGAGTAAACCTTATCATTTCTCTTCAAAGAAATCAAGGGATTCTTATACGTTCGAATGCTTCAGTGGGGTATTCCAATAGAGATCGTGGAAAGCAACACACGAGTCCAAAAGCTCAAGCCACTTCAGTATCGAGTATTGGTAGTGTCAAAAGCAAAAAACCTGAGTGTCAACAGTGTGGAAGACGACATTTTGGAGATTTTTGGATGAATATAAAGCCTGTTTCAAATGTGGCTCACAAGATCATTTTATTCGTGATTGTCCTGAGTTACCCTAGAAAGATAAATTTCTGAATACAAGTGTAACAACCCGTTTTTGGTTAAATTAGAATAGTGGTTTCGGGACTACAAATCCGAGGTCAATATATTTATTTTATTACTATTTTAATGTTTACAGCATGAATATTTGATGGTGTGAAATTTTCGTTAAGAAATTTTAACGTTTGGTTGCTTAATTTGATAAAAGGACTAAATCCCGTAAAGTGTAAAACTTGTGTGCTATTAGTTAAAGGTGTCTAATAGCTATGAATTATTAAAGTGAAAGTCCTTAAGTGGTTATTAGACCATTTACAAGATAGTGGAAGTTAGTAGCATGGCATTTGGAGTAGTTATTAAAGTTATTTAAGGTTAAATTTGGTATTTGGTATATATAGTTAATTAAATTAAAAAAAAACCAATTTTCTATCATCTTTTATCACCTTCTTCATCAAAAATTGAAGAGAAGAGAAGTTATTTTCTTAGGTTCTTTCGGCCATGCTATTTTGACTCAATTAGGTACGATTTTTGTCCCGTTTTTAATGATTTCTAGTTTTTGAGATCGTTGCAGCTAGGTTTAGCTAGCCCAAGGACTAATTTGCAAAACTATTAAAGATTTTGAATGTTTCCATTGATGAATTTGTATGATTTTTGATGTTTGATTATAGATTATGAATATTTGTTATGAATTATACAAGTTTTGTTAAGTGATTTTTGAGAAAAATGCAAAATAGGGATTAAATTGAGAAATGTGTAAATTGTGTGGTAGAAATGTGAAATAAATGAAAAATATGGGTTGCTAGGGGCATAATGTTAATTTGGCTAAGCATGGGTGTTTTGAAATGTGCATGAATTTGTGATATTATGAAATAAGGACTAAATTGTAAAAGTTGTGAAACATTAGGGGCAAATGTGTAAAATTGCCTTAATGAGTGTTTTGGACTAAATTGAATAGAGAGATGATTAAATGAGTTAAATTTGATTACATAGATAAAGAAAAGTGACGTACGAGATTAGATCAAGGAAAAGGCAGTATCGATTAAACGGTCGTTTTCCGTCGTACGAGTTCGAGGTAAGTTCGTATGTTAATAAGCATTATTATAATTGAGATTTAATGCTTTATATTGAATTGTTGATGAATATAATTGTACGAAAATATTCGACAAAGCTTCGACTATGTATCAGCACTTAGTGTGCGAGATTAAGATAGCTCTAGCTATGTATTAGCACTTAGTGTGCGAGATCGAGATAACTTCGGCTATGTATTGGCACTTAGTGTGTGAGATCGAGTTAGCTTTGGCTATGTATTGTCACTTAGTGTGCGAGATTCCCGAGTATCCAATATTATTCTAAATGATTCAACGGGTATATCAAATATATGAAATGGTAAGAGATAGTCATGTATCGGTAAAGGTGTGTACGTAAATTCAATTGAATATTGAATCCATGAAATTGAAAGTTCATGATCAGTGTGGGAATAAATATATGGTAAATGTAACGCCCCGAATTTGGGCCTAGTAGAATTGGGCCTATTGGGCCTTGAGCATAGGAGCGTTTAAAGTTTTTGAGAACAAGAGAATGGCACTAACCAAGTTGTAACGCCCCAAAAATCCCGAAGCTCTAAATTTCCGTGCATTGAAGTTGGTATGTAGGAGTAGCACTTAGAATATTAATTTTAAGGTATTATTGGGATTATTTGAAGCCTTAGAGATAGGGAAGACCATAGGGGAAAATTTATTTTTTCTTGCTTCAGTGGACCCTAATCTCAGGCATTAGGTCTCTTAAGCAGATTAAGAGAAAATAGGACACAAATGGGCTTGTGGTCCAGTGGCAAGTGCTGTCACTTGGGGAGCTATAAGGTGGCGTGTTGTCAGCTAGGGAGGTCCAAGGTTCGAACATTAGGAGAGGTATTTTTGGAGTGTTTTATTTTGCATAGGTGGACGACCAGAGTTGTGTTGAATATGAACTCTTGCGTTGGAGTGTTTGAGTGGTAAGGGGAACTGATAATAGAAGAAAATTCGAATAAGGCTAAGGTGTTATCATGAGAAAAGTTAGGAGATGAGGAGAGGGAGGAATTGGTGCCAAATGGGACTGTGGGGAAAGGAGTATTCGGCTGGTGGCTATAAAAGGAGAGGGTCGAATATCTTTGGAGGGTTCTTTGAGTTCCAATAGTGTTTTCCTTGCTTCTCAATCGGTTTCTTTTGTGTCGAATAACCATCATCTCTTTGTGCTGAATTCTTTTGAAGGGCTCTTTTGGTTTTCAATACTTTTCTCTTCTCTCCCATTCTATTTTTCCATAGTCGAATTCTCTCATTGCCAAGTTACCACCATCTTTTCCTTGCTAATAGTGCCGAATCTTTATGGTTGTTCCTCCATCACAAACCGATTGTTACCCACTATCAGTCAAGGTTAGAAGCTGAATCTCGTTCAGTAGATATCTAGGCCGCAGGATCAAAAGTGGATTCGGTAAGTATTCAGTTAACCCCTTAGTGTGTTTTGTTAAAAGCCAAATTCTCATTGTTGTTAACCTTGTATTAATAAGGGTAGGGTTCAAAGATCACAAGTGTGATAAGGATCGTTAGCAAGGAGGTAAGTGTACTCGTTTTAGTGGTGGTGGCCGAATGAAAGTATGGCTTATAGAGGTGACTTATGTGGAATATGAGTCACTCGATCTCTGATAACATTTGTGTGGGTGCAGATCTACGTGAATAGTAGCTAAGGAAGGGCTACTAAAACTGGTGGCACACGGTAAGGTTATGGTAAGGTTTCGGTTTTTAGGTAAATACTGTGGTTAAGTGTGTATTGATTTGGGATAGGTACTGGTTGTAGGTTCATGCCTGAGGATAGGATAGCACATCGCATTAACCAGGTGTGTGCATACACTTCACACACGACAAATCGGCAAAAGCTGAAATCTCGAAAAACCCAAAATACCAAAAAGATGAAAAGCCGAAAAGCTGAAAGGTTGGCGCCGACAACCACACAAGCGTGCGAACATTCGTGTGGAAACACCGATACGATTACAGGGGCCAAGAGAGTGATCTCATGGTCTTGGGCCACTATTTGGCTGACCGGGCCAGACGGGGCTAAATGGGCCTGTCGAGCTCGTGGGCCCAAGTTAGCAAGACTTGATATGTGTAACTGAATGATGGATGGTTGTATGATTTGATTGTGATCGGGCCTAATGGGCTACATAAACATGATTGGGCTTAATGGGCTATATGGACATGATTGGGCTTAGTAGGCCTTATGGGATTTTAGAAATGCATGCTAGGGTTTTAATGGACTCTAGGCCTAGTTCTGATAAATTCTTAAATAACATAAGACTTAATTTAATAATCAAACATGTCTGTGGACATGTCGCTAGGTTAGAGTGTGGCAATGGACATATGCATGTCTAGGATTGGATCTAGGGAGAGCTTGGTACTTAAGCGGTCCTAGTGACCCACCTCCTCTTCTCTGGGATCCTACCTGGTGCATAGTGTCCGTTCACTTTAGCCGCAAGGACTTGTTAATGGGCCAAAGTTCATAACTAAAACCCGTGATTTGCAAAATTACTAAAATACCTCTGATTTGTAAAATTATCGAAATACCCCGGGATTGTAAAACTACGAAAATACCCCTGATTTGGAAAATTACCTAAATACCCTTGATTTGTAAAATTCCCAAAATACCACTGTAGTGTAGATTTACAAAAATACCCTTGGGTAGTGAAATGACTAAAATACCCCTAGGTGCTTGATGTGTGAAAATGTGTATGTTGCATTCATGAGATATATTTGCACTTGGGTGGGTTTGATGATGCGGAGGAAGATATGTGAGGATCGCATAGTCGCTTGACGATCGTGGATCCACCGGTGGCTTTAAGCCCATTATATGTTTAGCAGCCTTGTTGCAACGTTTGAGTAGTGCCGCTGTTGGTGCTACCTTTGGAGTGTAGGGATGGGTGGGTTGATATTTATATCCCTATAGGAGTGTAGGGTTGGAAGGGAAATGGAGCGCAGGGTTGGATTTGGGATGGGAACATTGCATTCATGTGATACTGATGTGATATGAG
This sequence comes from Gossypium australe, assembly GCA_005393395.2. Lineage (NCBI taxonomy): Eukaryota > Viridiplantae > Streptophyta > Magnoliopsida > Malvales > Malvaceae > Gossypium > Gossypium australe. The sequence goes on along the minus strand of CM016619.1, from coordinate 83,201,009 downwards.
GTCATTGTGGGCTAAGACCCAAGACCATAGTTTTTGATAGGGCTTAGGCCCAATGTGATAATTGCATGCTGATTGGATTACCAAGGGTCGTACACACTGAGTTTCGAAACTCACACCCTTTTATTAAATGTTTCAGGTGACCCTCAGTAGACGGCTCGACTTGGGAGAGGACTCGGAGATGGCCACACTACAAGTTACTTAGAAGTTTTTTTTTATTTGTTTTCGAATGACTTATTGTTAATTATTTCATTTTTAATAAGGCGTTGTATCTCCAATTTGACTTTACATTTAAGTTTCCTTATGCTTTCTACTGTTTAATTGTTAAACGGGAATAAATTTCTAAAGTTTAAACATGGTTTTCGAAATAACTATAACACATGGGTTTTTATCATTACTTAACAAGTTGCTCGGATTTTGGGTTCCTAAGCTTTAAACTTAAGTTTTTAATAAGTGAAGTCGTTTTGAAATATTCCTTTGATGTGACATCACCGGATTCGGCCATAACGTCTAGGCCGGGTCAGAGTCCGATTGCAAAGCTCGGGCTGTGAAATGGGCCTTAGATTTTGGGGTTTAAAAAGTTTTTGCAGGATTCTTAAAGTGTGGTTCACCAAGCCCTCGATGTCGAGCCTAGTAAGTTTTCTGTACTACATTTGTTTAAATTAATGAACTATATAGATCATGGGCTACTTAAAAATCGGTTTTTAGAGACTAAAGCCCGTAGGAAACTTAAGCCTATAGTGGATTCTCGACCACGAAATAACTTTAAAAAAATTGTTACTTACATAAGACATGCATTTTAAACAGTGGAATTACGAACTAATTTCATAAAAATTTTAATTCAGAAATACGCAACGATGAGCGCTAGAAGAGGTACAAGAGGCCGCGGCAGAGGCCGTGGAAGTGTTAGGGCTGGGTCGTCGGTGTTGGGCCATATGCCCAACGTTGGAGTAAGGGAGGCTCCAGCCTCACCAGTAGCTAAAACGGGACCATATGAACGGGCTGCTGCTACAGAAGATGCAGTATCGCAGGCCATGTTAAGGATTTTAGAAAGGATTGTGGAAATTGTAACCTATCTGCTACGATAGGTGGATGTTTTGGATGTGTGTTAAAGATGTTAGGATTAGAGTGCGCAGCGGTATCATAGTGGGGTAGTTGTTACACGACTACCCTATTAGTTGGAAATTTCGAGGACGAAATTTCTTCAAGGGGGTAGATTTGTAACGCCCCGAATTTGGGCCTAGTAGAATTGGGCCTATTGGGCCTTGAGCATAGGAGCGTTTAAAGTTTTTGAGAACAAGAGAACGGCACTAACCAAGTTGTAACGCCCCAAAAATCTCGAAGCTCTAAATTTCTGTGCATTGAAGTTGGTATGTAGGAGTAGCACTTAGAATATTAATTTTAAGGTATTATTGGGATTATTTGAAGCCTTAGAGATAGGGAAGACCATAGGGGAAAATTTATTTTTTCTTGCTTCAGTGGACCCTAATCTCAGGCATTAGGTCTCTTAAGCAGATTAAGAGAAAATAGGACACAAATGGGCTTGTGGTACAGTGGCAAGTGGCGTCACTTGGGGAGCTATAAGGTGGCATGTTGTCAATTGGGGAGGTCCACGGTTCGAGCATTAGGAGAGGTATTTTTGGAGTGTTTTATTTTGCATAGGTGGACGACCAGTGTAACACCCCAAACCCGGACAAAACACCACGTCCGAATCTGGTATGTTACGGGGAAAAATGTATTTGAGAGGTTAGAATTTCCCGTTTAAAAACTGGATGAAAACATAGTGTATTTGAAGAAAACTTGAGTAGGCTTGTTTGAAATCAGATGGTGTATTTAGAAAACCCAGAAATTTTGAAAACTTACCCAAAGTGTGTAGTGAAAAACGAGTTTAGTTCATTCCATTATTCAAGTGGTTTCTTAGTGTTACTTAAGACATTTTAACTTGGTAGAAAATCGAGTTTGATTTGAAAATCATTTGAGTTTCTAAGGCAAAGTCATAGTGAGATACCCGATGGTATAGTTTAAAACACGTTGCGTTATAGTTTTGAAATCATCGTCTTTCCAAATTTTAGTAAAATTCATACCCAATTATTTTGTTAAAGCATATTGAAATCTATTTAAAACATAAACATCATAAAACATAATTTAAAGGCCTTTTACAATCCAAAATAAAAACCCAAATAAAAGTAATTAAACCATAGTACCCAAATGATAGAGTATGAGTAAAACTTTATTAAGCATGGCATGAGCACCCCGAGTCCATCCCGGCTCCATGTCCGCGTCTACTAGTCACCTGAAATGTCAAAGGAGAGGGTGAGTCACAGGACTCAGTGCGTAAATCCCGCTCCCGATAAAACAACATGCTAACACACATCATATCATAGCAACATAATTAATGCAACCCGATCCTAGCCATCCATACACCTTTTCTACCCCGTGTGGTACCAAACCACTGGTGGTGCCAAACCACTGGTGACATATAGTCACAATGTGTTACCAAAACACTGGTGTCCCAAAGACACAATATCCGTCAATGTGGTGCCAAACCACTGGTGTCCCAAAGACACGATTGTGATACCAAATCACTGGTGACCGCAGTCACAAATCCGATGATGGGGCCAACCCATCGTGTGGTACCAAATCACTAGCAGACGATCCCATATCTCAAGTGGGGCCAACCCACGGTGGTGTCAAACCACAGGGACGAGTCGCAATGAGGTGCCAAACCTCTGGTGTCCCAAAGACACAAATGTGGTACCAAACCACTGGTGACCGTAGTCACAATAATCGAGTGATGGGGCCAACCCATCGTGTGATACCAAATCACTGGCGTCAATCCCTCAATACCGCCTTGTGGGGCCAACCCACTGTGGTGCGAAACCACGGGGACGAGACGCTGAGGTGCCAAACCTCTGGAGGTGCCAAACCTCTAGTGGCCCAAAGTCACAAAGTGTGTTACCAAAACACTGGTGCTCGTCAGCACAAAATATCACTGCCCCCTCCACTCATATCACCCATCAACATACCATACTCATGTGATCATGCATATCATACAAGTCATGCATATCATGCTAATATGTTTAACTTCATATCCCATATCACATATATCCATAGCCATGGTATCATATAGACCATCAGTAAACTCATAATAATAATACTGACTTACCCGAGTCCAAGATCATACCCATTAGGGTATCATATCAATCATCACTGTTTCATTAATTATCACACAGGTTATCAATCATATTACTAAGTAGAAGTGTGTTAGTTTACACACCTGGTATAACGAAGGCCTTAATCCCAAAGAAACGATCTACAATCTTTAAACTCCTTGCTCCTAGAATCGGCCAAACTTAAGGGTTAGGCATCTATAACATTCGGCCAGCATCAATTAACCAAAGGGGTTAATATCGAACCCTTACCTCTATACTTGATTTGGTTTCCTACCAAATCCCGAATCAACCACTGATTTTCTGACAATCGGCCAATCCCCACCACTTATCAATCGGTCGAGTTCTGTAAAAGGTTTTGTCGACTGCTTGAATCCCGAATGCCCTATAAAGCCTTGAATTCCAAAATAAGAGGTTAACTCCTTTCACCAATCCAAAATCGACATTGCACTAGAGAGAAAAGAGAAATGGCCATTCGGCCAAGAACTTACCAATACCACCCAAAATTCGGCCACAAGAGGACTTCCAAGAGAGAAAAGATTCGGCTAAGATGCACCCCAAAAAGACAAGAAGATTCACACACCTATGTTCGGTTTTGAATGGAAAAGGAAAGAAAAGAAGATAGGAGATGAGAATGAAGTTTCGGCAATAGTGTATAAGAAAAGAAAAAATAAAAGTCTGAGATGCAAGTGATTGTGGTTTCGGCACCAAAAGAAATGGGAAGATGAATAATGGAAAGATTCAGTTTGCAGCAAGTGAGAGTTTCAGCACAAGTACTTTAGGAGAAGAGAATGGATTATGAGAAGGAGAGAAGAGAGTGTTCGGCTATCAAGGTTCAATCAAGGAAGAAAAATATGACAAGAAAAGACTTTTACTTACGGCTTACCCAAGTGAAGAAAGAAGGAAAAAATGCAATAATGCATTCGGCTACACACAAACTAAATGAAGCAAAACAATTTCGGCAACTAAGGGACTAGGTGTTTCAGTTTCAAGAGGTGGAAAGAATGAGAGAATTTTCTATGGAGAAATCGGCTTGTTTGACAAAATGAGAGAACTTTGTTTGATACCAAAAAGTGACCGAAAAAAAACCCCAAAATGCCCATTGAATTTCGGCACACTCTTTCCCCCCACACTAAGCCGTCACTCCCCCTCCAACTCCCCCCTAAATTCGGCCAAATCCCCCACAACACTCCACTCCACACATTCAAACAAGCATGACCAAGTCTTCCTCCTAAACTCACTCTCCTCCCACCATTTGAACGGTTTGACCAAGTCCAAAGAAGAATTTGAATTGCCTTCTACTTCCTCCTTCCATGCCGTCCAAAATGGGAACCAAAATGGGGACTTTGCAGCTTGAACTCTGGACCTCCACCCCATGTAAATGACGCCACACCTAGCTCCCTAGTAGCGCATGCCTTGCCACCTTGCCAGCTCCTCTTTTGTGCAATAAAACTCCAAATTATTTTCTTAAACCCCAACTCTTCCAGCTCCCTACACCTAAGGCTCAAAAACTAAATTTTTCCTACCTACTCAGGCACACTTCCAGCCTACAACTAAGCCCCTAAAACACAGAAATAGCAACACAGCACACTAAACACATGCAATATCATGCAACAACAAAATAGCCCCTAACCCGGGATATTACAGTTCTACCCCCCTTAAAAATAATTTCGACCTCGAAATTACCTGATCAAAAGAGTTGCGGGTATTGCTGTCTCATCATATCCTCGGGTTCCCACGTAGCTTCTTCTACTCCATGATTCCGCCAAAGTACCTTAACCAAAGGCACAGACTTCTTACGCAGAACCTTCACATCCCGATCAAGAATCTATACAGGTTCTTCTTCCATAGTCAAATCTGGATTTACCTCGATCTCTTCCACTGCTACCACATGCGACGGATCTGAACGATAACGTCGAAGCATCGAAACGTGAAATACGTCATGAATCTGACTAAGCACTGCTGGCAACTCAAGCTGATACGCTACTGGTCCCACTCGTCTCAATACCTTATACGGCCCAATGAACCTCGGACTTAGCTTGCCTTTCCTTCCGAATCTCAACACCTTTTTCCAAGGTGAAACCTTCAGAAAAACTTGCTCCCCTACAGCAAACTCGATGTTTCTTCGCTTAAGATCGGCATAAGACTTCTGCCGGTCCGAAGCTTCCTTTAATCGAGCCTGAATCAACTTAACCTTATCTTCAGTCTCAGCAACCAACTCTGGTCCCAACAACTGACGTTCACCTAACTCCGTCCAACACGTAGGTGAGCGACACTTCCTACCATACAACGCCTCATACGGTGCCATCTTGATGCTCGCTTGATAACTGTTGTTGTAGGCGAACTCAGCTAATGGTAGAAACTCCTCCCAACTACCTCTGAAATCCAGGGGACAACCTCTCAGCATATCCTCTAAGATCTGAATAACCCTTTCTGATTGACCGTCAGACTGCGGGTGAGAAGCCGTGCTAAAATCCAAACGAGTACCCAGAGCCTGATGCAACGCTTTCCAGAACCTTGACGTAAACCTGGGATCCCTATCCGAGATTATCGAAACTGGCACACCGTGCAACCTCACTATCTCTGACACATACAGCTTCGCTAGCTTCTGAAGTGAGTAGTCAACCCTCACCGGAATAAAGTGAGCTGATTTAGTCAGACGATCCACCACTACCCAAACTGAATCCTTCTTGCTTGGCGTAAGCGGTAATCCACTGACGAAATCCATGGTTATCCTTTCCCACTTCCACTGAGGAATCTTCACAGGCTGAAGCAAACCCGACGGCAACTGATGTTCAGCCTTGACCTGCTGACATGTCAGACACTTCCCAACAAACTCTGTCACCTCTTTCTTCAGACCAGGCCACCAAAACTGCTCTCTAAGATCTCTATACATCTTGCTACCTCCAGGATGCATAGCATAAGGACTGCTATGTGCGTCCTGAAGAATCTTCTGTCTCAGCTCAACATCCTTAGGCATACAAGCTTTACCTTGAAAACATAGCACCTCATCACTAGACAAACTGTAACCCTCCAAACCACCATTCTGCACTTGTAACCTTCGCGCACTCAGAACCTCATCCAATAACTGTTTCTCTCTGATCTGCTCAACCCAAGTAGGCTTAACTTGTAGCTCTGCCAGAATACTCCCGTCGTCGTACAAACTCAAGTGAGCAAACATCGCTCTTAAGTCTGAAACAATCTTACGGCTCAACGCGTCTGCCACCACGTTAGCCTTGCCCGGATGATACTCAATCGAACAGTCGTAATCTTTCAGCAACTCAACCTATCTGCGCTGCCTCAAATTCAAATCCTTCTGAGTCAGTAGATACTTCAGACTCTTATGATCCGTATAGACTATCGATCTTTCTCCATACAGGTAGTGCCTCTAAATCTTTAAGGCGAAAACTACAGCTGCTAGCTCCAAATCGTGCGTCGGATAGTTGACCTCATGTGGCCTCAGCTGTCGAGAAGCGTAAGCCACAACCTTACCTTCTTGCATCAGCACACAACCCAATCCCGTATGTGATGCATCGCAATAGACTGTGAATTCCTTACCAGCCTCAGGTTGAATCAAAACCGGAGCCTCAGTCAAAATCTTCATTAACTTATCGAAGCTTTCCTGCTGTTTCTTAGTCCATACAAACGGAACTTCTTTCCTTAACAACTTGGTCATCGGCGCTGCTATCAACGAGAAACCCTCAACAAACCTTCGGTAGTATCCGGCCAAACCCAGAAAACTCCGAATCTCAGCCACTGACTTAGGCGGCTTCCAATCCAAAACTGCCTCAATCTTACGAGGATCTACTCGAATCCCCTCCGCCGATACCACATGACCCAAGAAAGTCACTTCTCTAAGCCAAAACTCGCACTTACTGAACTTAGCATAGAGCTGCTTTTCCCTCAGAATCTGCAGCACAACTCTCAAATGTGCATCATGCTCTTCCTCTGTTCTTGAATACACCAAGATGTCGTCTATGAAAACCACGACGAACCGATCCAGGTACTGCTAAAACACCCTATTCATCATGTCCATAAACGCTGCCGGTGCGTTAGTCAACCCGAACGGCATTACCAGAAATTCGTAGTGCCCATACCGAGTCCGAAACGCTGTCTTATGGATATCAGCCTCCTTAACCTTCAACTGATGATACCCAGACCTCAAGTCGATCTTCGAAAATACCGCAGCACCCTTCAGCTGATCAAACAAGTCATCTATCCGTGGCAACGGATACTTGTTCTTAATCGTCAGCTTATTCAACTGGCGGTAGTCTATACACATCCGCATTGTACCATCTTTCTTCTTAACAAAAAGTACCGGCGCACCCCACGGCGAAACACTTGGCCTAATTAAACCTCGATCCAATAACTCTACCTCGCGATTCGGCGGTAAACCCGGAAGCTCCTCAAGAAACACATCAGCAAATTCCTTAACTGTACGAACTTTCTCTACAGCAGACTCTTTAGCCTCCAAGGCATACACATGAACCACATACGCTTCACAGCCCTTCCTGACCATCTTCTCCGCTTTCAAAGCAGATACCACATTTGATAAGTAATCTCTCCTATTACCTATCATAGCCACTTCATCACCCTCAACCGTCCTAAGAACCATGCGCTTGGCCGCGCAATCCAACCTCGCCTGGTACTTGACCAACCAGTCCATCCCAAGAATCAGATCGAACTCCTCAAACGGCAGTTCCATCAGATCAGCAGCAAACACTACCCCTTGGAGTTCTAGGGGTACCTCTCTAAACAGTTTATCTACTACTACAGAGTGACCTAAAGGGCTAATTACAGTCATCTACCTAGAAGATATCTCAGAGTCTAGATCCATGGTCTCTACTATACTACTGGCAACATAAGAGTGCGTTGAACCCACATCAATCAAAGCAGTAAATGGAGAACCAAAGATCAAGAACGTACCGGTTATGACGTCCGATGCGTCGCCCTCCTCTCGGCGCCTCGCTGCATACACTAATCCAGGCTGTCTAGCATCAGAACTGCCCACACCTCTGCCCGGTGCTCCACGGCCCCTCTGCGATGGCGGTCCACTACTCCTGAACTGATTATGGCCCTGACTCTCAGACTGAGTCCTAGCCAACCTACGCGGACAGTCCCTCACGCGATGATCCAGAGAACCACACCCAAAGCAACCTTTTCCTCCGGTCCAACAACCTCCCCAATGAGATTTCCCACACTGATTACACTGCGGCGGTCCTTGCCTAGCAGCAACAAACCTAGCTGACTGATTCGGCCCACTCGGTCTAGCCCTCTTCTGCGGATTACCCGACGATCCAGAAGACCCAAAGCTCCTCTTAAGCCTATTCCTGTCCATGCCCTGCCTCACTGACTCCTTAACACCCTCGGCTACCTTAGCCTTCTCAACTAAGATAGCAAACTCGCGCTCCTGCTGAGGAGCAATCAACAGTCTCAACTCGTCTCGCAGACCATCCTCGAAACGAACACACCTCTCATGTTCAGTGGCCACAATGCCCCTGGCATACCTACTCAGCTTCAAGAACTCAGCCTCGTACTCAGAAACAGACTTACTCCCCTGAACAAGCCTCAGAAATGCCTTTCGCTGGGAGTCAATATAACTAGCTCCGATGTACTTCTTTTGATATGCAGCCCTGAAATAATCCCATGTCAGATCCTCTGCTGCCACACTGTCCCGAACCGTGAGCCACCACTGGTATGACTCATCCCGAAGCAGCGATACGATGCCCTTCAGCTTCTCTTCAACAGTCAGGTCCAGATCATCCATGATCCGCTCAGTTGCCTCCAGCCAATAGTCAACAGTGCTGGGAGCAACACCAGATACACCTCGAAAGAATTCGGCCCCGTTAGCCAGGAGTCGCTCAGGCATGGATTTTCTAACTCCTGCACCACCGCCTACTCCAGCTACCCTTTCCAACACTCGCAGCATCGCCTGTGACACTGCGTCATCCCCGGTCTGATCTTGGAACTCACCACCTCCAGCTGGTGGCGGAACCGGTATCTCATTTTTTGACCCCTGACCAGATCCTACGGGCTCAGAAACTGTCATCCTACCCCTACCTCTACCACGAGTATTACGACCACGTCCGCCTCGAGTGCTCATGTCTAATATCTCTACGTATCTGATTTAAGAGTTTTATGCATCAATATTTATTCCACTGTTTTAAGGCAAATCTTATGAATATTCAAGGAGATTTGTTCTCGCGAGTTCACAGAATCCTATCAGTTTCAATATCTAAAGTAATCCTACTATTTCTAATCATACAACCATAGTATATCCAACAAATCACAAGCAATAGTAAGGGGTACTTACCTGGGCGAACTGGTGCCGGAGACTCGGTGCCATGCCTTTCAACCCATAAAAACACTTAAAATAGACTTTTGAGAACATTTTGGGCCTCGGGCCCACAGCCGAGATTTTGAACTTGGCTCTGATACCACAATTGTAACACCCCAAACCCGGACAAAACACCACGTCCGAATCTGGTATGTTACGGGGAAAAATGTATTTGAGAGGTTAGAATTTCCCGTTTAAAAACTGGATGAAAACATAGTGTATTTGAAGAAAACTTGAGTAGGCTTGTTTGAAATCAGATGGTGTATTTAGAAAACCCAGAAATTTTGAAAACTTACCCAAAGTGTGTAGTGAAAAACGAGTTTAGTTCATTCCATTATTCAAGTGGTTTCTTAGTGTTACTTAAGACATTTTAACTTGGTAGAAAATCGAGTTTGATTTGAAAATCATTTGAGTTTCTAAGGCAAAGTCATAGTGAGATACCCGATGGTATAGTTTAAAACACGTTGCATTATAGTTTTGAAATCATCGTCTTTCTAAATTTTAGTAAAATTCATACCCAATTATTTTGTTAAAGCATATTGAAATCTATTTAAAACATAAACATCATAAAACATAATTTAAAGGCCTTTTACAATCCAAAATAAAAACCCAAATAAAAGTAATTAAACCATAGTACCCAAATGATAGAGTATGAGTAAAACTTTATTAAGCATGGCATGAGCACCCCGAGTCCATCCCGGCTCCATGTCCGCGTCTACTAGTCACCTAAAATGTCAAAGGAGAGGGTGAGTCACAGGACTCAGTGCGTAAATCCCGCTCCCGATAAAACAACATGCTAACATACATCATATCATAGCAACATAATTAATGCAACCCGATCCTAGCCATCCATACACCTTTTCTACCCCATGTGGTACCAAACCACTGGTGGTGCCAAACCACTGGTGACATATAGTCACAATGTGTTACCAAAACACTGGTGTCCCAAAGACACAATATCCGTCAATGTGGTGCCAAACCACTGGTGTCCCAAAGACATGATTGTGATACCAAATCACTGGTGACCGCAGTCACAAATCCGATGATGGGGCCAACCCATCGTGTGATACCAAATCACTAGCAGACGATCCCATATCTCAAGTGGGGCCAACCCACGGTGGTGTCAAACCACAGGGACGAGTCGCAATGAGGTGCCAAACCTCTGGTGTCCCAAAGACACAAATGTGGTACCAAACCACTGGTGACCGTAGTCACAATAATCGAGTGATGGGGCCAACCCATCGTGTGATACCAAATCACTAGCGTCAATCCCTCAATACCGCCTTGTGGGGCCAACCCAATGTGGTGCGAAACCACGGGGACGAGACGCTGAGGTGCCAAACCTCTGGAGGTGCCAAACCTCTGGTGACCCAAAGTCACAAAGTGTGTTACCAAAACACTGGTGCTCGTCAGCACAAAATATCACTGCCCCCTCCACTCATATCACCCATCAACATACCATACTCATGTGATCATGCATATCATACAAGTCATGCATATCATGCTAATATGTTTAACTTCATATCCCATATCACATATATCCATAGCCATGGTATCATATAGACCATCAGTAAACTCATAATAATAATACTGACTTACCCGAGTCCAAGATCATACCCATTAGGGTATCATATCAATCATCACTGTTTCATTAATTATCACACAGGTTATCAATCATATTACTAAGTAGAAGTGTGTTAGTTTACACACCTGGTATAACGAAGGCCTTAATCCCAAAGAAACGATCTACAATCTTTAAACTCCTTGCTCCTAGAATCGGCCAAACTTAAGGGTTAGGCATCTATAACATTCGGCCAGCATCAATTAACCAAAGGGGTTAATATCGAACCCTTACCTCTATACTTGATTTGGTTTCCTACCAAATCCCGAATCAACCACTGATTTTCTGACAATCGGCCAATCCCCACCACTTATCAATCGGTCGAGTTCTGTAAAAGGTTTTGTCGACTGCTTGAATCCCGAATGCCCTATAAATGCTTGAATTCCAAAATAAGAGGTTAACTCCTTTCACCAATCCAAAATCGACATTGCACTAGAGAGAAAAGAGAAATGGCCATTCGGCCAAGAACTTACCAATACCACCCAAAATTCGGCCACAAGAGGACTTCCAAGAGAGAAAAGATTCGGCTAAGATGCACCCCAAAAAGACAAGAAGATTCATACACCTATGTTCGCTTTTGAATGGAAAAGGAAAGAAAAGAAGATAGGAGATGAGAATGAAGTTTCGGCAATAGTGTATAAGAAAAGAAAAAATAAAAGTCTGAGATGCAAGTGATTGTGGTTTCGGCACCAAAAGAAATGGGAAGATGAATAATGGAAAGATTCGGTTTGCAGCAAGTGAGAGTTTCGGCACAAGTACTTTAGGAGAAGAGAATGGATTATGAGAAGGAGAGAAGAGAGTGTTCGGCTATCAAGGTTCAATCAAGGAAGAAAAATATGACAAGAAAAGACTTTTACTTACGGCTTACCCAAGTGAAGAAAGAAGGAAAAAATGCAATAATGCATTCGGCTACACACAAACTAAATGAAGCAAAACAATTTCGGCAACTAAGGGACTAGGTGTTTCGGTTTCAAGAGGTGGAAAGAATGAGAGAATTTTCTATGGAGAAATCGGCTTGTTTGACAAAATGAGAGAACTTTGTTTGATACCAAAAAGTGACCAAAAAAAACCCCAAAATGCCCATTGAATTTCGGCACACTCTTTCCCCCCACACTAAGCCGTCACTCCCCCTCCAACTCCCCCCTAAATTCGGCCAAATCCCCCACAACACTCCACTCCACACATTCAAACAAGCATGACCAAGTCTTCCTCCTAAACTCACTCTCCTCCCACCATTTGAACGGTTTGACCAAGTCCAAAGAAGAATTTGAATTGCCTTCTACTTCCTCCTTCCATGCCGCCCAAAATGGGAACCAAAATGGGGACTTTGCAGCTTGAACTCTGGACCTCCACCCCATGTAAATGACGCCACACCTAGCTCCCTAGTAGCGCATGCCTTGCCACCTTGCCAGCTCCTCTTTTGTGCAATAAAACTCCAAATTATTTTCTTAAACCCCAACTCTTCCAGCTCCCTACACCTAAGGCTCAAAAACTAAATTTTTCCTACCTACTCAGGCACACTTCCAGCCTACAACTAAGCCCCTAAAACACAGAAATAGCAACACAGCACACTAAACACATGCAATATCATGCAACAACAAAATAGCCCCTAACCCGAGATATTACAACCAGAGTTGTGTTGAATATGAACTCTTGCGTTGGAGTGTTTGAATGGTAAGGAGAACTGATAATGGAGGAAAATTCGGATAAGGCTAAGGTGTTATCAGGGGAAAAGTTAGGAGATGAGGAGAGTGAGGAATTGGTGCTGAATGGGACTGTGGGGAAAGGAGTATTCGGCTGGTGGATATAAAAGGAGAGGGTCGAATATCTTTGGAGGGTTCTTTGAGTTCCAATAGTTTTTTCCTTGCTTCTCAATCGGTTTCTTTTGTGCCGAATAACCATCATCTCTTTGTGCCAAATTCTTTTGAAGGGCTCTTTCAGTCTTCAATACTTTTCTCTTCTCTCCCATTCTATTTTTCCATAGCTGAATTCTCTTATTGCCAAGTTACCACCATCTTTTCCTTGCTAATAGTGCCGAATCTTTATGGTTGTTCCTCCATCACAAACCAATTGTTACCCACTATCAGTCAAGGTTAAAAGCCGAATCTCGTTCAGTATATATCTAGGCTGCAAGATTAAAAGTGGATTCAGTAAGTATTCAGTTAACCCCTTAGTGTGTTTTGTTCAAAGTCGAAGGGCTATCTAACTTCTCATTGTTGTTAACCTTTTATTAACAAGGGTAGGGTTCAAATATCACAAGCGTGATAAGGATCGTTAGCAAGGAGGTAAGTGTACTCGTTTTACTGGTGATGGCCGAATGAAAGTATGACCTATAGAGGTGACTTGTGTGGAATATGAGTCACTCGATCTCTGATAATATTTGTGTGGGTGCAGATTTACGCGAATAGTAGCTAAGGAAGGGCTACTAAAACTGGTGGCACACGGTAAGGTTATGGTAAGGTTTCGGTTTTTAGGTAAATACTGTGGTTAAGTGTGTATTGATTTGGGATAGGTACTGGTTGTAGGTTCAAGGCTGAGGATAGGATAGCACATAGCATTAACCAGGTGTGTACATACACTTCACACACGACAAATCGGCAAAAGCTGAAATCCCAAAAAACCCAAAATGCCAAAAAGCCGAAAAGCCGAAAAGCTAAAAGGTTGGCGCTGACAACCACACGAGCGTGCAAACATTCGTGTGGAAACACCGATACAATTACCGGGGCCAAGAGAGTGATCTCATGGTCTCGGGCCACTATTTGGCTGACCGAGCCAGACGAGGCTAAATGGGCATGCCGAGCTCGTGGGCCCAAGTCAGCAAGACTTGATATGTATAAGTGAATGATGGATGGTTGTATGATTTGATTGTGATTGGGCCTAATGGGCTACATAAACATGATTGGGCTTAATGGGCTATATGGACATGATTAGGCTTAGTAGGCCTTATGGGATTTTAGAAATGCATGCTAGGGTTTTAATGGACTCTAGGCCTAGTTCTGATAAATTCTTAAATAGCATAAGACTTAATTTAATAATCAAACATGTCTGTGGACATGTCGCTAGGTTAGAGTGTGGCAATGGACATATGCATGTCTAGGATTGGATCTAGGGAGAGCTTGGTACTTAAGCGGTCCTAATGACCCACCTCCTCTTGTCTGGGATCCTACCTGGTGCATAGTGTCTGTTCACTTTAGCCGCAAGGACTTGTTAATGGGCCAAAGTTCATAACTAAAACCCGTGATTTGCAAAATTACTCAAATACCTCCGATTTGCAAAATTAACGAAATACCCCCGGATTTCAAAACTACAAAAATACCCTTGATTTGCAAAATTACCAAAATACCCTTAATTTGTAAAATTACCAAAATACCACTGTAGGGTAGATTTACAAAAATAAACCTGGGTAGTGAAATGACTAAAATACCCCTAGCCCCTGGGTAGTGAAATGACTAAAATACCCATAGGTGCTTGATGTGTGAAAATGTGTATGTTGCATTCATGAGATATATGTTGCACTTGGGTGGGTTTGATGATACGGAGGAAGATATGTGAGGATCGCATAGTCGCTTGACGACCGTGGATCCACCGGTGGCTTTAAGCCCATTATATGCTTAGCAACCTTGCTGCAACGTTTGAGTAGTGCCGCTGTTGGTGCTACCTTTGGAGTGTAAGGATGGGTGGGTTGATATTTATATCCCCACTGGAGTGTAGGGTTGGAAGGGAAATGGAGTGCAGGGTTGGATTTGGGATGGGAACATTGCATTTATGTGATACTGATTGGATTACCAATGTGATAATTGCATGCTGATTGGATTACCAAGGGTCGTACACACTGAGTTTCGAAACTCACACCCTTTTATTAAATGTTTCAGGTGGCCCTCAGTAACCAGCTCGACTTGGGAGAGGACTCGAATATGGCCACACTACAAGTTACTTAGAAGTTTTTGTTTAGTTGTTTTCGAATGACTTATTGTTAATTATTTCGTTTGTAATAAGGCGTTGTATCTCCAATTTGACTTTACATTTAAGTTTCCTTATGTTTTCAACTGTTTAGTTGTTAAACGGGAATAAATTTCTAATGTTTAAACATGGTTTTCGAAATACCTATAACACATTTGCTTTTATCATTACTTAACAAGTTGCTCGGATTTTGGGTTCCTAAGCTTTAAACTAAAGTTTTAAATAAGCGAAGTCGTTTTGAAATATTCTTTTGATGTGACATTACCGGATTCGGCCATAATGTCTTGGTTGGATCAGGGGGTGTTACAGTAAACTTGGATGATGATTATGTGTTAGGTTTTTGGGCTAAATTGAGTTGTTATATAGTATGTTTTACTCACTTAAATTGTAGTTCAACGGATATGAGAAAATGGTAAAGCTCGACAAATTCTTTGATAGAACTGCTATTGAATGCATGGAAAAGTAAGAGTTTTTGGATGATGGGAATATATTTAAACATATGCTTGATAAATGAATGCACATAAGTAATGTAAACTTATGTTATAAAATTTTGTAATAATTTGCTAAATTATATGATGTTTAAAATCGAAAAGTTAATGTTGTTTGGGCTAAGACCAAGGCATGTTGGGTGACTTAAATGATTATGCTTATAAATTGAATGTTATAAGCTTTATTTCTTTGAATTAGGAACTTACTAAGCATTTTATGCTTACTTTATTTTAATTCCTTTGTGTATCTAGATATCAGAAGCTCTTTCGGATTGCAAAGTGTCGGAGACATCATCACACTATCTATCGGCTTTTTTGGTACTCATGGTTATATACTTTCGGTTATAATGGCATGCATTGGTCGTTTTGGCTAATGATAGCCTACATGTTTTGTTAATGATGGATTTTAGCTATTTGATCTAGCTTGTAAATGTATATGTCTTGGTTGGTATCTAATAGCCGTGAGAGTTGGCTTAATTTGAGTTAATTTGCTTGTGTATATGTGTATGTGCTTATAGTTATTGTTATGTAAATTAAGGTTGGTTGTGCGATGCTTGATAGCTATAGATATTATGAATGTCAAATAGTTTGGCTGTGGATAACGGTATGCTTGTGAAATTAGGCTAAACAATGCATACTTGAGTTTAGCCATTTTGATGTTTAAAGAAGTAAAGTTTGGTACAATTGGTATGGTATGTTTTGGTGATTTGTATATATGCAAAATGGAAGTATGGAATGTGTATATTTTATGTTTGAATTGGTTGGTTTAGATGATTAGATATGTTATGTGCTTTGTGCCATATGAGTGGTATAAGTGTGCACAAAATAGGGTGGCAAAATGGCTTGGTAAATAGCCTATTTTTGTCCACACGGGCAGAGGCACAGGCATGTGTCCCAACCGTGTGTGACACACGGTTAAGTACACGACCGTGTGTCTCTTGATGTTGAAATTGAAATGAAGTCAGTATGCCCCACACGGTCTCACACACGGGCGTGTGATCGGCCGTATGACATAAGTCAGTATACCCCATAATTTATACATGGCCTAGTACACGGGCTAGCCACACGGGTGTGTGTGTTGGCCGTGTGACCCAAGACAGTAAGCTCACTTGTTTGGACACGGGGTAGGACACGGACTGGGACACGACCATGTGCTTCCATTTCGAATGTTCACACGGCTTGTGACACGGGCGTGTCTCCTCTGTTTTGAGAAAAATTTTCTAAGTGTTCCGAATGTTTTAAAAGTTATTGGTTTAGTCCTGAACCACTCCTAATGCATATTTAGGGCCTCGCAGGCTTGTATTAGGGACATATTGGTTGAGATTGAATGATGAATGTTTGAATTGAGAAAATGTGTGCTAAAAGTATGTATAAGTGTGTTATAAGTCCGGTAATGCTCTGTAAACCTATTCCAGCATTGAATACGGATGAAGGGTGTTACATCAAGGCCGAGTAATACAGTTGCCAGTGGGAGACCACCTAGAAATACTGGAAATGTTACTAGTAGCAAAGGTGCAACAAAGGATTCTACTATGAGATCAGATGCTCGAGTGCCAGCTAGAGCCTACACTATTTACGCTCGCGAAGATGCATTGGCACCAGATGTAATCACCTGTAACATCCTAGAATTAGGGGTTCTGCATTTTATGCTATTCTAGGTGTTTGGCTTGTTAATGTTATTTTGGTGTGTTTGGGGGTCCTGGGGAGGCTCGAGTTCGAGCCAGAGCTTTGGGCAATTTTTTTCTTTAGGGCACTTCATGGGGGAGAGCTTGTGGCTGCAGGCTTTAAGTATGACTGGTTGTTATTTGATGACAAAAGTGGCAGAGTGGCTTGGTGGTTGGCGTCATAAGGGGAGCGTGGAGGAGGAGTGGGTTCGAATCCCACAAGTGGTTTTTTGGGAGTTCTTTTTGTGGCAGGAAGGGAAGGTGGTGGAGTTGGCGTGGACTCTTCTAGGAAGAGTTTGAATTGGTCAAATGAATTCAAACAAATGATTGGGAGTGGATTGAGGAGCAAGTTGAGGAGCAAGTTATGGGATTGAGGTGTGAGGTAGAGTTGGTCGAAAGTAGGGAAGCTTAGGGGGAATGAAAATTTGGCTAAGGTGTTAGATGGTACATTCGGTCATAAGAGGGAGGGGGAGTGCCGTTTGTGCCTTTTGGGATAGTAGAGTAAAAATCGAAACCCTTTTTGTGAAGTCTTTTTCTTTCTTTTGCATTTTAGTTGCTCATTCACTTCTTTTACCAAAACCGTAGCACATCTTCTTCTTCTTCTTCTTCTTGTTTTTGGGTATTAGCCGAAACTTAGAGGTGGCCATTTATGCATCTTTTTCCCCTTCATCAATTCTCATCGAACTACTATTTTTCTTCTTCGACCAAACCTCCCTTTTATCCCCTTGCGATTTGTTCTTCTCCATAGCCGAATCCTCCCTTGTGGCCATTTTGAGTTATTCTTTTTGGAGTGTGTGTGTGCCATAGCCGAATATTGTCTTTCTTTCTTACTTATTCGTTCTTCTCAATTTCTCCTACTCATTCTCTTCTGTTAGCTGAATTTCTCTCATCTTTCCTTTCGTTTTCCACCATAGATCTAACCGAAACTCCATCACTTCTCACTCTTCATTGTTGCATTCTTCTCTCGTAGTTGTTTGAATGGGGTGGTCGGATCTCTTTTCTCCTTCAACTCATCAGTAAACGCAAGGTAAGGGCGTTTCTGTTCATCTCTTTATTTCTCTTTTCGGTATTGGGATTACTCTTAGATTTAAGCTAATCCCTCCCTTTCTTCTCTCATTATGGAACGTTTACCCAGGTGAACCCCATTAGCTGAACGTGTTGGAGTCTGAAGGTTGAAGGCCTGTGGATTGCCGAATCTTACCATTCATTCGGGTTCTTAAGCAGTAAGAGTCAAATCTTCTACTTGGGTCTATCAAAGAATAGGTAACACTTTCTTTGCCCTTCTTTTAGTTGTGGCCGAATAGTGATGTGTTAGCTGGGTATTCTTTACCTCGATCTTGCGTGATGTTGTTTATCATTTTGTAAGGTTCGATTCTCGATTGATCAAGAACCTGCTAGTGCCGAATTAGGGGAATCTAGTCAAGAGGATAGAACTAATTTGCGTTGTTTTCTTTAAGGTAACGAATCATCTTCTCGATTTCTTGGCTATTATGTCCTTTTCGTTTTAGTCTGCCTTAACCAAATTTCCTTGGTAGTCAATCAACGTTTCACTCTGAGTACTGATCAAGTCTCTTCATGGATGCAAGTGCCAGCCAAACTAAGGAGGGGAGTGGACTCATAGTCTCTGCCCCTAAGTTTAAACGATGTGCTGTGTCGGCAGTTCGAGATTTTCTGCCGGGTTGTGGTAAAGAGCCGACGTCTGTTTGGGATAGACAAATCGCGGTTATTCCTGCTAGTGAGAGTGTCGACGATCTAGAGTGTTTAGTTTTACACGTAATTAGATGTGTAATGCTCACACTTACCTTTATTATTTTGCGTTAATAACTGTGTTGGCTGAAAGTCGGAACGACTGCATAGACAGTTGAGATACCCTAGTGGGTAAGGTTGGAGATACCAGGTAAGTACCTGAATGACTTTGTTTTCGAATAATACAATCTAAATATATGTATGATTTGATTATTTGTTGTACATTGGAAATATGATTGCATTCATCTCAGTATGATAATATGTTGCATGGGCTTTGGGATACGATATTGAAAGGGGAAGTGTGATTCAGTGACTGTCACAGTGGTTTGGTACCACAGTGGGTTGGCCCCACATATTTTCATCAGTGACTATGTCACAGTGGTTTGGTATCACAATGGTTTGCCACCACATACATATATTTATCAGTGGCTGTCATAGTGGTTTGGTACCACAGTGGGTTGGCCCCACATATACATATATCAGTGACTTTGTCACAGTGGTTTGGTACCATAGTGACTTGGTGCCACAGGCGTTTGGCTGATTCAGGTGATGTAGAGGACGGAAAACTAGGTTAGGCTAGGTTGCATTGCATGCACTATTAATATGCCATGTTGTGAGGGCTAAGGCCCAATGTGTTCCGTGGGCTTAGGCCCAGATTGCGTTTGTAAGGGGAATTACACACTCAGTCTTGGTGACTCACCCCTCTGCTTAATCTTGCAGGTAACCCATAGTTGCAGATTTGGAGCCGAGGTGGACTTTGAGGTGGCCATGCAGCATTTCTTTCGTAAATTTCATTTTCTTCTTTTAAACTTACTTTTAATTTGGGTTTTTGTTATGTAATAAGGCCTCTGGAACTTCTATAATTTGGTTTTCAACTTATTACGGTAGTTTATATTATATGAAACGCTAAATTGGGAGTTTTCTAAACAAAATGAAAGTAAACCTTTCTTTTAATAATGACACACAGTTAATGAGCACGCAAATAATTAAACTCAAAATTTTCCTAGAACCACACAAACTGTTTTACATGACACGTATTATGAAATTCCCTAATTTCGATTTTCATATCACAAAACCCATATTCGACTAATAGTTCTTTTAGATAAGAGTTGGTAAGAAACCCTTAAACTGAATGTTATTTTCAAGATAGAAACACAAAACAAAAATTTTTCAAAATTGCGATGTTTCTTAAAATTGCAAAACTTTCTTTCCATGTGACATACCAGATTCGGTTGTAACGTTTAGACCGAGTTTGGGGTGTTACATCACCGGTACATTTTCTCTTTATGACACTGGTGTAACTGCTTTGATTGATCCTGGATCGACCTATTCATATATTTGTACGAATTTAGTGTCCAGTAAGAGTTTATCTGTTGAGTCCACTAAATTCGTGATTAAAGTATCGAACCCCTTAGGTCAGTATGTCTTAGTTGATAAAGTTTGCAAGAATTGTCCTTTGATGACTCGGGGTTACTGTTTTTTGGCCGATTTGATGCTTTTACCGTTTAATGAATTTGATGTGATTTTAAGAATGGATTGGTTGACTCTGCATGATGCTGTTGTTAACTGTAGATGAAAGACTATTGAGTTGAAATGTCAGAATAGTGAAATTCTTCGTATTGAATCCGATAATTCGAGTGGGTTGCCTGTTGTGATATAGATGATGCTAGCCCAAAAATATGTGAGAAAGAGTTGCAATGCTTACCTTGCGTATGTACTTGATACAAAAGTGTCTGAATCAAAGATTGAATCAATGCCAGTGGTTTGTGAATATCCAGATGTGTTTCCAGAAGAGTTACCCGGATTGCCGCTGATCAAAGAGGTTGAATTTGCTATTGAGTTGGTACTGGGAACATCACCGATATCGATAGCTCCATACAGAATGGCTCCTACAGAGTTAAAAGAGTTGAAATCTTAGTTACAAGAGTTAACAGTTAGAGGATTTGCATGACCTAGTTTCTCACCCTGCGGTGCACCAGTTCTGTTTGTAAAGAAGAAAGATAGATCAATGAGACTATGTATCGATTATCGACAGCTAAACAAGGTTATGATTAAGAATATGTAACAACTTGTTTTTAGTCAAATCAGAATAGTGATTTTAGAACCACAAATCTGAGGTCAAAATATTTATTTTATTATTATTTTAATGTCTATGGCATGATAGTATGATTGTGTAAAAATTTCGTTAAGAAATTTTATCGTTTGGATGCTCAATTTGATAAAAAGGACTAAATCGCATAAAGTGTAGAAGTTGAGTTTTAATAGCTAAAGATGTCTAATAGCTATAGAAATTTAAAGTGGAGGTCCTTATATGGTAAATAACCCATAAATGAGATAGTGGAGGATGTTGTCTTGGCATATTGAGTAAATTTTCAATTATTAAAAGGTTAATTATGTAAATGAGTAATTAAATGATATATTCATAAAACAAAACATCTTTTTATGTTCATCTTCTTCAAAAATACACCAAAATCAATTCTTCTTGGAGAAATAGGGCTTATGTTTTGCCATCTTCATTTCCTTCAATTAGGTATGATTTTTGTCTCGTTTTTAGTGATTTCTATGTTTTTGGAGTCGTTGTAACTTAATCTAGCTAGCCCAGGAACTAATTTACAAAACTGTTAAAAGTCTAGGGTTTTACCATTGATAAATATGTATGTCTTTTGATGTTTGATGATAGAAAATGAATGGTTGTTGTTAGATAAACAACATTTTTGAAGAATTATCAATTAGGGGTTAAATTGAGAAATATGGTAAATTGTGTGGTAAATGTGTGAAATAATGAAAAGTATGGGCTGCTATGAGTATAGATGAAATTCGGCTAGTATGGGTGTGGACTTAATTGCATGAATTTGCATTATTATGAGCTAAGGACTAAATTGTAAAGAAGTCTAAAGTTTATGGCCAAAAGTGTAAAATTGCCATAATATAAAATTTGGATTCAATTGAATAGAATGATAATTAAATAAGTTAAATTTGATTATATATATATATATATATATATCAGGAAAAGGGAAGTTTGAAATTAGATCGGGGGAAACCAAAATAACTGATTGATAGCTCGATTCTCTCCGTATAAAATCTGAGGTAAGTTCGTATGTTAATAAGCATTAATGTAATTGTGTTTTAAATGCTTTATAATTGTATTGTTAATGAATACCGCCTTATGGAAATATTCGACCAAGATTCGGCAATGTGAAATCTTGGTTGAACCTTAAGAATAGATTGGATACAAATGACATGTCATTAGAGATTACTGTGTTTGGGTGATGGTTCGTACATTCTAGCGGTGGCTGAGTTTTCCGGCATGTGTTGCAGAGTCTCGTCAGCTTGTGTGAGCAGCACTGTGTAGTTACGTCTTGACTGTTAGTTTGTATGAGCAGACCCGTTGATAGCTCGAGAGTGAGCATTATATGAGATATGTGATTGAGATGGTTTCGACCATGTATTGGCACTTAGGGTGCGAGATTACCGAGTATCTGATATTATTCCAAATGGTTCAACGGGTATATTGAAGTTATGAAAAGGTAAGAGATTGATACGTATCAGTGCAGGTATGTACGTAAATCGTATAAGCATTGAAATCTATGAAGTTTGTGAGTTACATGAGCTACTATGTCGATGAACATATAATTGCTTTGTGATTAAGTTAAATTGCAGTATTTTATGATAGATAACTTAATTTGTGAATGAATGGTAAGTTATATTTATTAAGCATACGAGCTTACTAAGCTTTATAGCTTATTCTGTTTACTTTTCCGTGTTTTATTGTGATTTCGAAGCTTGCTCGGGTTGGGAGTTGTCGAAGATCTCATCACACTATCCAGCTGTCATTTTGGTACTTTTGAACTTGTGTACTTGGTTATATGGCATGTATAGGAGTTGTGGTTAATATGGCTTATATGTTTGTAATGTTGATAGCCATTTAATTTTGCTTGTAAATGATATATGATTTTGGTTATGTGTATAGCCATGTGATTTGGCTTATTTTGGTATACTTGGTGATGAATATATATATGTAAATGGCCTTTTGATTTATGGTGTATAATTGATTTCGGAATGTCTTGTTGCAGATTGATATCTTGTATAGCAAATGGTTGGAATTGAGATGATCATGTATGCTAAGTTAGGCACAAAGTCTAAAATAGATAATTGACCATTTAGGTATACTTTGGAAGCATTTTTGGTATGTTTTGAATTGGCAAAATATAATGTTATGAGTATTATAGTTGTTGGTATTGGAATAGCATGACTTAGGCTTGATTGAGATTGGTTTGATTGCCTATTGATGCTAGGTTTTATGCCATTTGACATGTTTAGGTTGATGCAAGTTTGGGTGAGAAAGGTAGCTTGGAAAATAGCCTATTTTTGTCCATACGGGCAGAGACACAGGCGTGTGTCTCAGCCGTGTGTGACACACGGTTGGGTGACACGACCTTGTGTCCCCTGGTACTTAATTAGAAATCAAGTCAGTATGCTTCACACGGCTCAGCACACTGGCGTGTGACTTGGCTGTGTGGGATAAGTCAGTATACCCTATAGTTTTAGCATGACCTAGCACACGACCTGGCACACAGGCATATGAGGCTATTTCGAAGGGTACACAGGCTAGTCACACAGGCCTATGGTTGGCCATGTAACCCAAGTCAGGGAGTTACACGGGGTCAGACACGGACTGGGACAAGGTCGTGTGATCCCATTTCAAATGTCCACACGGCCTGTGACACGGGCGTGTGTCCCCTGTAATTTGAAAATTTTCTATGTTTTCCAATTTTTTTCCTAAGTTATTGGTTTAGTCCCGAACTACTACTAATGTTTGATTTGAGCCTCAAGGGCTCATATTAGGGACAAAATGATTGATTGTAAAGGATTTTTATTTGGATATGAAAAATGTATGAGAAATGTATGTTTGTTTTAGTAATAAGTATGGTAATGCTTCGTAACCCTATTCCGACGACGAATACTGGTTAGGGGTGTTACAAAATTAAGTATCCTTTGTCGAGAATTAATGATTTGTTCGATCAGTTGAAAGGAGTAACAGTATTTTCGAAGATTGATCTAAGATCTAGTTATTATCAGTTGCGGGTTAAAGATTCGGATGTACCGAAAACTGCATTCAGAACTAGGTATGGGCATTATGAATTTCTTGTTATGCCATTCAAATTAACTAACGCTCCTGTACTTTTTATGGATTTGATGAATAGAATTTTTAGATCGTATTTAGATAGATTCGTAGTTGTATTCATTGATGACATTTTGATCTATTCCTGAGACGAATCTGAGCATGCTGAGCATTTGAGGATTGTGTTACAAACATTGAAAGATAAGCAACTGTTTCCTAAATTCAGCAAATGTGAGTTTTGGCTTTGAGAAGTTGGATTTTTGGGACACATTGTTTCAGTGGAAGGCATCCAAGTAAGATTTTAGCTGTTGTTGACCGGAAACCACCAAGAAATGTATCCAAGGTCAGATGTTTTCTGGGATTAGCTGGCTACTATAGGTGTTTTGTAAAAGGGTTCTCGATGATTTCTACACCGATAACTCAATTGTTACAGAAATATGTGAAATTTAAGTGATCAGACAAATGTCAACAGAGTTTTAACCAGTTGAAAGCACTGTTAACCGAAGCACCAGTTTTGGTTCAACCTGAGCCGGGTAATTTTAATTTTCAGTGGTGCGTCATTGAACGGTTTAGGATGTGTTTTAATGCAAGAAGGAAAAGTTATAGCTTATACTTCCAGAAAATTAAAATCGCTTGAGATGAATTATCTAACACATGACTTAGAGTTGGCCGTCATTGTATTCGCATTGAAAATTTGGCGACATTATTTGTTCAGTGAGAAGTCTCGCATATTTACTAACCAGAAGAGCTTGAAGTATCTCATGTCTCTGAAAGATTTGAATTTGTGACAACGAAGATGGCTCAAATTATTGAAAGATTATGAGTTAGTGATCGATTATCACCCTGGGAAAACGAATTTAGTCGCAGATGCTCTGAGTAGAAAATCTTTGTTTGCTTTGAGAGTGATGAATATGCGATTCACTTTGTCTAATGATGGTTCGATTTTTTCCAAATTAAAAGCTAAACTGGTTCTTCAGCAAATCTGTGAAGCTCAGAAATGAGACAATGAATTGCAAGCTAAAAGAGTACAGTGCGAGTCGACTACTGGATCTGAGTATCAGATCGGATCTGATGATTGTTTATTGTTCCCTGGTAGAGTTTGAGTACTGAGGAATCTCGATCTTATACAGAAAATTTTACACGAAGCATACAATGGTTTCTTATCTATTCATCCGGGGAGTACTAGGATGTACAGTGATCTAAAACAAATATACTGGTGGTCGGGCATGAAAAGTGACATTTCAGAATTTGTGTCGAGATGCTTGGTTTGTCAACAGGTTAAAGCCGAACATCAAGTACCTTCGAGACTACTACAGCTAGTAATGATACCTGAGTGGAAGTGGGATAGAATTACGATGGATTTCGTATCAGGATTACCCTTATCTCCGAAAAAGAAAGATATTATTTGGGTTGTTATTGATCGTTTAACGAAATCTGCACATTTCGTTCCGGTACGTACAGACTTTTCACTTGATAGATTAGTTGAATTGTACATTTATGAGATTGTCAGATTGCACAGGGTGCCAGTTTTTATTATTTCGGATAGAGATTCGCAGTTTACGTCATGATTTTGGAAGAAATTGCAAGAGGCTTTGGGTACACGATTGCATTTTAGTATTGCATTTCAGCTTCAAACCAATGGTTAATCCGAGAGAGTGATTCAGATTCTCGAAGATATGCTTCGTTGCTGTGTTGTAGAGTTTGAGGGCAACTGGGAAAAATATTTACCGTTGGTTGAGTTTGCATATAATAATAGTTTTCAATCGAGCATAAAGATGGCACCGTATGAAGCTTTATATGGTCGTAAATGTTGAAATCCATTGAACTGGACCGAGCTTAGTTAGAAAAATATTCACGGGGTTGATTTAATTAGAGAGACCAAAGAGAAAGTGAAAGTAATTCGCGACAGTTTGAAAGCAGCTTCAAATTGACAGAAATCATATGCGGAATGGAAACGTAAAGATATTGAATTTCAAATAGGTGACAGAGTGTTTCTAAAAGTATCGCCATGGAAGAAGATTCTTCGATTTGGTCATAAAGGAAAATTGAGTCTGCGATTTATCGGACCGTACTGAATTATCTAGAGAATTGGGCCAATAGCTTATCGACTTAAGTTACCGTCTTACGACACTTTAAATTTTTTTCTTCAAAATAGGGCACACGCCCGTGTGGCTAGGCTGTGTGGAAAAGATTCATAATGTTTTTCATGTGTCAATGTTACGACAGTAACGATCGGACCCATTGCACATAATTTCTCCAGTAGAGATTGAAATTCATCCCGATATGCCGTATAACGAAGAACTAATCAGAATTTTGGCTTGAGACATTAAAGAGTTAAGAAACAAAAGCATAGCTTTAATGAAGGTACTTTGGCAACGTCATGGTGTTGAAGAGGCTATGTTGGAACCCGAGGAAGCTATGAGAAAACAATACCCTAACCTATTTTCTGGTAAGATTTTCGGGGACGAAAATTCCTAAGGGAGGAGAGTTGTAACAGCCTGTTTTTAGTGAAATTGGAACAATGGGTTCAGGAACCACAAATCTGAAGTAGAAATATATCTTTTTATTATTATTTTAATGTCTACAGCATGTTAATAGAGTCATATGAAAATTCGATAAAAAGGACTAAATCGCGTAAAGTACAAAAGTTGAGTTCTAATAGTTAAATGTATTAAATAGCTGTGGAACTTTAAAGTAGATGTCCTTATATGGTAAATAACCCATTAATATGTTAATGGATGATAATGTCTTGGCAATTTTGTAATTTGAATTAATTATAAAGGTTAATTAAGTAAATGGGTAATTAAATGATATATTAATAAAACAAAACAATTTTATTATGTTCATCTTCTTCAAAACACACCCAAAAACCGATTCTACTTGGAGAAAATAGAGCTAGGGTTCGGCCAAGCTTCAAAGTCCAATTGGTAAGTGATTTTTGTCCCGTTTTTAATGATTTCTATATTTTTGGAATCGTTGTAGCTTAATCTAGGTAGCCCAAGGACTAATTTGCGAAACTGTTAAAGTATTAGGGTTTTACCATTGTTGAATGTGTACGTGTGTTGAATTTTAATGGTAGGAAATGAATGATTGTTGTTAGATAAAAAACATTTGTTAAATGATTTTGAATGAAATTGCAAATTGAGGATTAAATTGAGAAATGTGATAAATTGTGTGGTAAAAGTGTGAATATGTGAAATATATGGGCTAGTATAAGTATGTTTAATATTTGGCTAGGCTTGGGTAGGGATAAAATTGAACGAATTTCATTTTACGAGCTAAGGACTAAATTGTAAAGAAGTCAAATGTTTAGGGGCAAAATAGTAATTTTGCCATAACATGAAATTGGATTAAATTGAATAGAATAAGTATTAAAGTGGTTAAATTTGATTATATATAGATCAAGAAAATCTATGTTCGGAATTAGGTTGGGGGAAAACAAAG
Organism: Gossypium australe; assembly: GCA_005393395.2. NCBI lineage: Eukaryota > Viridiplantae > Streptophyta > Magnoliopsida > Malvales > Malvaceae > Gossypium > Gossypium australe. Next base: position 83,173,460 of record CM016619.1, on the reverse strand, counting down.
TTGTGGATTGATCGCTCGATTTTCTCCGTATTGCGGTTACTCGTCAGCTTCTGTGAGCAGCACTGTGTAATTACATTTTGACCGTCAGCTTGTGTGAGCAGAACCAATGATAGCTTGAGAGTGAGCAATTATACGAGATATGAGATAGAGATGGTTTTGACCATGTATTGGCACTTAATGTGCGAGATTCCCGAGTATCCGATAGTATTCCAAAGGGTTCAATGGGTATATTGATGGTATGAAAGAATAAGAGATTGATACGTATCATTACAGGTATGTATGTGAGTCATATAAGCATTGAATCTATAAATTTGTGAATTTTATATCTAACCTTATGGATGAATATGTGTTAGGTTTGTGGATTAAATTGAGTTGCATTATGCCATGTTTAATTACTTAAATTATGATTAAATGGTAAGTTGTACTTATTAGCCATATTAGCTTACTAAGCTTAATAGCTTACTCTGTTTACTTTTCCGTGTTTTATAGTGATTTTGAAGCTTGCTCGGATTGGAAGTTGTCGGAGATCTCGTCACACTATCCAGTAATTGTTTTGGTACTTTTGGACTTAATGTATTTTGGTTATATGGCATGTATAGGTCATTTGGTTTATGAAAGCCTATATGTTTTGGTTATGTAATTAAGTCATTTAATATGGCTTGATTTGGTACATGATGGTATGTAAACATGTGCGTTTAGCCATGTGATTTGGCTTATTTTGATATCCTTGGTTATATATATGTGTATATATGGTCTTGTGAAATATGGTGTTTAGTTGCTATTTGATTGCCTTTCTTGTGAGATTGTGTTTTTGTACCAAATAGTTGAAATTGAGAATGTATTAGCATGCTAAGTGTAATATCCCGGGTTAGGGGCTATTTTGTTATGGCATTGTTTGCATGTTATTGGCCTGCTATGTTGTTGTTCTTGATGTTTTGGGGCTTAGTTGTAAGCTAGGTGTAAGCCTGAGAGGTAGGAAAAATTTTAGTTTTTAGGCTTAGGTGAGAGGAGCTGAGGAAGCTGGGGTTTAAAGGTTTTATTTGGTAAATGTTAGCACAAGAAAGGAGCTGGTGGAGTGGCAGGATAGGCGCCACTTGAGGCTTGTGTGTGTGATGCCACTTGCAGGGGGAGGTCCTGTGTTCAAGCTGCAGAATGCTCACATTTTGCTTCCATTTTGACGGCATGGAGGAGGAGAAGTTGCTGGCAGTTCAAACTCTGCCATAGACCAAGTCAACCCACTTGAATGGTGGGTGGAGAGTGATTTGTGGGGGTGGACTAGTTCAAACTAGTTTGAAGTAGTGGCTTGGAGTGTTTGGGGGAGTGATGGCCGAATCTTGGGGAAGATTTTGGGGGGGGAGTGGACGGCTTGGTGTGTGGGGGAGTGGGAGTGCCGAAATTCTTTTGGCATTTGGTGTGCATTTTGTGTAAGCCAAATTCTTCTTTTTGTCAAAACAAGCCGAAATTTTCAAGAGAGTTTCTCCATTTTTCTTCTTTGGGAACCGAAGTCTCAAGCAACCATATCTTGCCGACTTTTCTTTTGGGCATCTAGCCGATTTTGTGCTTTTGCTTCCCTTGATCTCTTTTGTTGCCGAAACTAGCCACCTTCCTCTCCTCACATTTTCATTCTTTTCTCCTAAAACACTTGTGCCGAAACTCACAATTGCTTCTAAACCAAAATCTTCAATTGTTTTCTCCATTTCTTTTGTGTGCCGAAACCCTCTCAACTTGTTCTTTCAAACTTTCTTTTTCTCCTCTCAAACCCTATTTGCCGTAGCCTCCATTTCTTCTCATCTCTACTCTTCCATTCTTTCATTCTAAGCCAAACGTAAGTGTGATTAACTCCTAGGCCGAATCCTCTCTTCTTTCTTGTTTAGAGTGTTGGCCGATTCTCTCCTCTCTCCTAATAGTTTCTTCATCTTGGCCGAATTCTAGAAGGGTGTTAATCTTGTTGGGGGTTTGTTTTCAATCGGTTGGTGGTAGGTAAGTGCTTGGCCGAATGGCCATTTCTCCCCTCCCTTGTGCTTTATCGTTTTGGGTTGGTTAAGTGCCGATTTTGGGTATTGATTGGAAGGTGTTAACCTTTGTTTTGGTAATCGATTTCATTGTAGAGCCTTTGGACTTTGGTGGCAATCAAGTGAAGCAGTCACCTTTGCTTAATCGTTTGGTAAGTGGTGGTAAGAGTTGGTTCTTTTAGTCTATTCGTTTAGTTCTCATTAAGCCAAGTCACTAAAGGATTAACCGTTTTCTTGTTAGGGTGTGCCGTTTGCTTAAAGAAGAACCATCGTTTGGTTCGGGATTTGGTAGGAAACCAAATCAAGTGTAAGGTGAGGGTAAGCGTTAACCCTCTTGATTTATTTGGTTTTGGCCGAATGGTATAAGTAACTAATCTATGGTTGGTCGATTTTAGGAGCAAGGTAATCGAGGGATTTTAGATCGATTCGTTTGGGTTAAAGCTTGCATTTTAACAGGTGTGTAAGCTAACACACTTTTTGGCTTAGTAATATGTTTAATAAACCTGATTGTCAAGCAGTGTGATTGATTGATATGATACCCTAGGGTATGTGCACGGATTCGGGTAAGTCCGTTTCATTACGAGCTCTGTTATTGAGTTATGATGTATGTACTGTGGGATGCAATATTGGGCATGTTAGCATGATCTGCATGATTTGCATACTTTTCATGAGTTGGTATGATATGAGGTAATATGAGAGGAGGGGGAATATGATATCCGTGTCTTTGGGACACCAGAGGTTTGGCACCTCCAGTGGTTTGGTACCATAGATTGATTATTGTGACTTTGGGTCACCAGAGGTTTGGCACCTCAGCGTCTCGTCCCAGTGGCTTAGCACCACAGTGGGTTGGCCCCACGGTTGATATTACGGGATTGACGCCAGTGATTTGGTATCACACGATGGGTTGGCCCCATCATACGATTCGTGACTACGGTCACCAGTGATTTGGTATCACACTTGTGTCTTTGGGACACCAGAGGTTTGGCACCTCATAGCGACTCGTCCCTGTGATTTAACACCACCGTGGGTTGGCCCCACTTTTAAGATACGGGATCGTCGCCAGTGATTTGGTATCACACGTGGGTTGGCCCCACAGATGGATTATATCGTGATTTTGGGTCACCAGTGGTTTGGCACCACAGTGATGGATATCGTGACTTTGGGTCACCAGTGGTTTGGCACCACCAGTGGTTTGGCACCACACGGGGTAGAAAAGGTGTTATGGATGGTTAGGATCGGGTGCATTAATTGTATTGCTTTGCTATGATATGTGTTGGTATGTTGCTTTACTCGGGATGAGGATTTATACACTGAGTCCTGTGACTCACCCCTTTCCCTTATCATTTCAGGTGACACTTAGATTGCGGACATGGAGCCGGGGTAGACTCGAGGTGCTCATGCCATGAATAAAAGTTGGATTTGCTCTGAATTAAAACTTGGTACTTTATTTGAATTATTTTCAATTGGTTTATTGGGATTGTAAAAGGCCTTTTAAAGTTATGTTTTTGTTATGTTTATGTTTAGATTTATTTTCAAATATGCCTTAACAAACTATTGGGTTCAAATTTTGGCTAAAACTTGGAAAGATAAGGTTTTCAAACTACAAAGCGAAATGTTTTAAACTTTACCATCGGGTGCCACGCTGTAATTTGAAATGAATGAAACTCGAATGTGTTTTTCAAACTTGGGAATATTTTCTTACTAAGACCAACATGTTTTAAGCCACATAAAGAACTTACTCGGTTTTCTAAATAAAATAAATTCGTTTTACTTACATGTTTAATTAAGTTTTCAGAATTCCTGGTTTTCCCAAATGCACTACGGTTTTTAAAACAATCATGCCCAAGATTTCTACAAGTATAAAACTTAGCCAAAAAATTTCATCAAACTCTGAACCGAAACCTAAACCTCTCGAAAACATTTATCCCGTAACATACCAGATTCGGTCGTGGTGTATTGACCGGGTTTGAGGGTGTTACAATTGTGGTATCAGAGCCAAGTTCAAAGGCGCGGCTGTAGGCCCGAGGCCCAAAATGTTTTGAAAAGTTGTTTTAGGAGTTTTGTTTTTAAATATACGGTTGAAAAAGGCATGGCACCGAGTCTCCGGCACCAATCCGCCCAGGTAAGTACCCCTTACTATTGTTTGTGGTTTTTGGATATGATGTGATTGGATGACTAGTAGTAGCGAATTACTTTAGAAACTGAAATTGATAGGACTCTGTGAACTCGCGAAAACAAAGCTTCTTTAATATTCATAAGACTTTGCTTTTAAAACAGTGTTATAAGTATTGATGCATAAAACTCCTAAATCAGATACGTAGAGATTTTAGTCATGAGCGCTAGAGGTGGACGCGGTCGTGGACGTGGTCGAGGTAGGATGACAGTTTCTAAACCCGTAGGATCTAGTCAGGGGTCAGAGAACGAGATACCAGTACCGCCACCAGCTGGAGGTGGTGAGTTTCAGGATCAGACTGGGGATGACGCAGTGTCGCAGGCGATGCTGCGAGTTCTGGAGAGGGTAGCTGGAGTAGGCGGAGGCGCAGGAGTTTGGAAATCTGTGCCTGAGCGACTCCGGGCAAACGGGGCTGAGGTATTTCGAGGTGTTTCTGGTGTTGCTCCCAGCACGGCTGAGTATTGGCTGGAGGCGACAGAGCGGGTTATGGATGATTTAGACCTGACTGCTGAGGAGAAGCTGAAGGGCATAGTATCGCTTCTTCGGGATGAGTCATACCAGTGGTGGCTCACGGTTCGGGACAGTGCTGCAGCAGAGGATCTTACTTGGGATTATTTCAAGGCTGCTTATCAGAAAAAGTATATTGGAGCTAGCTACATCGACGCGCAGCGAAAAGCATTTCTGAGGCTTGTTCAGGGGAGTAAGTCTGTGTCAGAGTACGAGGCTGAGTTCTTGAGGCTGAGTCGGTATGCTAGGGGCATTGTGGCTACTGAACACGAGAGGTGTGTTCGTTTCGAGGATGGTCTAAGAGATGAATTAAGGTTACTGATTGCTCCACAGCAGGAGCGTGAGTTTGCCGTCCTGGTGGAGAAGGCTAAGGTAGCCGAGGGAGTTAAAGAGTCGGTAAGGCAAGGCATGGATAGGAACAGGCATAAGAGGAGTTTTGGATCTGCTGGGTCGTCAGGTAATCCGCAGAAAAGGGCTAGACAGAGTGGGCCGAGTCAGTCTGGTAGGTTTGTTGCTGGTAATCAGGGACCGCCGCAGTGTAACCGTTGTGGGAAATCTCATTGGGGAGGATGCTGGACTGGTGGAAAAGGGTGTTTCGAGTGTGGTTCTTTGGATCACCGTGTGAGGGACTGTTCGCGTAAGTTGGCTAGGATTCAATCTGAGGGTCAGGGCCTTACTCAGTTCAGGAATAATGGACCGCCACCGCAGAGGGGTCGTGGTAATGGCAGAGGAGGTAATGGTTCTGGTCGAGGCCGCGGAGCACCGGGCAGAGGTGCGGGTAGTTCTGAGGCAAGACAGCCTGAGTTAGTGTATGCAGCGAGGCGCCGAGAGGAGGGCGACGCACCGGACATCATAACCGGTACGTTCTTGATCTTTGGTTCTCCATTTACTTCTTTGATTGATGTGGGTTCGACGCATTCTTACGTTGCTAGTAGTATAGTAGAGACCATGGATTTAGACTCTGAAACTACTTCTAGGCAGATGACAGTAATTAGCCCTCTAGGTCACTCTGTAGTTGTAGATAAGTTGTTTAAGGATGTACCCCTAGAACTTCAAGGGGTAGTGCTTGTTGCTGATCTGATGGAACTGCCGTTTGGGGAGTTCGATCTGATTCTTGGGATGGACTGGTTAGCTAAGTACCAGGCGAGGTTGGATTGCGCAGCTAAGCGCATGGTTCTTAAGACGTCTGAAGGAGATGAGGTGGTCATGATAGGTAATAGGAGAAATTACTTATCTAATGTGGTATCTGCTCTGAAGGCTGAGAAGATGGTCAGGAAGGGCTGTGAAGCGTATGTGGTTCATGTGTATGCCTTGGGGGCTAAAGAGTCTGCTGTAGAGAAGGTTCGGACAGTTAGGGAATTTACTGATGTGTTTCTAGAGGAGCTTCCGGGTTTGCCACCGGATCGTGAGGCAGAGTTCGGGATAGATTTGTTACCCGGAACTGCGCTAGTGTCGATTGCTCCGTATAGGATGGCGCTAAAGGAGTTAGTGGAGCTTAAGGCTCAGATCCAGGAGTTGTTGGATCGAGGTTTTATCAGGCCAAGTGTTTCACCTTGGGGAGCGCCGGTACTCTTTGTTAATAAGAAAGATGGTACGATGCGGATGTGTATAGACTACCGTCAGTTGAATAAGTTGACGATCAAAAACAAGTATCCGTTGCCACGGATAGATGACTTGTTTGATCAGCTGAAGGGTGCAGCGGTATTCTCAAAGATCGATTTAAGGTCTGGGTATCACCAGTTAAGAGTGAAGGAGGCGGATATTCACAAGACATCGTTTCGGACTCGGTATGGGCACTACGAATTTCTGGTAATGCCATTCGGGTTGACTAACGCGCCGGCAACATTTATGGATATGATGAATAGGGTGTTCGAGCAGTTTTTGGATCAGTTCGTCGTGGTTTTCATAGACGACATCTTGGTGTATTCAAGGACAGAGGAAGAGCATGATGCGCATTTGCGAGTGGTACTGCAGATTTTGAGGGAGAAGCAGCTTTATGCTAAGTTTAGTAAGTGCGAGTTCTGGCTTAGAGAAGTGACTTTCTTGGGTTATGTAGTGTCAGCTGAGGGGATTAGAGTGGATCCTCGAAAGATTGAGGCAGTTTTGGATTGGAAGCCGCCTAAGTCAGTGGCTGAGATTCGGAGTTTTCTGGGTTTGGCAGGATACTACCGAAGGTTTGTAGAGGGTTTTTCGTTGATTGCAGCGCCGATGACCAAGTTGTTAAGGAAAGGAATTCCATTTATTTGGACTGAGAAACAGCAGGAGAGTTTCGATAAGCTTAAGAAGATTTTGACTGAGGCTCCGGTTCTAATTCAACCTGAGGCAGGTAAGGAATTCACAGTATATTGTGATGCATCACATACGGGCTTGGGTTGTGTGCTGATGCAGGAAGGAGAAGTTGTGGCTTATGCATCTCGGCAGCTGAGGCCACATGAGGTTAATTATCTGACACACGACTTGGAGTTAGCGGCTGTAGTCTTTGCTTTAAAGATTTGGAGGCATTACTTGTACGGGGAGAGATCGATAGTCTACACAGATCACAAGAGTCTGAAGTACCTTTTGACTCAGAAGGATTTGAATTTGAGGCAGCGTAGATGGATTGAATTGCTAAAGGACTACGACTGTTCGATTGAGTATCATCCGGGCAAGGCTAACGTGGTGGCAGACACGTTGAGCTACAAGGTTGTTTCGGACTTAAGAGCGATGTTTTCCCATTTGAGTTTGTATGACGACGGAAGTATTCTGGCAGAGTTGTAGGTTAAGCCTACTTGGGTTGAGCAGATCAAGGAAAAGCAGTTAGAGGATGAGGTTTTGAGTGCTTAGAGGATGAGGTTTTGAGTGCGCAGAGGTTGCAGGTGCAGGATAGTGGTTTGGAGGGTTACAGTTTGTCTAGTGATGGAGTGCTGTGTTTCCAAAGGAGAGCTTGTATGCCAGGGGATGTTGAGCTGAGGCAGAGGATTCTTCAGGACGCACATAGCAGTCCATACGCTATGCATCCTGGAGGTAGCAAGATGTATAGGGATCTCAGAGAGCAGTTTTGGTGGCCGGGTCTGAAGAGGGAAGTGACAGAGTTTGTAGGGAAGTGTCTGACATGTCAGCAAGTCAAGGCTGAGCATCAGTTGCCGTCAGGGTTGCTTCAGCCAGTGAAGATTCCGCAGTGGAAGTGGGAAAGGATAACCATGGATTTTGTCAGTGGATTACCTCTTACGCCAAGCAAGAAAGATTCAGTTTGGGTAATTGTGGATCGACTGACTAAATCAGCTCACTTCATTCCGGTGAGGGTTGACTACTCACTTCAGAGGTTGGTGAAACTGTATGTGTCAGAGATAGTGAGGCTGCACGGTGTGCCAGTATCAATCATTTCGGATAGGGATCCCAGATTTACGTCAAGGTTCTGGAAAGCGTTGCATCAGGCTCTGGGTACGCGTTTGGATTTCAGCACGGCTTTTCACCCGCAGTCTGACGGGCAGTCGGAAAGGGTTATTCAGATCTTAGAGGATATGCTGAGAGGTTGTGTTCTGGACTTCAGGGGTAGTTGGGAGGAGTTTCTGCCATTAGCTGAGTTCGTCTACAACAATAGTTACCAAGCAAGCATCAAGATGGCACCATATGAGGCGTTGTATGGTAGGAAGTGTCGCTCACCTACATGTTGGACGGAGTTGGGTGAACGTCAGTTGTTGGGACCCGAGTTGGTTGCTGAGACCGAAGACAAGGTTAAGTTGATTCAGGCTCGATTGAAGGAAGCTTCGGACTGGCAGAAGTCTTATGCCGATCTTAAGCGGAGAGATATAGAGTTTGCTGTGGTGGATCAAGTGTTTCTGAAGGTCTCGCCATGGAAGAAAGTGTTGAGGTTCGGAAGGAAAGGCAAGCTAAGTCCGAGGTTTGTTGGGCCGTATAAGGTACTGAGACGAGTGGGATCAGTAGCTTACCAGCTTGAGTTGCCAGCAAAGCTAAGTTAGATTCACGACGTATTCCACGTTTCGATGCTTCGGCGTTATCGTTCAGATCCATCGCATGCCGTAGCAGTGGAAGAGATCGAGGTAAATCCAGATTTGACCATGGAGGAAGAACCTGTGCAGATTCTGGATCGGGATGTAAAGGTTCTGCGTAGAAAGTCTGTGCCTTTGGTAAAGGTGCTTTGGCGGAATCATGGTGTGGAAGAAGCTACGTGGGAATCCGAGGATATGATGAGGCAGAAATACCCTCAACTCTTCTGATCAGGTAATTTCGGGGTCGAAATTATTTTAAGGAGGGTAGAACTGTAATATCCCGGGTTAGGGGCTATTTTGTTATGGCATTGTTTGCATGTTATTGGCCTGCTATGTTTTTGTTCTTGATGTTTTGGGGCTTAGTTGTAAGCTAGGTGTAAGCCTGAGAGGTAGGAAAAATTTTAGTTTTTAGGCTTAGGTGAGAGGAGCTGAGGAAGCTGGGGTTTAAAGGTTTTATTTGGTAAATGTTAGCACAAGAAAGGAGCTGGTGGAGTGGCAGGATAGGCGCCACTTGAGGCTTGTGTGTGTGACGCCACTTGTAGGGGGAGGTCCTGTGTTCAAGCTACAGAATGCTTACATTTTGCTTCCATTTTGACGGCATGGAGGAGGAGAAGTTGCTGGCAGTTCAAACTCTGCCATAGACCAAGTCAACCCACTTGAATGGTGGGTGGAGAGTGATTTGTGGAGGTGGACTAGTTCAAACTAGTTTGAAGTAGTGGCTTGGAGTTTTTGGGGGAGTGATGGCCGAATCTTGGGGGAGATTTTGGGGGGGGGGAGTGGACGGCTTGGTGTGTGGGGGAGTGGGAGTGCCGAAATTCTTTTGGCATTTGGTGTGCATTTTCGGTCAAATTTGTGTAAGCCAAATTCTTCTTTTTGTCAAAACAAGCAGAAATTTTCAAGAGAGTTTCTCCATTTTTCTTCTTTGGGAACCGAAGTCTCAAGCAACCATATCTTGCCGACTTTTCTTTTGGGCATCTAGCCGATTTTGTGCTTTTGCTTCCCTTGATCTCTTTTGTTGCCGAAACTAGCCACCTTCCTCTCCTCACATTTTCATTCTTTTCTCCTAAAACACTTGTGCCGAAACTCACAATTGCTTCTAAACCAAAATCTTCAATTGTTTTCTCCATTTCTTTTGTCTGCTGAAACCCTCTCAACTTGTTCTTTCAAACTTTCTTTTTCTCCTCTCAAACCCTATTTGCCGTAGCCTCCATTTCTTCTCATCTCTACTCTTCCATTCTTTCATTCTAAGCCAAATGTAAGTGTGATTAACTCCTAGGCCGAATCCTCTCTTCTTTCTTATTTAGAGTGTTGGCCGATTCTCTCCTCTCTCCTAATAGTTTCTTCATCTTGGCCGAATTCTAGAAGGGTGTTAATCTTGTTGGGGGTTTGTTTTCAATCGGTTGGTGGTAGGTAAGTGCTTGGCTGAATGGCCATTTCTCCCATCTCTTGTGCTTTATCATTTTGGGTTGGTTAAGTGCCGATTTTGGGTATTGATTGGAAGGTGTTAACCTTTGTTTTGGTAATCGATTTCATTGTAGAGCCTTTGGACTTTGGTGGCAATCAAGTGAAGCAGTCACCTTTGCTTAATCGTTTGGTAAGTGGTGGTAAGAGTTGGTTCCTTTAGTCTATTCGTTTAGTTCTCATTAAGCCAAGTCACTAAAGGATTAACCGTTTTCTTGTTAGGGTGTGCCGTTTGCTTAAAGAAGAACCATCGTTTGGTTCGGGATTTGGTAGGAAACCAAATCAAGTGTAAGGTGAGGGTAAGCGTTAACCCTCTTAATTTATTTGGTTTTGGCCGAATGGTATAAGTATATGGTTGGTCGATTTTAGGAGCAAGGTAATCGAGGGATTTTAGATCGGTTCGTTTGGGTTAAAGCTTGCGTTTTAACAGGTGTGTAAGCTAACACACTTTTTGGCTTAGTAATATGTTTAATAAACCTGATTGTCAAACAGTGTGATTGATTGATATGATACCCTAGGGTATGTGCACGGATTCGGGTAAGTCCGTTTCATTACGAGCTCTGTTATTGAGTTATGATGTATGTACTGTGGGATGCAATATTGGGCATGTTAGCATGATCTGCATGATTTGCATACTTTTCATGAGTTGGTATGATATGGGGTAATATGAGAGGAGGGGGAATATGATATCCGTGTCTTTGGGACACCAGAGGTTTGGCACCTCCAGTGGTTTGGTACCACAGATTGATTATTGTGACTTTGGGTCACCAGAGGTTTGGCACCTCAGCGTCTCGTCCTAGTGGCTTAGCACCACAGTGGGTTGGCCCCACGGTTGATATTACGGGATTGACGTCAGTGATTTGGTATCACACGATGGGTTGGCCCCATCATACGATTCGTGACTACTGTCACCAGTGATTTGGTATCACACTTGTGTCTTTGGAACACCAGAGGTTTGGCACCTCATAGCGACTCGTCCCTGTGGTTTAACACCACCGTGGGTTGGCCCCACTTTTAAGATACGGGATCGTCGCCAGTGATTTGGTATCACACGTGGGTTGGCCCCACAGATGGATTATATCGTGACTTTGGGTCACCAGTGGTTTGGCACCACAGTGATGGATATCGTGACTTTGGGTCACCAGTGGTTTGGCACCACCAGTGGTTTGGCACCACACGGGGTAGAAAAGGTGTTATGGATGGTTAGGATCGGGTGCATTAATTGTATTGCTTTGCTATGATATGTGTTGGTATGTTGCTTTACTCGGGAGGAGGATTTATACACTGAGTCCTGCGACTCACCTCTTTCCCTTATCATTTCAGGTGACTCTTAGATTGCGGACATGGAGCCGGGGTAGACTCGAGGTGCTCATGCCATGAATAAAAGTTGGATTTGCTCTGAATTAAAACTTGGTACTTTATTTGAATTATTTTCAATTGGTTTATTGGGATTGTAAAAGGCCTTTTAAAGTTATGTTTTTGTTATGTTTATGTTTAGATTTATTTTCAAATATGCCTTAACAAACTATTGGGTTCAAATTTTGGCTAAAACTTGGAAAGATAAGGTTTTCAAACTACAAAGCGAAATGTTTTAAACTTTACCATCGGGTACCACGCTGTAATTTGAAATGAATGAAACTCGAATGTGTTTTTCAAACTTGGGAATATTTTCTTACTAAGACCAACATGTTTTAAGCCACATAAAGAACTTACTCGGTTTTCTAAATAAAATAAATTCGTTTTACTTACATGTTTAATTAAGTTTTCAGAATTCCTGGTTTCCCAAATGCACTACGATTTTTAAAACAATCATGCCCAAGATTTCTACAAGTATTAAAATTTGCCAAAAAATTTCATCAAACTCTGAACCGAAACCTAAACCTCTCGAAAACATTTATCCCGTAACATACCAGATTCGGTCGTGGTGTATTGACCGGGTTTGGGGGTGTTACACTAAGTATAAGGCAAGATAATGCATATATGAAAGCGACCATTTAGGTGAATTCTTGAAGGTGATATTGGTATGTTTTGAAATGGCAAATTGTGATGTTTATGAGCATTATAGTTGTTGGAATTGGTAAGGTCATATGCTATTGGATGTGTTTAGGTTGATACAAATTTGGGTGAGAAATGTGGCTTGAAACATAGCCTATTTTTGTCCACACTAGCAGAGACACGGGCGTGTGTCTCAACTGTGTGTGACACACGGCTAGGTGACATGGTCGTGTGTCCCCTGATACTTATTTAGAAACCAACTCAGTAGCTTCACACAGCCTAGCACATGGGCGTATGGCATGGCTGTGTGGTACAAGTCAGTATACCCTCCAGTTTTCACACGGCCTAGCACATAGCCTGGCACACAAGCGTGTGAGGCCATTTCGAAGGGTACACGAGCTAGTCACACGGGCGTGTGGTTGGCCGTGTGACCCAAGTTAGTGAGTTACACGAGCTCGGACATGGGCTGGGACACGACCATGTGATCTCATTTTTAATGTCCACACGGCTTGTGACACGGGCGTGTCTCTCGGCCGTGTGAGACACACGGCCTGGCCACACGGGCATGTGTCCCCTGTACTTTGAAAATTTTCAATGTTTTTGCAAAATTTCCTTGAGTTCTCGATTTAGTCCCGAACCACTTCTAATGCTTGTTTTGAGCATCAAAGGCTCGTGTAAGGGACTATATGATTGATATTGAATGACTTTTGTTTGGATATGAGAAATGTTTAAGAAATGCATGATTGTTTAAGTCCGGTAATGCTTTGTAACCCTATTTCGGCGACAGATACAGGTTAGGGGGTGTTACAGGCCGCGAATACCACATCCACGAGTTCTACGAGCGTTCATTGTGTATTTCAAATTTTATCTACATTATAAAGTTTTATGTGTAACACCCCTAACCCGTATCCGTCGCCGGATTAGGGTTACGAGGTACTACCAAATAAAACACAGTTCAGAACAGGCATATTGTTTTTTTTAAAGCATATCATATCAAAGTTGTACATAACTTGAATATTATAATAGCGTACGTATTTCACTATACTCACATTTAACATTCATGAACAAAAAGATCAATTCATAGTATACAAATTCGCATGCTTTATAATCAAACTAAGGTTCGTATATGTATATTGAATCATTCAAACAAAGTAGAGTTGTATATTTTTCCATTACAACCGAATCATAATAACCTATGCATGTTCGAACATATAATCATCTCATACCTATCATGCACTAATACATCCATTGATTCTATTTCGTTTATTTAACAATTACCAAATTTACCAAATACTTAGCCATTTTAATTCATCACAAGGCTATGCGCATAAAATTTATCAATCTAAAACATCTTGAACATAAATTACAACTAATATTTCACTTATCTCACATGTCCAAATACCATTGTCAAAATACATACACTTAACTTAATGAATTAACTATATATTCGATTACATAAGATTTAAAATTTCGTACAAATTCTCTATTCAATAATAATGAAATTATTCAATCCCATTAACCAAACAATGAACACATCATAAACATATATGCTTTTATTTCACATAAAAGTAACCAAACATAAACATGGTCTCTCAAATTAACCAAAACCAATCATAAAGCATGTTCTTTATCTATCGACTAACAACCACACCAATAAGGCCAATATGTAATCAAACACATTTCATCTTTTATATTTCATTACTAAGTCAAGTTATAACTAATTTTTACCATTTAACAAAGCCGTACACATTCATACACTTTTATTCTCTATTTCTAATTCAAAACCTATGAAACTTACCGTTTCCAACCAACCCAATTAACCATTTTAACATCAATATATATGTATCTATTCACTTACTTCATTTATAAATCATACATATCTTTTCACAACCAAGATATATAACCCAATACTCCATTCATACATATCATGAAACTTACTTACCAAATCACACAAATACCATGATCATTACTACACAACTATCAACTAACTCAATTAACAAGCAAACCACATAACCAAACACCAAACATAAATACCTATGAAATACACTTCCATAATAAACTAATGCCATGACCGAAATCACAATCCAAGCACATCAAACACTGAATCAAGAACATAAAAAAACAGATTTAAACATAATGAACAAGCCATTTTCACATGGCTTTATACATATACATATCTCAAAGTCAAATATTTAGGCTAGACTATTGATCGCTGAAATCAGAGTTTTAGATTTATAATGAATGAGATCGAACCTGGAAACTAACTCTGACAACGATTAAAGGCAAGTGTACCTATCGAACAGTAGTATAGTTTAGGCAAGACCGGATTGTCGAACCCAAAGGAACTAAAAGTACTAATACTAACTTTCTTTTTATTATTTAACCTAAAATAAAGTGGAGTTTCCTTAATCTAAATTAACGACTACTAAGCTAAAGACACAAAGACAAAAAGAACGAATTGGGAAATAACTTGAAGAAAAACTTAGTTGATCACAACGATACCCTCAAGAAGAATCCACCTAGACTTCACTTGTTATCTAACACCGAACCATACGATTTATTCACTTAGTTTGATCCATAGGACTCCCTAACGTATATTAAACCCTCTCTCGAGGCGAATAATGTCTAACCCTAGGTTAATTAACGGAAATCTCTTTCTCGAATAATAACCCCCTAGAATAGCAGTAAATCGATCTATAGATTCCTATATTAGGTTTCACCCTAATCCGGCAAAATCTCGTCACCCTATCTCTAGGCGTGCGATCAACTCCGCTTAATTACGCTAGATCTACTCTTAGGTAGGGTCTATTCCTCTTCCACCTTCGCACATCAAATTTGGATTAAGCACACATAATTAAGAACAAACTAATTATTTATCATATAATTCAGAAATCAATAACAAGATTCATCTAGGTTTCATCCCCTTCAGGTATCTGAAGGGTTTAGTTCATAACAAATAAATAAAACATCTCAAGAGAAAAGATAAAACAAAACATAAGAAATCCCTAAAACTCCCTGAAGGAATTGAAGGAGAAATCAGCCGTCTTGAGTAGAATTTCGGCTTCTTGGGATGGATCAACTGGCTAACTTCGAGTGATTCCCACAACTCTGACCTTTCCGGCTTGGCTCTTTAGCCTAGCTTGACCGCCCCCTCAAAGTTGGTACTTAGGGGGTTTATATAGGATCTTGGAATGTGTTTCTTCGCCCCAAAGTATCCAAATCCGAATAAAATTGCTCTTTTCCATGACAGGGACATGGCCATGTCACACGCCCGTGTGACTAGTCTTTGGGTCGTGTTCGGACTTCTATAATGAGGCACGGCTGTGTGACTCGGTGGTAAGGCCGTGTTTTAGATGCTTGATAAGGCACGACCGTGTGGTCTTTGGGCCAGGCTGTGTCGATTTAATGATATGGCCCATTTACTTCGTTTTGGGCCCGTTTTATGCTCTTTTCATCCTCGGGTGCTTTCCTGGGTATAAGACATGAAAAGAAAGGATTAAGAGCACCTTTTTATATGAATCAAGGCTTAAATTATCCAAAAGCATACTAAATGTGGGATTAAAATATGTTACTATTACGGTTTATCAAAAACCCCCACACTTAAGCTTTTGCTTGTCCTCAAGCAAAATTCTCAACTTACAATTAAGATAAACTGTCCATAATTCCTATCAATAATGTCTCATCATAATTCATAGATAATTTATACATGGATGATCTAACTCGAAGAGTCCTAAAGATTCAAACAATCAAAGTCATACATTTGTAGCACAAAAAACGTAGGTGTCTCCCCTTATCTAAATAATTACCTTTAATTCAAAATCAACAAGGATTGACATCCTCACTAAAGATTCACTCAAATCACTAGACGTGTTTAAGGTTCAAAATTAAGCTCTCAGAAGTCGAACTTGAAAAGTTAATCCCATAGGCTTGCCTGAAAATCAAATCTCCACCACTGTAATATGAGATGATACACAAATCAAAAGGTCTTTAACAGGGTTGTAACGGGGCTAGGGTTAAAGGTGTGGATAAAGGTTAAGTTAGAGGGTTAGAATCGAGGCTGACTTGACGAATTGCCTAACTAACAAAATTTGAACTAATCCTAAATGATTACATCAATTGAAAACTAATAATACGATCTTTTTCCTCAAGATATGGAATTTTAACATGTAAGCTCATTTAATTATAGAACTAGTAATGAAAATACTTCGATTTTTTTAGAACAAACTAATAATATGAATGAATCTATTACTTAAAAATAACAGCTAGACAACACATCAAATCTAATCTCGATATAAGGGTAGTCAAAAGGAATGGTGATAACAAATACAAAGGGGTTTTGGGTTAATATTAGCTGGTGAGTCAATAAAAAGGGTTGTTAGGATCAACGGGGTTTACTAAGGGTTAATTGTTAAGGTAGGCTATTTAGTGGAGTGAGTGGGTTAAATCCTAGGTGCCTTTATCATTTCAGTATATCAAATCATAGGTGTGGTTTCAATATGTATAATCGAGGCAAATTCTAGAATAACAGTTCAAAGTTGACATACTCATAATCAATAAAGCGAGCATGAAAAAATATATGCTCTATAAGGCTCAAAATCTCACAAAAATTATGGGTGTTTTGACATCAACCTTGTAAATTTCAAATTTCAAGATAATATTCAGATTCAGTTTAACAACCTAGCAAAGATTTTAGTTCTGAAAAATAGACTTATCATGCTTGATTCTCTAATATTCTTCTAATTTAATCATCAATGCACAATTAACTATGACTTAATCTAAAACATATCAATAAAAATCATAAACCATCAGAAATTTCATCCTAATTAGTAATATGAAAAATTTACTTAAAAACAAGACTAAATTCAGGGATTTGAGAAAACTGAAAAAAGTTTGGCCAGATTTGAGAATAATGCAGAAAGTTAGGCCCTTCTTTAGATAAATATTCACCCCTCACACTTAAGATGTACATTGCCTTCAATATACAAAGATCGATATAACATTTATGGAATAAATCAAAAGAGAAGGGGAAAGAATACTCCCTGAATTTTGGATGGTGTCCCTGGAGGATGGTAGAGGTCGTGGTGTGTGATGACTCGTGTAGTAGTGAATTGCTCCTAGTGATGTTTTTTTGAAACTGCTAAGTCATCAGTTAGAAATCTCGGATGCGTAATTAAAATATGTGAGGCATACTCAAAGATAATAAAAGTTTGCAATTTATAAAGAACAAGTTCCAATTAAGACAAATAACAATTAAAATAACTGGAAAATAAAAATAAGAAGAATAATAAAAATAAAAATAAAAGTAAAAATAAAATGAAAAGAGGAAAAAATTAGGTAAATAAAAGGACTCTAAGGTCCTTATCATCGTTCGGGTCCTGTGGTGGTGGTGGCGGAAGTGGCGTGATTCCCTAGCAGCATGGCGAACCTGACACTAAGAAACTAAAATAAATTAAACTGACTAGAGTAGAAGAGAAGTAAATTTAAGGAAATTGAAGCATAAGAGAAAAGAAAAAATAGAAACTAAATGGTCTCAAAGACCCTTGGCTTGGTTTTGGATGAAGCGGCCGGCATGAACTTATGTGTAGGGTCTCCTTTGTGGAGACTATGCTTGCCTTCTTACGCTTCTTTGGCATGATTTTAGTGTAGCTCAAGAGTCTAGATACCTTTTCTAAGTAAAGAAAAGAAATTTTGAAAGAAAAAGAAGGGAGAAAGAAGCTGGGGAGAAAGGGAAGTGCTGTGGGGTTTAAATAGAGGCTCAAGTCTAGCACGTCCCCACGCTCGTGGTGTAACACCCCAAACCCGGCCCATACGTTTCGACCAGATCTGGCGAGTCACGGCTTGTACATTGAAAACTTTTGCTGTGTTGGTTTTGGAAGTCGTAAGTTAATTAGACATAATTCAAATAAACAAATGACATTTTTAAAAATAAACTCTTTTGTATTATTATTATTAAGTAAAAATAACCTTTGTCATAAATTCCTAGATTTCAGAACATTGAAATCTGCTTAGTTGAATGAAACTAGGGCCCTATTACATAAATATTCCCAAAATGAAATAAACTAAAACTTAAAGAAATCCTAGAAATAACTTGTAGAAATAAAAACTTTGATGGCCGTTTGAGTCCGTCTCGGCTCCCTTGACCACGATCTACTGCTCATCTGGAAGAGTAGAGAAAAAGGAAAGCGTGAGTCACAAAGACTCAGTGTATAAATCTCAAAGCACACAACGACCTGAGCCCACAAACACATCATGGGCCCTGGCCCATACATAAAGGTATCAATCATAATCACATGATAAGCAATAAATAATGAATAACCCAACCCATCCTAGGTTTCCATCCTATACACACCAGCCCGTACCAACCATCACACCTTGGGGATTTCTACAATCAACCCTCCATCCGCTACACACCATAACGACAGCCGTACTGCCTATTCCTGTTATTCAGGAATCATTAAATGTGGCATAGCCACCGATCACTATGTGACCTAACATTTACTTTTGTGGGATTTCTACCACCGATCACCAAGTGACCTATCATGCACTTCCCCTTCAATATCATAGTTCCCACCCCATGCATACATACATAAAGAGAAAATCAAGCAGACTTACATATATTTCGATACACATAGGGAGGTCTGTGTTTACATACTTGGCATCCTTGCCTAACCCATTTAGGGTTCCATTCGTCTGTCTATACAGCCTCTTTCCGGCTTTTTAGCCCATAACATATATATATAGACATACATACAGGATTAATAGTGTGTTAGAGATCTACACACCTGATTACCGATAAAATGATGCTTTCTATGTCGACGCTATCCTTAGTCGACACAACTGCTATCTGCCTAAGATGTTGTTCAGAAGCCGGTCCACAACCAAGTGGCCAATCTCGAACGGCAGATACTGCTTGTTTCTTAAACTTAGGGATTCTTTCCTTTGCCTAATCCATATTTAATTCCATCATAAATCCTTATCAGAGCTACTATCACAATATTTAATTGTTAATCCTCATCTTAAAGTTTAGATCTTGCATATAATGAATGAATCTAGTAAAAATCTAGGGAAAATGTTCTTACCTTAAAATCCCGAAATTGGAGACTAGCTATTTTCGGCTTTTAGATCTAGTTGACCAAGCTTCCTTCAAATCCCGAATTGCCGCCCAACATAGAACCATTAAACTATTAGCTTTTCGGCTTTTTGCTTTTCAAAAACCGGGAATAGATCATGAGAACTAATCAAAAATCGACACTTACCTTAGCATCGGAGGTTCGGCTAGCACTAGAGAGAGGATTCGGCAATGCCAAAGGAAGTTTTAAATGCCGGAATAAATAGAACTAATTCTCAAATAGGATGAATAAAGAAAAACTATAGAGTTTTCGACTTTTAAAGAGAAATCGGCTCAAGGGAAAAAGAATGGAGAAGAGGTTTCGGCTTTTGAAGAAATTGAAGAAAAGAAATTGGAGAGGAAGAGGCTAGGGATTTTCAGCACAAGAATAAGGAGAGAATTAGGGTTTTAAATGTCAGAATCAAGGAGCTATCCCCTCTATTTATAGGAATTTCGATACCTCCTGTATAAAACTGAAAACGCCCTTCCTAGTTAATTAAAATTCAAGCTAAATGAGAGGGAAAATTCAGCACCCCTTTGCCATGCAGTAGCCGAATTCTTTACTCCTCTTAGTGGTGGATTTTCGGCCATCACTTTCCTTGTAGATAGGCTCCTATCTTTTCTCCTTTTTATCTTCTATATTATCAATTATAAATCCAAATATATCTTCTTATTTTTAAGCCTTGTAGCCGTCCACCTCATCAAGTTTTAATGCCGAAATTTAACTCACTTAAATTAAAAGATTTGGGCTTCATTAAACTTAAATTTTGGGCCCTTAAATCCCTTGTTGTGGCGTCACCCTTGCTCCCATTTAAGTGCCGAAAATGGCCCAAAAACATGGGCTCATTGCGACCAAAACTTGGGCCTCTTTAATTGTTGATGGCGCCACCTTCTAATTCCCTTACAGTGCCAGCTATTGTTAGGCCACAAGCCCATGTTGGTATTTTAAACATAATTACCACCTTTTAACTCTATAATGCACAATCTAATGATTTAATCAAGGCCTTTGCCTAATCCTGAGCCCAGTTTGGACCCCTATCACTTAAATTAACAAATTAATCCTATCCTTACACTAAACGCATAGGACCATAAATATAGGATGTTACACGTAGTTTGAGGGCATGTCGAATCGCACGGCCGCCTCGCACTGCCGCCTCGCACGGCCGTGTGTCCATGCGTGTTGTTTCACCATGCCCGTGTTTCAGCCAATCACGCTCGTGTTCGAGAAATCAATATGTTGACATTGTTAGGAGGCACAGACGTGTCCTATCCATGCCTGGTAAGTCAGTAGCTTCACACGGTTGTGGGGCACGGTCGTGCCACTTTGTCGGTGCCCGTGTGGTAGTGGTTGGATCCGTGGTGTCGAGATTAGTTGGGATTTGATTCGCACGGCCTCTGCTATGTCAGTACTAGGATGCTGGTGGTCCACACGGTCACAGACACGGCCGTGTCTAAGACCGTGTGGTCTGGAATTCTGCCCTTTTTTTTGTTAGTTTAAAACTAGATGTTCAGAAAAGAAAGAAGGAAAGAAAAGAAACTGAAAATAAATTTGAAAGTGAATAGTGTTAATGCTCAGGTCGCCTCCCGAGAAGTGCTCGTTTATAGTCTTAAGCTAGACTTTTCTCGAAAAAAAAAAATCAAGGAGGTTTAAAGGTTTGAATATCTTCCCTTGTACTTACAATTCTATTTTCTTGATAAAGTTTAAGTCGAGAAGCGTTTACCTTAAAAGTGCCGAATGTTGGATTGCTTACCTCGACTGTTCCGTGGGGGAAGATATTGTGTACCTTAAGAGGAATTTCTCCCTTTGCTTTCAGGTCTGTTGTGGCGATGCGTAGATTTGCTTTGTCTAACAATAATTGGTCTCCTATTTTGAAGTGATTTGATGTCCCTACGAGTTCTTCTGGTGGTTCTTCTGGTGTTACTTCGTGTGGTTCATGTTCTTCTTTGACGTGTGTTTTCTGCTTTTCTAGTTTGTCAACCCCTAGGCTTCGTTCCTTATGTAATTCTTCTTTGTTAGCTTGGGGTTTATGATTCGGCTCAGGGTTGTGTTCTTGTGGTGTTCCCTGGGATGAAAGTTGAACAATTTGCGTAACACCCCAAACCCGGCCCATGCGTTACGATCGGATTTGGTATGTCACATGAAGAAAATGTTTAAAGAACTTATGAATGTACTAAAGATTGACATTAATATAATATAGTTAAGAAAGCAAGTTTGGTTTATAACTATTCGATAAAATACAAATTTCGAGAAGTTGATTGATTAATCAAAAATCGAACTATTGAACCTTAAAACCGTGACCTTTGAAAATATTGTTGATAATTTGAAAGAAAATCCGAGTTAAATTTTATTATGAAAAACCATGTGTTAATCAATTTTGGAAAACCGTTATTTATGATTTTAGAAAAATTCCCATTTAAAATAATGCAAGAGAAATAATTAATACGGCTAAACATAAAACCAAATAAAAATATCCCAGATGCCTTATTACAACTTTAAAACCCGAAATAATAAAAGCAACAAAATCATACGGAATAGAAGTTTACTAAAGTCCGAAAATAACATTCCAAAAGTATGGCCTCCACCGAGTCATCCATGGCCCCAAGTCTTCGTCACTGAGCATTACCTACAAGGGTTAAGAAAAAGGGGGAGTGAGTTACAAGAACTCAATGTATAATCCCCTTACCGTCATCCACTGGGCCTGAACCCATATAGCAATACCTTGGGCCTAAGCCCTTTTACATAACAATCTTAAAATGAAATGTATGAATGTATGCAACCCAACCCATCCTAGTTATCCATCCGCTACACACCACCTGTACCATCCTATCACACCTGTGGGGATCAAGTCAACCCACCCCGCCAAACACACCAATCGCATGCAAGATGCCATTTATAATATATTTTTATTGTGGCCAAGCCACCGGAATAACAGAACATACATGGCATAACCACTACTGACGGTAATATAATCGGCAGACAGCCTTGGGTAAATATGATCGACACAGAGTCATTGATTCATATGTTAGGCACATAGCCATTATCAAAATTTGTGGAAGAGCCACCAGGCTACACTTCTCTTCGATATTTTTCCCATCCCATGCAAATTATGTAAATGCAACATACATAATAAAGCATAATATCCACAAATATAAACAACAATAATTAATCCAGTGATTTATTACGGTAAATTGGCCAATTATAGAACTTTGTAATTTGGCCCACTAAAGCGTTCTAGCAATTCGGCCCATGGGGGCATTTTTGTAATTCAGCCCATAGGGGCATTTTTGTAATTTGGTAATTTTACCCACTAAGGGTAATTCGGTAATCTCGCATGTAACAGACCAATATTGACCCTAATCGGAACGGTGGTTTTGGGACCACGAATCCGAGCCCGAGAAATATTTTAATATTATATTTTGTGTTTATTATATGTGATTTAGTGAGTGTGAAAGTTTCGTAGAAAAATTTAGTCGTTTAAGTGCTTAATTTGATAAAAAGGATTTAATCGTGAAAAGCGTAAAAGTTGCATGCTAAGGTGAAAGGTACTAAATTGATTGTGGCTTTTTAAGTGGATGTTCTAAAAGGGCAATTAGCCCATATACAACAAAGAGGAACGACAATGGGCCACTCCAATTACAAATTATATGTTAGTTTAGTTTTATTATAAAGTTATATTAGTGTATTTATAAATAATGTTAATATATATGTTAAATACAACATTAAATAATAAAACAAGTGGGAAGAAAGAGAACATACCTTGTTCTTCTTCTTGGCCGAATGTTGGAGGAAGAAAACTCCATTGTTGAAGCTTTATTTTCGGCAACTTAGGGAGCTTGATTAAGGTATGGTCGGTTTTTAGTTTTTGAAAATTTTTACGTTTTTGAGATCGTTGCTTCGTATATTACCCGACCCATGCCTAAATTTTTGAAAATATTATGTATATAGGATTCGGCCATTAACATGCTTGGATGGTTTTGATATTTGATGGATTTAGATTAAATATATGTTAAAGATTTACAAGTTTTGTATTGAAGTTTTTGGTTATTTTTAGTAAATAGGGCTAAATTGAAAAAAAAATAAATTTGTGAAGAGTTAAAATGACAAATAAATGAAATGCATGGACACACATAGCTATGGGGAAGATTCGGCCTAGCTATGGTGTTAGGAAATTTTGCATATTTTGAGTTTTGTGTAAATAGGACCAATTTGTAAAAATGGGAAACATTAGGGGCAAAATGGTAAATTGCCCATTTGTGTGTTTTGGGACTAAATTGAGATGAAATGCAATTAAATGAGCTAAATTTTAATGTGTTTTAGATCAAGAGCAAAGAAAAACGGAATTAGACCGGGGAAAGACGAAGGTTCTCGAATAGCCGATTCGCACGGACTATCGACAACCGAGGTAAGTCCTTTAGCTAAAATATGTCAAAGAATTAATTATGATTATATTAAATAGTAAGAATTGATGAATTTTTAGTACCTATTTATAACATGGCCGAATGTATATAGGTATACTAGGTTGATGATTAAAGTTGGTTATGTGATGTGAATTGTTGGATTGTATAATGATATAATGATTTTATTGGTTTAATGTGAGCAAGCTCAATTGAATTGGACTTATACATATAATAGTTATGAAGTGTGTTTGGAACGTTTAAATTACATAGATATGTTTCGGGCTTTCACGCCTAGCAGGCTTTGTGCCGGTGTTACTTTTCGGGCTTTCACGCCTAGCAGGCTTTGTGCCGGTGTCACTTATCGGGCTTTTACGCCTAGCAGGCTTGATGCCGGTGATGTGTTTTACAAAAGAGAAATCGAATTTTTGTTCAAGGCAAATTAAAGCTAATTTATTGAGTTAATGGCTCAGGTAAGCATGTAAGGTATGTTATGCTTAATATTACTTGAGTCAAATTAATATTATGAGAATTGTGTTATATGTGTTTGAAGTTAATATTGATGGGTATGATATGATGGATTTCGAGGTTGAATGCACTATTATGGAAATTCGGTCTTCAAATAAAAATGTTAAAAGTAAAGGAAATTTTAGTACGATAGTACGGTTGATACGAATGCTTTATTTATACGATTTGGAGTAAATGTGATTACAAACATACAAGTTGAATTATTTTTAATTTAAATGTTTAATGTTTGAATACTATATTATTAGGAGCTTAGGACTTACTAAGCTAGTAAGCTTATTTGTGCGAAATGTTTCCTCTGTTTTATAGATTAGGTGCAAGCTACAAGCTCGTCGGGATCGTTCAGAAAGTCGTCCACACTATCAAACTATTTTGGTACTCTTTCATTTTGGTTTTCGAATGAAGGCATGTATAGGAAAGACTTTGACTTTGTTTTGATGAAAACTTTTGGTTCATGTATATAATAGCCATGCGAATATGGCTAAATTTTTAGTTAAGTATGCTTTTTGTGCTTTTGATACAAATGTCGGTTTATGACGATAATGTTTGTGCATTTTTAATCGAAGTTTAATCGTTTTTGATAAGGAAATGTATGTTTATGAAATGAACCTTTGAATTAGGTATTGTGGTAAGTAACCAATGGTACACTCGATTATATGGAACCATAGTTGTGTTTGGTTAATAAATCGATGATGTTAGGATATTACGCGAATGTTTTAGGTATAAGTTAATTTGCATAAATGATTAAAATGCATGGACAGTATGAGTTGTATGTGGGTATGTTCGGTTATAAACTAGTTAATCATATTTTGCAATGAAATAGTTTTTAGTTAGCAGCAGTGATGTGATTTGAAAAATCACCAAAAATAGGATAAATTGAATTAGAAAGTGAATAAGATATAGAATTAAAGCTTATTGTGTCTATTTTCATATGAAAGAAACAGAGTAGGCAAAGAAATTTTATATTATGAGATATTTAAATTTTAGTGAGACTTGTTCTGAATGAATTCGTGATACCCTGTTCTGTCTTGGAAAAATTGTTAAAAATTGTACAAATATAATTATGGAGCATATTTTATATTTTTAGAATCCTTAATGAGTCTATTTTTGATTGGAATAAACAAGAACATTATTGAAAGTTTGTACAATGAGATAACTGAGTTTTTGTAAAGATAGGTCAGAATTATCAAACAGTGATATAGGGGTAACTTTGATGAATAAACTGTATTAATTGGCCACATGAAAAATTCTGGAAAAATTATGGTAGAAATTTATATGAGTCTAGTTTCAAGGAAAATTTAAGGATCTAAATTTCGAGTTTTGTAACTCGAGTTATGATCAATTTAGTCAGCATGATGCAGTTGGACGGCTTTAAATTTTTATGCCCCAAATTAGTAATCAAGTCTAGTAATGCCACATACTCGACTCCGGCAAAGGTTTCAGGTAAGGGGTGTTACATCGCAACCCAGGGGTATTTCGGTAATTTACCCTCCAAGGGTATTTTGGTAATTTCGCAACCCAGACTTAACTGCTAATGTGGGGCATAAAAATTGAAACTGTCCATCTGCGTTATATTGACTAAACTGACTATAACTCAAGTTAGGAAACTCAAAATTTAGATCCGTGAATTTTCCTTGAAACTAGACTCATATATCTTCTTACTAAATGTTTTCTAGATTTTTTGGCTTTGCCATTTAGTACAGTTTATTCATTAAAATTTTCCTTGTTTTACTGACCAACGATTCTGACCTCTCTTACCCGAAATTCAAATATCTCACTGTACAGTTTTCATATGTTGCTCCCACTTGTTTCTATTGAAAATAGGATCACTAAGGAATCTATACATATAAATTATAACTCATAATTCACTTTTTACAATTTTAAATAATTTTTCCAAGAAAAAACAGGGAACCACGAAGTCAATCAGAACCAGTCTCACTAAAAGTAAAATATCACAGAATATAAAATTCCTCTTCCTACTCTGTTTCTTTCATATTAAAATAGACACAGTAAGCTTTAATTCTATATCTTATTCACTTTCTAATTCTTTTTCCCCTATTTTTCGTGATTTTTCAAAACCACATCACTGCTGCTAACCAAAACTATTTCATTGCAAAAAATGGTTACCACTACGAACATACGCACGCCCGAGTGGTCACAGATGCCGGTTTCTGACTTTCTTCGGTATTTCGACCGAATCACAGAACATTTCAAGCAAACATTCAGAGAGGTGTGAGATTACACACCATTTGAAACATGTATTCGGAAGGCTACGGGATTACACACCTGATTTGGATTTCCTAAAGAACCCCTCTTCGTTGACCCTAGAACAATACCAACCAAAAGTTAGCCTCGGATTTCCAAAAGATTTCATACCCAATGCATTACTTACACTTGAATCACTTACCACTACGTGATCTCCCTCTACGGAGTCCCGATATTCAACCCCACCTTCTGACTACCACCACACGCTCCTTTACTGCAACTGATGTTAACGATCCTCACCCTTTAATTATCAAAAGAATCGGCAAAAGAGTGTTTCGGCTTAACTTAACTCAGAGAAAAGTCGGATGGAAGAAAAGATTCGGCACAACAGCAAAACGTAAGAACCACTATTCGATTTTGGGACACACCGCAATGGAAACCGAAAGATGAAAAGAATGAAATCAACCACTTGAAGATTAGGAGGGAAAAAGAAGTAGGGGTTTCAGCCAAGAAGAGATTTGCAATACACGGCTCAAGTTGTACTACTTAGAATTGGATGAAAAGAGATAAAAGATGAGTAGAAGGAACACTATAGAAGAAGAGGGAATTTCGGCAAGGAGGAAATGTAACCAAAAGAAACAAAATATTAGGTAAAGAAAAAGTGACCCAAAAAAAATGTGAGAATACAAGGGAGAGCTAGAGAAATTTGGCTCTCCCTACCAAAACCATGTATCATCTTTTCCAAAAGATGAGTGTTGACCCCAAAAAAATATTTTTTCTAAAACATCCACCACATAATAGGCCAACATGTTCCCTTCTCTTACCTTTTTCCTTCATTTCTTTCCTTGTTTTCCCTTGCCTTCCTCCTTACCATATCCTTAGTCTTCTTTCCCAAATTAAAAAGTCTTCCTTACCTTATTAAAACCATGGTCGACACATTGAAAATGAAGCATAAAAATTAATCAAAATGCAATAGATGGGGTTCGAACCTCAGACCAATAGTACACTCCACACGCCACTTTCCACCTTTACCAATAGACTCCTTGTGCTAGAAAAATGCACACTTATTTCCTTAAGTCATGATGCCACTTACCTTCTCTCCTTAAATTGCTTAAACACAAAAATTTACCTATAGCCTAACTTGAACCCGGAACTTCCCAGAAACCTCATAACTTTCCAAAATTACCTTCCTAATAAGTCCAACTTGAAATAATACCGTTCTCTTGTTCTCAAAAACTTTAAACACTTCTACGCCCAAGGCCCAATGGGCCCAATTCTACTAGGCCCAATTTCGGGGCGTTACAATTTGATTATCAGTTGAAGTGACTTTCTTACCTTCATCGACTGTTGTCCTGGCCGAGTCAAGAGCTTGAAGAATGATTGATTCGTCACCTACACGAAGAATGAGTTCTTCTGTACCAACATCAATTTTAGTCCTGGCAGTTGCTAGGAATGGTCTTCCTAAAATTAAGGGGATTGAATTATCCTCATCCATGTCTAAGACAACAAAATCTACTGGGAAAACGAATTTATCGATTTTGACAAGAACATATTTGATAATGCCCCTAGGAATTCTAACAGTTTTATTAGCTAATTGAATACTCATCCTAGTTTGTTTGGGCTTCCCTAGACCTAGTCATTTGAACAATGTATAAGGTATGACATTTATACTTATCCCTAAATCAGCTAACACATTATCAATAGTTAAACTACCAATTACACATGGAATTGTAAAACTCCCTGGATCTTTTAGCTTTGACGGTAGTTTATTCTGTAGCATTGCCGAGCATGCTGCGTTTAATTCCACATGGTGCTCTTCGTCTAATTTGCGTTTGTTTGTCAAGAGCTGTCTTAAAAATTTCCTCGAGTCTGGCATCTGAAAAAGAGCTTCAAGAAGAGGTAAATTAATATGTAATTTCTTTAAAAGTTTAAGAAACAGACTGAACTATTCTTCTAAATTGTCTCTTTTCATTGCTTCGGGATAAGGTATGCGAAGTTGGTACTCTTTGATTGCCGGTTTCGGCTCTTCTTGTGCTACCTCTATTTTATCTTCGTCTATCTCTTTGTTTGGTTCGTCTAATCCTTTGCTATCATGAGCTGTGATGACTTGAATTTGCTCTTGGGTTAATCTCGGTGTTACTTGGTAGACGTCCTTGCGGTCGTTCTACCATTAACTTTGCAAGTTAACTGACTGCATCAGTGACTTCTTTGACTGAATTAGAAAGTTTTTCCATCGATGCTTGTCGATCTTTAAGTGTTTTCTCATTTTCTTGGAAACAGTTTTCCGTGTTTGCCATAAATTTTGTCAGCATCTCTTCGAGGTTTGGCTTCTTCTCTTGCGGATAGGGCTGATTTTGGAAGTTTTTAGGATGTTGTTGCATTTGATTTCCTTGATTTCCTTGACCTCCCCACGAAAAATTTGGGTGGTTCCTCCAACCTGGATTGTAAGTATTACTATAAGGATTATTATTGGATCTAAAATTATTACCTATATAGTTCATCTGTTCGCTCTTTGCTCCCAGTTGGTATGGTGGGTACTCAGGATTCGCCACAGTTCCACTTGCGTCGCACTGCATGACTGTGTGTACCTGCGAAGAACACAAGCTATCAAGCTTTTTATTTATCATCTCTATCTGTGTTGATAGTGTGGTCACTACATCGAGGTTGTAAACTCCGGCTGATTTTGTCGGTTTTGTCCTTGTCACTTGCCACTGATAGTTATTCAGTGACATCTCTTCAATGAACTCGTAGGCTGCTTCAGGAGTTCTGTTGTTAAGGGTTCCACCGGCGGCTGAATCGATTTGTTGTCTCGTTGAGGGGTTTACACCGTTGTAGAATGTTTGGACTTGTAGCCACAAGGGTAGACCATGGTGTGGACACCTTCTCAAGAGATCTTTGTATCTCTCCCATGCATCGTATAATGTCTCTAAATCCATCTGCACAAAAGAAGAGATATCATTCTGTAATTTGGCCATTTTGGCCTGTGGGAAATATTTCAATAAAACATTTTCGGTCATTTGTTCCCATGTAGTGATTGATCCTCGTGGTAACGAGTTTAACCACTATTTGGTTTTATTCCTTAATGAAAAAGGGAATAACCGAATACGTATGGCATCATTAGAAACGCCATTTATTTTGAAGGTATCGTAGAACTCTAAAAAATTAGCTATATGAGTGTTTGGGTCTTCGTCCTGCAAACCATCAAATTGACCAAATTGTTGAATCATTTGTATTGTGTTAGGCTTTAATTCAAAATTATTAGCAGCTATAGCAGGCCTAACAATACTCAATTCTGCTCCTGTTAGTTTAGCATAATCAAACATAG
Source organism: Gossypium australe (assembly GCA_005393395.2). Lineage (NCBI taxonomy): Eukaryota > Viridiplantae > Streptophyta > Magnoliopsida > Malvales > Malvaceae > Gossypium > Gossypium australe. The sequence goes on along the minus strand of CM016619.1, from coordinate 83,143,765 downwards.
TACGTGGAGCATTGTTTTCCCCCACATCATGTGGTTGTGGGTTATTCTCATCCATCCCTTCAGTAGGATTGGATCTGCCTTCTTGCTCTCCTCCGTGTAATTTAGGGCTCGCTTGATTTCTCTGCAAGTCCTACAAACGGTAGCTTCAATATCACTATCGTATACTAGTGGTCCTCTCGGGTTCCTTCTAGTCATAAACTAGAGGTACCTGGAAGGAAAAGAAAGAAACGAAAATTTAGCAAAAAATAAAAAATAAAAGTCAATTGCGAGAAATAATAAAAAAGAAAAAAATAATGGCTAAAGTAATAAAAATAGAGCTTTCTTAATATTTTAGTTCCCCGGCAACGGCGCCAAAAACTTGATCGCTGAAATTAGAGTTTTAAATTTATAATGAATGAGATCGAACCTGGAAACTAACTCTAACAACGATTAAAGGCAAGTGTACCTATCGAACAGTAGTATAGTTTAGGCAAGACCGGATTGTCGAACCCAAAGGAACTAAAAGTACTAATTCTAACTTTCTTTTTATTATTTAGCCTAAAATATAGTGGAGTTTCCTTAATCTAAAGTAACGACTACTAAGCTAAAGACCGAAAGACAAAAAGAATGAATTGGGAAATAACTTGAAGAAAAACTCAGTTGATCACGATGATACCCTTAGGAAGAATCCACCTAGACTTCACTTGTTATCTAACACTGAACCATACAATTTATTCACTTAGTTTGATCCGTAGGACTCCCTAACGTATATTAAACCCTCTCTCGAGGCGAATAACGTCTAACCCTAGGTTAATTAACGGAAATCTCTTTCTCGAATAATAACCCCTAGAATAGCAGTAAATCGATCTATGGATTCCCATATTAGGTTTCACCCTAATCCAGCAAAATCTCGTCATCCTATCTCTAGGCGTGTGATCAACTCCGCTTAATTACGCTAGATCTACTCTTAGGCAGGGTCTATTCCTCCTCCACCTACGCACATCAAATTTGGATTAAGCACACATAATTAAGAACAAACTAAGTATTTATCATATAATTCAGAAATCAATAACAAGATTCATCTAGGTTTCATCCCCTTCAGGTATCTAAAGGGTTTAGTTCATAACAAATAAATAAAACATCTCAAGAGAAAAGATAAAACAAAACATAAGAAATCCCTAAAACTCCCTGAAGGAATTGAAGGAGAAATTCGCTGTCTTGAGTAGAATTCCGACTTCTTGGGATGGATCAACTGGCTAACTTTGAGTGATTCCCACAACTCTGACCTTTTCGGCTTGGCTCTTTAGCCTAGCTTGACCGTCCCCTCAAAGGTGGTACTTAGGGGGTTTATATAGGCTCTTGGAATGTGTTTCTTCGCCCCAAAGTATCCAAATCCGAATGAAATTGCTCTTTGCCATGACAGGGACACGGCCATGTCACATGCTCGTGTGACTAGTCTTTGGGTCGTGTTCGGACTTCTTTAATGAGGCACGGCCGTGTGACTCGATGGTAAGGCCGTGTTCTAGATGCTTGATAAGGCACGACCGTGTGGTCTTTGGGCCAGGCCGTGTCAATTTCATGATATGGCCCATTTACTCCATTTTGGGCCCGTTTTATGCTCTTTTCATCCTCGGGTGCTTTCCTGGGTATAAGACATGAAAAGAAAGGATTAAGAGCACCTTTTTATATGAATCGAGGCTTAAATCATCCAAAAGCATACTAAATGTGGGATTAAAATATGTTGCTATTCCGGTTTATCAACTATACATGCCATAAATTCAGATTCAAACTTTACAAAATATCGAAAAGTGTCGATAGTGTGATAGGCTTTGCTGACGACCCCCGAGCTCGTAATGTGAATCCAAAATCTATAAAACAGAGGTAAACAGAAACACACAGAGTAAGCTATTTAAGCTTAGTAAGTCATAAACAAGTAAATATTAACCAAATTAACAAAACCAAATAAACAAAGTCACAAGCACAACTTAGCATTAAAATCTTCCATACACATATCATATAGTAAATTATACATATACATAAGAACTTATACAAATCTCAATATTAAGATCACATAAAGCTCACTTGACCGAATATACTAATTCAAAATGCTTACGCATGGAATATATTCATAACTTTAGCATTTATACAATCGAATAAGCAATTAACTTACCTTACTTTCATAACATAGTTTAAATACATACCTAAGCCCTTTTAATTTGATTTTCACATTAGGTCTTCACTTAACAATGCCCGTTGAACCATTCGGAATTAAAAAGGGTACACAGATAGTCGGAAGCTCGTAAAATGCCAATGTCCCAGATGTGGTCTTACACGATAACACATATCGGATATCCTATGTCATGACATATGTATCCTAACTATTCCTAAGGTTTATACGGGGCTTTCGGACATCAGATATTGATCGAATCAAACTTGGAACATAGCTCCTTAGCACAATATATATATATTCGGCCATACACAGAAAAATTCACAAAAATTCCATTCATCATGTAATTATATGTACTATCAAATTTAACAACATTTATAGGCTTATTGACTTACCTCGGACTTTGACGGATGTAATCGACTATTCGACTACTTTTGACTTCCCCTGATCTAACTCCATTTTCTTCCGTTCTTGATCTAAATAAATTCAAATTTAACTAATTTAACCACATATTCATTCAATTTAATCCAAAAACACATAAATGGGAAAATTACCATTTTACCCCTGACATTTCACACTTTTTATAATTTAGTCCCTATTGCACAGAACATAAAATACACAAAATTTCTAATTACCCATGCTTGGCCGAATATTTCCCATGTTCATACAAGTCCATACGTTTCATTTATTTCACATTTTAGTCCCTCAAAAATTTATTTTTTTTGCAATTTAGTCCAAATTGCTTAAATTCATCAAAAATTCAAAGACAAAACATGTTAATCTAACATATATATATATATATATCATATTTCATCATCAAACAACACAAGAAACAAGCTATCATCAATGGCTCAACTCAAAATATTCATCAAAATTAAAAATTGAAACATGGGCTTTGTACATTTCATAGCAATGATCTCAAAAATGTAAAAATTATCAAAAACCGAACTAGATACATACCCTAATCAAATCCAAAGATAGCCGAATGTCTAACTCTTTTCTCTTTTCTTTTTGTTTTTGTTATTTGGTTATGAAAGCAAAAATAAACTTTGGCTTTTTAATTATGTTAAGTTTATTATATTATAACTTATATTATATTAATATAAACTTTAAATTTTATATAAAATTTAACATATAATAACATATAATAACAACATGTTGCCGTCCACTATATATTAAAAATGGCCTAATTGCAACATAAATCCTCCATATTAAAAAGACAACAACAATTAGGCACTTTCACAACTAACCATCAAATTTTCATTTACGCGATTAAGCTCTTTTATTTAATCAGACACTCAAACAGTGAAATTAAAATACAAAAATTTAACACAAGCAAACTCACACCTAATAAACACTGAAAATAATTTTAAAATAGTTTTTGGACTTGGATTTGGGGTCCCGAAACCACTATTCTGATGAGGGTAAAAAAATCGGGCTGTTACATTATGCATCAGTTCCAGTTTTTATTAGCATATATTTTATGCGCAAATTATCAGAAATTCAAAAGTGTTTTAGAGAATTTAGTCTCTAACTAGCTCAGTATAGTTTTCAAAAAATACTAACTACAGTGTTTTCAAAATAGTTCTATCTGAATTCAGAAATACTTACAGGATGGCGTCGGAGACTCGGTGTACCACACACTTTCTTAATTTATCCAAATTATTTGAAAATCAGTTCTTTTTAAAACACAAAGTTGGAACCCAAAATTCGGGTTTTGCAACCTAGCTTTGATACCACTGAATGTAACACCCCCAAACCCAGCCTAGATGTTATGGCCGAATTCGGAGATGTCACAGAGAAGGATTTTGAAAATGGTGTTGTTACCATAAATTATTCCAGTTTTTAAATCCATATTCGTTTATATCTATTGTCGAAAATGTTATTCAAGTAATTTGTTTGCCAAAATGTAATTTACATCGGAAGTTATTATAATTGTTATTTTCTTAAAATCCCATTCGTAAGTTTGGAAAACATTTGTTTTAGTAAAAACCGTCGCAAATAAAGTATAAAATGAAAAATCCAAATCCCAGAAATTAAACCAAACAGTCCAGAGAGTCCAATTAATACAAAACTCCTAGAAATAATTCTTAATTAAATAAAACCTTTACTTAAAGTCAATTCATAGACTAGTGGTCACCACGAGACTCCGCTGCACTGATCCGCCTAAGTCTATGGATTACCTGAACAGTATAGAAAAATAGAAGGGAATTTACATAAACTCAATGTGTAACACAACAGAAATAGACATGTACATACAGAAATCACATACATAGTCAGATTCAGATTCAGACTCAGATTCAGATCCAGACTCAGATTCAGATTCAAACTTAAGTCCTTTACAAATTCAAATAACAAAAACAGATACGCAGAGCAGACATACAGAGTCCTACCCCCATCCTCTACGCACCAACGCCTACCATCCCATCACACCATGTGGGGTTAAAAACACCCACCCATCCTTATACACCATATTGTGTCATTACGACACATATTAGATAATGTGCAGCTAAGCTACCAGAATATAGGCGATGATCGCCATACAGAACACTTACTCCACATATACAAATCCCACCCCAGTCAAATAGATATATTCAGAATTATCATTATTACATGCTCATATACATATATCAAACAAATATATATCAGAATAATCAGACATGCATATCAGTGTCATACCCAGATTAGAATATCAAGCTATCAGATCACATAATGTTAGGGTTTGGTTAGCCTTTACTGACACTACGGTAGGCCCACAATCGATCGAAACGACCCGTACGACCTTAGGAAAAATTTCAAAATTTTGGGCCCTCCTACCCGTGTGGGCCCACATGCCCAGATTAGCCTTACCCGTCTGGCTCACACGACCTGGCCCAAAACTCACACACCCGTGTGGCCCACACGGCCGCACTCACACCACCACACGGTCGTGTCTTGCGCACGCCATTGTAACACCATCCTCACTTGTATTCAACGCCGAAATAGGGTTATGGAGCATTACCAGACTCATTAAACAGTTTAAGCATTCATTTCACATAAATTTCAATATCATAATCAACATTCGACACTATTTACATAGTCTCTATTACGAGCCTACGAGGCTGAAAACAAGCTTTAAGAGTGGTTCAGGACTAAATTGGTAACTCAAGAAATTTTTACGGAACTTAGAAAATTTTTCAAACTACAGGGGACACACGCCCGTGTGGCTCGGCCGTGTGTCTCACACGGCCAAAGACACGCCCGTGTCACAGGCCATGTGGACATTTGAAATGGGATCACATGGTCGTCTCCCAACCCGTGTCTGACCCTGTGTAACTCCCTGACTTGGGTCACACGGCCAACCACACGCCCGTGTGCTAGGCCGTGCCAAACCTGTAGGGTATACTGACTTATGCCACACGGTCAAGTCACAAGCCTGTATGTTAAGCTGTGTGGAGCATACTGACTTGATTTTTAATTCAAAACAAAAGGACACATGGCCGTGTAACCTAACCGCGTGTCACAGGTGACTAAGACACAAGGTCGTGTCTCGTCCTGTGTGGACAAAAAATAGGTTATTTACCAAGCCATTTTGCCACCCAAATTTGCACACACCTACACCAAACCAAATGGCACATAATATGGCATAAATATACATTCAACCAACCTCAACCAAGCATAAATCATACCATTTCAATACCAACAAATGCAAAACACACCAACACCACAATATACCATTCAAATTCTTACCAACCTCACTTTCACAAATCATATATATAACCACTTTCTAATATGCATTATTTGCCTAGATTCACTAGCATACCAATATTCAAAACTCAACCATTTGATATCCATAATATCTATTGTCAACAAGCATTACATAACCATCATCAAACACATAACACAAGCTATATGCACATATATATACATCACCAAAAATATACCAAAATAAGCCAAGTTACATGGCTATACACATATCATACACTTAACATTTACAAGCCAATTCAAATGCCTAAATTCATTACCAAACCATACCAAAATGACCAAAGTTCCTATATATGCCATATACTCAAAATACTTAAGTTCAAAAGTACCAAAGTGATAGTTGGATAGTGTGATGAAGTCTTCGACAATCCCGAATATGAGCTAGCTTTGATTTCACTATAAAACACAGAAAATTTAACAAAGTAAGCTATAAAGCTTAATAAGTTCATATAATAATACACTCAAATAACCACAAATATACAATTCAACCAATTGAATTTATCAACATATAACTCATATTAGCTAACAAACCTTTCACACATTCAATCATAAGTTTTGATGTAAAATTCACAGTTTTCTTCTATTTAAAGCTCATACGGTTCGTGTACATACCTTTACCATCTCATATCAAACTTATACTCAACCACATCTTTGATATATATACCCGTTGAACCATTCAGAATACTATCAGATACTCGAGAATCTCACACCCAAAGTGCCACATATATAGCCCAAGCTATCTCAATCTCATATCACATATAATGCTCACTCTCGAGCTACCAACGGGTCTGCTCAAACAAGCTGGCTGATACAAGCTGACGAGTATCTGCAAAACATGCCGGATGACTCAACCACCGGTAGGACGTAAGACCAGCACCCAAATCACATAACCCCTAATAGCATGTCATTCGTATCCTAATCTATTCCTAGGTTCAACCAAGATTTCACATTTTCTAAATCGTCGTCGAATATGTCCGCAAGTTCGTATACTTAATTTATGCAATATCAAAGCATTTAAAGCACAAATATAACAATGCTTATTACATACGAACTTACCTCGGATGCAAAAACGACGAAATTCATGAATTAATCCAACACCTTGTTTTTCCCACGGTCTAAATCTGAATTTCGCTTTTGTAACGACTCGAATTTGGGACTAGTAGAATTGGGCTTATTGGGCCTTGACTAGGCGAGCGTTTAAAATTTTTAGGAATAAGAGAACGACACTAATGCAAGTTGGACCTATTAGGTGAGTGATTTTGGAAGGTTAGGGGGCTTCTATGAATTCCCGGGATCAAACTTGGGCTTTAGGAAAATTTTGGTTTTAGGTGAATAAAACCCTGGGAGTTAGTAATTAGGCTTTAAGAATAAAATGTAAAGAAAAATGACACAAAAGGAGTTGTGGTCTAGTGGCAAATGGCGCCACATAGGAGACAAGGGAATGGCGCCACAAGGAAGCAAGGGGTCCAAGGTTCAAGTCTTGGCGCTTGCATTTCATTTTGATTTATTTTTTAAGTGAACTTAGACATTGGCCATGGATTTATATTTAGTTGTGCATGATTGTAAACACAAGGAGCTAGTTGGTAAAGTGGCTAGCGGTGTGGATTATGTTTCTTTTTAAACTTTCATTCCAGTTATTTTTAAATTATTAATGATTAAACTCTAGGTTTTCTTAAGACGATAATGACCGTTTCTACAAACAAACAACGAAACTCAGAGTTTTAAAAAGAGATGCAACATTTTTTAACAGTCACTTAGCTTTCCAACTACCTTTTGATGTGACATACTAAATCCGGCCATAACGTCTAGGCCGAGTTTGGGGTGTTACATTCAATGGTATCAGAGCCCAGGTTGCAAAACTCGGCTGTGGAATGGGTTTAAAATTTTTTTTCCAAAACCTGTTTTGGTTTAGAAAAGTGATAGTGTTACTGGGAGTATGGCACACCGAGTCTTCGACACCAAATCTGTAAGTTTCCTAACACTGTACTTTGTTATATGCTGAAATGACTGTATTTTTTTGTATTTATTCTGGGTGCGTTTTGTTTGGATGTGATGATTAAATATAGAAATTGTATGCATGTGTGATAAATATCTGTTTGTTTCTGTGGTTAGATGGTTGATTGTGTGTAAGAGGTTTCAAGATTAAGTTAAAAGTGTATTGGTGTTATTGGGATGAGAGTGCGCAACGGCAGCGTAGTAGGGTAGTCTGTGTTAAAAGGCTGATAGATAGTTGGAAATTTCGAGGATGAAATTTCTTTAAGGGGGTAGATTTGTAACGACCTGAATTTGGGCCTAGTAGAATTGGGCTAATTGGGCCTTGACCAGGGGAGCGTTTAAAATTTTTGGGAATAAGAGAACGACACTAATACAAGTTGGACCTATTAGGTGAGTGATTTTGGAAGGTTAAGGGGCTTCTATGAAGTCCCGAGATCAAGCTTGGGCTTTAGAAAAATTTTGGTTTTAGGTGAATAAAACCCTGGGAGTTAGTAAGTAGGCTTTAAGAATAAAATGTGGAGAAAAATGACACAAAATGAGTTGTGGTCTAGTGGCAAATGGCGCCACATAGGAGACAAGGGAATGACGCCACAAGGAAGCAAGGGGTCCAAGGTTCAAGTCTTGGCGCTTGCATTTTATTTTGATTTATTTTTTAAGTGAACTTAGATATTGGCCATAGATTTATATTTAGTTGCTCATGATTGTAGACACAAGGAGCTAGTTGGTAAAGTGGCTAGCGGTGTAACACCCCAAACCCGGTCAATATGTCATGACCGAATCCGGCATGCCACGAAGGAAAATGTTTTGAAGAAAAACGAGTTAACGATTAAATTTTTGTGAAAAACTCTTTGTTGAACTTTGTTTGTAGTAAACAAGTGTAATAAATTGAAATCTGATAATTTACTTTTGAAATCTCAAAAATAAGTCTTTAAAACTTAGTTGCAAATCCATAGATTAGAAAACCTTTTAATATTTTAAGAAACCAAAGTGATTAGGTTGAAAACTGTATCTAAAAGAAATTTGGAAAGGTTGAGTTTAATAAAAATAGTATGAGTTATCGAAAATACTTAAGATGATAAAATTATCAAATGATTTATGTTACCCGATGGTAACGTTTTAAAAACCATCGCATTTTTGTAATTTAGAAAACTTTATGCTCAAATTATTATATCAAACATGTAAATTTGTAAGCCAAATTTAAACCAAATCCAAAACATATAAATAATCCAAAACATAAATAAACAGGCCTTATTACAAATCCATAAAAATATGAAAACCAAATTTAAATAAAGTACCCAAATGGAAGTTCATGTAAAACCAAATTTTATTGCATGGTCTCCTCGAGTTCATCCGGCTCCTTATCCGCGATCTCACGAATCACCTGAAAAGATATCCCACTGAAGGGTGAGTCAACAGACTCAATGTGTAACAATACACTAAAAGTCCAATCGATCATAGCAATAAAGCCCATTTAAAATCACATTTAGCCATAAGCCCATAATATAGTAAATCAGATATTCATATGTACATGTAAAATGAAATGCAATCCCGAGCCCAACCTAGATATCCATCCGCTACACACCACCCGTACCAGCCAATCACACCGTGGGGATTACTAAATCGACCCTCCATCCGCTACACACCATTGAAGGCAGTTGCTGCAGTCAACATGCACATCGCCCTTATAATCGTGGCATAGCCACCAGATAATCGTGACAGAGTCACCGGATTCATAGTATCGTGACCGAAGTCACCGGATTCATAATATCGTGACCGAAGTCACCGAATTCATAATATCGTGACCGAAGTCACCGGATTCATAATATCGTGACCGAAGTCACCGAATAATGTGGTAAAACCACCGGAACACTTCCCCTTTCAATATTTCCCATATGCCCATGCAATAACATATTATTTCATTATCATGCCATATACCCCATAATCATATCGGAATCGGACACATTTCATATTACGCATATAGCATTATTAACGATGCCAATATCATGCCTTGTACATTATCCCAAAAATCATAATCAAATATCGAATATGTTTCATATTAAAATCATACATAGTACAAAGGAATAACGTACCTCAATTCACCGTACCATTGAATGGTACCCGAAGCCATAATCATTTATATTTCTATATAAACACATTTTTACCATTAAAGCTATTAATCTATTAGAAGTTTAGTATAAGTTACACACCTGATAATAGTGATAACTAAACTTTCCCGTTCGTCGATACCCTCGGAATCTCGAACAACATCTATACGTGATTTCTCTCCGATTGATGGTTCATAACCCGATGATGAACCATGAACAAACAATGGCTCGGGGGTACGAACGACTTCAAATAAACGATTATCGCCGGCAGAGGGTCCACATCCCGGTGGAAAGTCTCGAACTCCCGATACAGCCCTTCGCTTGAAATTTGAGGGTATTGCGGAACCACCCCTCTTCCAAACACTATGAACTGCACTTTTCAAACCCGTACTTGATTCTCCAAAATCTAACGTTCACGGAAAGAAGATAATAAACGAACGATAGAGTCCCCTAAAACTTAATCGATTAGAAGACCATCTAAAACGATATAACAAGCATAAAGATCCTTACCTTAACACTTCGATTCAATTCCGATAATCGTCACTTACCTAAGGAGTTGTCAAAATCCTTGAATAATAATATCCTTTTCCACACGATCTTAGAATGGCTATAGTCGACTATCAATAAAGAAATAATCAACACTCCACTATACCACTACCAAAATAAAAAGATTTGTTTGAAAGAGAAGAGATAAAGAAAATTCGGTTAAAAAGATCCTCACAAGACAAAACTATTACGGCAAAGTGATAGAGTGAGACACAAATAGGATTCGGCTAGAGCAAATAATGGAAGAAAATAAAAGAGAAATGAGAGAAGGAAAATTCGGCCAAAGGAAATTAAAATAAGAATTGTGGATTATTGAACAATGTGAAAAAGAATGAAAAAGAGAGATGAGAATTAGAGAGGTTGTTTTCGGTTACAAAGGAATAAGAGATGAGAGGGAGGTTTCAAAGAAGATTCGGCCAAAAGCCTAAGAGGGAAGAAAAATCAACAACACCTAATGGACATTCGGCTATGGCTCACTATGATGCACTAGAGAAAAGTTGGTAAAGTTCTAAAAGAATAGGTTTTTGGTTAAGACACAAAACAAAGAAAGAAAGCCAAAACTAAAACAAAATTGAACCTAAATGCCAAGAACATATTCGGATAAAGAGGAGAGCTTTGGGGAGAAAAAGAAAAATGCCAAAGATGCACAAAAATGCTAAAATGACCAACCAATTCCCCCCCAACTACCTATTAATATTCGGCCACCCCCCAGCCTTACATGCCGTCCACATACATGATCTCCCAAGTCAAAACTTACCACTCAATTCTTACCATAGCAAGACACCCCACATCATGCCTTATTTTCTCCCATTAGCCTTAAAATCTTTGATTTCTTTCCCAAACATCAAACTTACCTTAAGCAAATATTCTACTTGCCAAAAGTTGAAAGTCCAACCCATCATAAATTTGAATTGGCCGACCATTAATGCTAGGATGCACAAAATATAAAATTCTCAAAATGCCTTCCATGTTACTCGAACCACTTCCCTCAAGCAACTTTCCAAGCTCCTTATCCACCTTGCCACTAATTCCTCTTGTGCTTTAATTTAACACTTAAATTAACTTAAGTGTCAAGCTCACCTAATCCACTTCATTAAATAAACCATACTAGAATTATTCTAGCTTCCTAAACAAAATCAAACCTTCACAAGACTATGCTAACACACAAACAATACTACCCGAGCTAACACAAGTAATAAAAATAATACTCAAATTTTTCCTAAAGCCCAAGGTCCAATTAGCCCAATCCTACTAGGCCCAATTTTAGGATGTTACAAGCGGCGTGGATTATGTTTTTTTTGAACTTTCATTTCAGTTATGTTTAAATTATTAATGATTAAACTCTAGGTTTACTTGAGACAATAATGACTGTTTCTACAAACAAACAATGAAACTCAGAGTTTCAAAAAGAGATGCAACATTTTTTAACGGTCGCTTAGCTTTCAAACTACCCTTTTGATGTGACATGCTAGATCCGGCCATAACGTCTAAGCTAGGTTTGGGGTGTTACAGCTTTTCTTGATATGCAAGTAGTCTATAGCCGAACCTTCAAGAGCTCAAAAATGGTGTATTTTCTTCCTTACATTCGGCTAGGTGAAGAAGATGAACAAAAAAATGTGGTTTTTATTTTACTTAATTAATCTTTATTAATTAATTTACTATAATAACCTTATTATTAACTTAAATATTCACCTATTTAATGCCCATCTTTGTCCACTTATACTATTAATGGTTTAATTACCACATAAGGACCTCAACTTTAAGGTTCTATAGCTATTAGACATTTTTAGCTAATAGAACTCAAGTTTTACACTTTACACGATTCAGTCTTTTTTATCAAATTAAGCACTCAAACGTTGTAACACCTCAAACTCGGCCTAGACGTTATGACCGGATCTAGCACGTCACATAAAAAGGTCTTTTAAAAACAAATTAATCGTGTGTTTGTTAAGAAGTTGGAACCTTAAGTTTAGATGTCTGTTGGAAAAGCTAAGCGATTGTTTAGAAAAGTAGTTCGTTGAAAATGTTGCGCCTCTTTTGAAAATTCTGAGTTTCGTTATTTAATTCGAAAACCATACGACTTGTTTAAGGTCCAATTCTCTAAGAAGTTGTTATTATTTTAAAAACTGCTTTGATTATGAAATCTGAATTTGAAAACTTACGGAAACGTGATATTTTAGAAAACGATTATTAATGTTTTAAGAAAACCTCATATTTATAGTTTAATCGTTTTTAGTTTGAAAATACTAAAATGAAAGTTTAAAGAAATATAAATTCCAGAGGCCTTATTACAAAATATTAAACCCAAATAAAAAATAATCTTAAAAATGAAACAAAATGGAAATTTACTAAAGTTTGAGAGAAATCTCCGTTGTATGGCCACTGCTGAGTCCTCCACGACTCCAAATCCTCTATTGCCGGGGATTACCTGCGAGGTTAAAGAAAAGGGGTGAGTTACAAGAACTCAGTGTGTAATCCCCCAAATGACATTAACTGGGCCCGAGCCCATAAGACATCAATCTGGGCCTAAGCCCTATAATCATGGAAGTGCAAATGAAATAGTGCAACCCAACCCAATCCAACCAACACACCCCCGACCAGCCAATCACACCTGTGGGGATCAAGTCAACCCACCCCGCCAATCACACCAATATCACAGTCAAGCTGCTATTCACAGAATATTTGTGGCTGAGCCACCGGAGTCATAATTATGTATAAATGTATATATAAATATATATATATATATATATATTGTCGCTATGCCACCAGGCTACACTGTTCTTCATTCATTAACCCGCCCCATGCAACATGATAAAATGCAACATACATATCAAGATATAAAAGTGTAATGTAAGCATACACACATTACTAGACAACATTGAAGGTAAAACAGTCATTCAACCCAGCGAGGGTATTTTAGTAAATCGTGTCCAGGGGTATTTCGATAATTTACCCTCTTAGGCATGGTAAATCGGCACACCAAGGACATTTTGGTAAATTGGCCCACCAAGGGCATTTTGGTACATCGACCCATCAAGGGCATTTTGGTACATCAGCCCACCAAGGGCATTTTGGTTACTCAACCGGTTAACAATGTTTTTAGCAAATTTAAAACTGAGGTTATTAGAGCGAGTTATTCGATTCCATGCAGCATTCCGGATCATTAATCATGCAGATAACAGTGATTCAGTTTTTACCAACATTGTAGAGTATTGCGAAACTACATGGTGACGGTGTGAGATTACACACCTGATTACGTAGAGTACTAAATAATCACTAGCGCCTTCACCTATACAAAACATAACACACAATTAACACATTCCACACTAGTACTACCACGAGGGTACAACGGTCATTTGTCGTTTAGGGGTAAAATGGCAATTACACACTAAGGGTATTTCGGTAATTTTACAATCTGAGGGTATTTCGATAATTTCACAAATCAAGGGTATTTTGGTAATTTTACAAATCGAGGGTATTTTGGTAATTTTGCAAATCGAGGGTATTTCGGTAATTTTGCAAACTAGGGGTATTTTGGTAATTTTGCAAACTAGGGGTATTTCGATAATTTCACAAACCAGGGGTATTTCGGTAATTTCACAAGTTAGGGATATTTCGGTAATTTTGCAAATCAGGGGTATTTTGGTAATTTTGCAAATCAGGGGTATTTCAGTAATTTGTAAACCAAGGTATTCTGAGCAGAGATAACGATGCGAATGGGCCTATGGCCCATTCTCGGCCCAAATGGGCCCACACGCTCATGTGGCCCATTTTTGGCCCAAATCTAGCCACAGATATGAGATTCACATAGGCCGGTTCACTATCTACTACACAATCATACAACTTATTCATATAGGCCCACGGGCCCATTGGGCCCACTTGGCCTCTTTCTGTCCATCGTGGCCCAAATAGCATCAACCCACAGAATACTCATGGTGGCCTCGACTATCGCGTCGAAGCTCCTACACGTGCGCTCGCACGCTCGTGTGGCTACCATCGCCTTGTGACCGATATTTCGGCATTTGCCGCTCTACAACTAGAATAGGGCGAAATACACACCTGATAGGAGTCTGAAACTAATCCGTGCTCTGAATGCTCCTATGCCCAAACGCCGACCGAGGTATGCTTCCTCTCCTCATAAACAACTCCATTTATAGCCAGCTTCTCACCTTCCCTCTTGCTAGCTTTTCAATGTCGGATCCCTCCTTCAGTAGAGTTTAAATCCAACACAAACTCTAGCCGTCCAATCCGCAAAATAAATACTCCCTTGCTTGTCATGAGATTCGAACCCAGGCTCCCTTGTCACATAATCCACGCCGCTAGCTACTTTACCAACTAGCTCCTTGTTATCTTAAAACATGCGCAACTAAATATAAGTGTATGGCCAAAGTCTAAGTTCCATTTAAAAAGAAAATCAAAATGCAAGCACCAAGACTTGAACCTTGGACCCATTGCTTCCTTGTGGCGTCATTCCCTTGTCTCATATGTGGCGTCATTTGCCACTAGACCACAATTCCTTTTGTGCCATTTTTCCCCATATTTTATTCTTAAAGCCTACTTACTAACTCCCAGGGTTTTATTCACCTAAAACCAAAATTTTCCTAAAGCCCATGTTTGATCCCGGACTTCATGGAAGCCCCCTAACCTTCCAAAATCACTCACCTAATAGGTCCAACTTGCATTAGTGTCGTTCTCTTGTTCTCAACAATTTTAAACGCTCCCATGGCCAAGGCCCAATGGGCCCAATTCTACTAGGCCCAAATTGGGGGCGTTACAAACGTTAAAATTTCTAAACGAAATTTTTACACAATCACATTATCAGGCTATAGACATTAAAATAATAATAAAATAAAATTTTTGACCTTGAATTTGTGGTCCTGAAACCACAGTTCCAATTTGACTAAAAACAGGCTGTTACAGTCATGCCCTCGTTAACCACACGGCCGTGTCTCGCACACGGCCAACCACACGGCCAGGCACATGCCCATGTGACGTCGACAGTGTGGTTTTTTGGCTTTTGATGAAGCTCGATTTTCTGCATTTTGGGGACACACATGGTATGATTTCAATGCAAAAGCACTCCCGAAGCGAGCAACACCTAATAATGACAACAAAAAACACCCATGGTTACTTAAATCCTCCAAATCCAGCCGAGACACATGTTGGCCACAACTCAAAAACACAACAGAAACTACTCTTGAATGATTCAAAACCTTACCCTTTACAATAGCAACCACAAAATTTCACTACACCACCGAAGGGTATCGATTTTCCTGAAGAACACCTACCAAAATGTTTTACCGGATTAACTTGAATCATCAAATAGAAGCAAAGGTACAAAAGGGATCTCCCACAACACCATAAAACAAACCCTTACCTTCAAAACGTAAGATGAAACATGCAGTAACACCGTGATTGGAAGAAGAAAATTTTCAATGGGGAAAAGAGCATAGAAACGCCATGGAGGAGGAAGAAGAATGATAAGGAAAAATAAAAATAATAACAATTATCAACAACTATCCCACTAACTACACAATCCCACTAAATCTCACCCTCCAACCACCTTAGGCTTCTAACTCCATCGAACCTCTGACAACTGACTGAAACAAAAATTTACACTCACTCATGCAGGGATTCAAACACAAGACCCCTAGCACACCAACTCCTTACCACTCGAATTAGCAAGCTCATTCTAATATGGATTTACAAATAATTTTATAAAAGCCCATTCAACAAGGGTAAGGCTTGGATAAAAAATAACAAAATTAACAAGTGTAGGACTTGAACCCAAGACCTCATACATACACCCAAAACACTTAACCACTGAAGTAAATACACATTTGTGTCAGACATTTACAGAAACAGAAATAAATTATTCAGGCGTTACATGTTTACTAATTTTGTTTAATTTATAGTTAATTAAGGTACAAGCGTAATGACCCTAAAGTTAGTGGTATCCAAAAATGAGATATCGAGATCTCATTTCTGTAAACTGAGCCCATAAATATTTTTACGAAATATTTAAGGAGTTATGATATAGGTTAATTGAATTTTGGATAAATAAATTTACTGAATTAGTGACTAATTAAGGTACAAGGATTAAATCGTAAAAGTGGTGAAAATTAATCGTTAAAGATTTTTATTTGTTAAAAGGGCTTATTTAGTAATTAAATAAAGGTTAAATGACAATTAGACCATCAAGTAAATAAGTGGACAGTTGGTGGTGTTGTTAATGATTATTATTAAAATTTATATTTAAAACGATTAGTATAATATATTAAAACTTAATATCCAAAAGCTATCATCTTTGTTTTTCTCTTCCATCCACCGATTGCACTAAAGGAGCTTGAGGAAGCTTAGCTTCAACTATTCGCTCTCTTGCATGGTAAGGTATACAAAGCTTGTTTTTTATGAATTTTGTGTTTTTGTGATCATTTAAACTCGATTTAGCTAATCTGGGTATTAGTTTTCAAACATGTCAAAGTTCATAAATGTTATCATTAATGAATGCTTGAAGTTTTGGTATTAAAATAGTAGCTTTTTAGCTTAGATATGAAAGAGAACTAGTTTGTAAAGTGAATTTTTTTTATTTTGAATATAGAGACTAAATTGTAAATATTTCAAAATTGCTATGAAATTATTGTAATTATAGATAATATAAGACTACATAAGGATGTAATTGAGATCAATTTCAAAATCAAGTCTCAAATTTGAAAGTTATAATAATTTTGGTTTTAAGGACTAAATTGGATAAAATGCGAAACTGTAGGGAACTTTTGTAAAATGATAAATTGGCTGATAAATGGAATATGATGAATTGAAATTTTAAATATGTAATAAATTGATATTTTATTATGACTGATTGAATAATATTGGTATGAATTTGATTGATTAGTGAAAACCGAGGATTAAATTGGATAATTTGTGAAGTATGTATGATCTTATAATTGAATGTGATTTGAATTGAATTTGATATTATACCATTATTGAATTATTATTAGTAGCTAAAAACGATACAAGATCGTCGAAAGGGAAATGAAAGGCGAAAGTCGACGACGAGTGACGTGAATTTCCTGTTTGTATTTCTATGCCCTGAAACTAACTTAGTTAATGTATGTTCATGATATACTGCATTATAAAATATTCAGGTAAGCTATTAATATTTATTGAGTAAAATATTACGGTTGAAATTAAATATCAAGTTAGGGACTAAATTGAATAAAATAAAAAGTTGCGGGACTTATTTGAGTCATTAGGTATTTTGCTATAAATAGAATGTTTAAATTTTAAGTTGTGTAAGGTATTAACTAGTTATATGCAAGTAAAGGTTTAAATGTAATATGAATGTTTGGTGCCTAGATGTTATCTCAAATAATTAAACCAAAATTTGCCAAGAGGGGGGTGAATTGGCTTTTTAAAATTTTGTGGATGCTAGAGAATAAGGATAGAAAATTTTAACAGAAGAATTTAGAGTGGTTTGACCCCAATTACCTACTCCACTACCTTATTTTTCCACTTCTAAATATTTTCCCAAATTCATTAATTGCATAACCTTTAAGGACAAGGTTTAACCTTACAAACTCCTTTAAGGTTTCTACCCTAGGTTTAAAACACAAACCCTCTCAAAGAGATACAAACAAGCAAAGAAAGAAATAACCCTTACAAGATCAAGGTGTTTCCCAATTAAGCAAAGAAGAATACTTGAGTTGATAGAATAACAATGAAGCTCACAAGTGCATGTAAGAAATGTATAGAAAATTTTAGCACAAAGGTTGTTTGATTGATCTTTAAGCTTGAATATTCTCTCTTGTTATTGTAGAACCTTTGGAAACTGGTATTTATACCCTAATTCATTTTCAACCGTTGTGGTTTTTGAGGAAATAAATAGAGTTGTTGGGGATGAAAATAATCAATGCATTTGATTCAACTGCAACAAAAAGCATCGACACTTTTTCTACCAGTATCAATACTATTAGCATTTGATGTCTAATTCAGTGACTGTTAAAGTTAGTTTACAACGATACCAAAGACATTTTATCAATACCTGGTAAAAGGTATTGATGTTTTTGAATGGGTATCGATACTTTTTGTTATTGTTCAAAAGTCTTAAAGTCAAAATGCAAAATTGGTATCGATATCAAAAGATGGTATCGATAAAAACACAATAGGTATCGATATATTTTGAAAGGTATCAATACCTTTTACTTTTGTTCAATTTTTGTTTCAAGTAAGCAAGTTTGATATCGATATAGAAAATGGTATTGATAAAAATTGTAAGGGTATTGATGCTTTTTGAAAAATATCGATTCTTGTAGGGAGCAGTTTTTCAATCGATTTGAAAATATTACAATCGAGTTGAAGAGTTTAAAAATGTTTTTGAACTTTGTCCAAAATTTTTTAAGTGTTCAAAACATTTTCTAAGATTTTTGGAAGTCTTGAAATGATTTTTATGCTTTAAACTTTATAATTTCTTTGTTCAAAAATAAACTTTATTTAAACACATATTTGTTTGTTATATCAAAACAATTTATCAAATAAAGCAATTTAACAATCTTCCCCTTTTAATATAACAAAACATTTTGGTAAATATGTTTTTGTATTTGTTACCCCCTTGCTAAAGTTCAATTTGAATCAATGACTTGATTTTATGAAGTGAAAAAAAAAAACTGGTCACTTAGGTGTTGGCATTAAAAGATTAGTCATAAAAAAATAATTAACCAAATACCAATTAAATTTACCTTTCTCTTCTTCCCCTTTTTGTTAAATCTAAAGTAATCAAGTAAAGCTTAAGAGAGAGACTTTGTTAGTACAAGAATAGAAATTGAAAATTTTGAAAGCACATAATTAACATTAAACTTTCAAGTATCTATTAACAAAATACCAAAATAAGCATTAATGTTCTAACACATAAAGATAGGTAAAATGTGCAATGAAAATTATTATAATGCACGAGGAAAAAATGATATGCACTCTAGTCTTCTTAAGGTGGAGGAGGATGGAATTAAGACAAAAGATATGCTATATTTTCCTCCATCCTAGACCTCCTATATTTTCAGCCTCTAAAATCATCCCGTAAAGATCTAATCGCTCCAAGAATTGTTAGTGCGTTAGCTAAAAAATTTTGTTCTTGTGTTGGAGCAGAAGAAGTGGCATGGATAGGAGTTGACTCAGGTGGAGGAATATCATCATGCTATTCTTCAATTTCTTCATCATCAACCTCTTAGGAATTGGGTTGGTCATCCTTGTCCCAATTACTGGTAAGAGGATCCAATTTGAAGCCAACACGATGAAGAGAAACAAAACTAATAGGTTGAAGTTTAACGGACAATGGAGGACCGACATGGGTAGGGATGTTTAGGTGGGTAAAGATATAAGACAAGTACATTCCAAAAGGCAATGTGAGCTTGCTAGAGAGCTCATTGCCAATGATCTTGGCAGTGTCATTAAACAAAATTAGAGCAAGACCAAGACGCCTATTACTATGAAAACATTCAATCCACCAATAATTGAAGGATCGAAGAATAACAAGTTCTGAAATTGGATGCAATATCTATGTGATAATAAGGTGCAAAACTTGATCGTGGACATTTAGCTCAGATGCATATAAGCGTTGAATGTTCAAGGCCGAATTGTAAGGGCCTTTTTCATTCGATTCACCACCGGAAGGAAATTCTAAAAATTCTCCAAAGTTTTCCAAGGTGAGACGTATAGGTGTTTTCATAAGAAAAAAGTTAATGGCAACCATGGTCTCACCCGTTTCATCATGTACGATTCTAGCATTCGAATAAAATTCTCAAACAAGATTAGCATACGTTAGTGAACAAATTTTAAAAAAGTCAATCTAAAGTTATTCAGCGAAAGTTTCAAGAAATCAAAAATTAATTTTGGCTAAGAAATCAAAATCAAGTGTCTATGAGATGTTAACTTTGTGTCTAGAAAAATAATGGTTAAAACGGAAAGAAGAATTTTCATCTCTAAAGCAATCATTGGAAGAAATGGTTTGACTACTAGATGTATGGACTACAGCAGGGATGTTTCTTGATGGGCATTGTAACTAACTAGACTAGAGAAGACACTATTTGCACTTAAAAATTTAGTTGGAAAATTTTATCAAACACCTTGTAGGAAAAGGATTTTGTAACACCCTGGTTTTAGGGGTTAGGCTTTTGGTGTTTAGCTCGGGTGTTGGCACACTTCAGTGTGTGGTTGGGTTAGTTTTAGGGGTCCGGAGAACCCTAGGTAGTGGTGGAATGCCTTGGAAAATTTTTAGTTTTAGGGGTTAAAAGGGGAGCTTGGATAGAGGGGGCCTTAAGAGAAATTTTGGTGGAGTTTTGGCACAAAGATTGGTGTGGCAGAGTGGCAAGGAGGCGCCACATAAGGCATGGAGAAGTGACGCCTCAAAGGGGAGCTGGAAGGGTCTCAGGTTCGATTCGCAAGGGCAGCAAGGAGGCCTTTGTTTTTGCATCATAAAGGTAAGGTGGTGGACGGTTTTTGAAGGCTTAAAAGATGGAGGAAGACTTGGTCTTCCATTTTAAATTCGGCTAGGAGTAAGGTTTGACTCATTCAAACCTTTTTGAATGGATGGCTAGGAGAAGAGATGAGTTGGAGGTTATTTTGAATTTTTGAAGGGTTGGTGTAGAGTGAAAGTAGGAGGATTTTTGGGAGTTAGTGGGGGTTGAGTTGTTGGCCGATTTTAGTAGTATAAATAGGGGGGAGGTGCTCACCTTTTTGGTTTTCCATTTGCTTGCTTACCGAAAAGTGCTTCACGAATTTTCTTCCATTTCACTTGAGCCGAAACCTTCATTGCCATCCTTTCTCTCTTCCTTTTGGACTCTTGGCCGAACCACTCATCTTTCATCCCTCCTTTTTCTTCCATTTTCGCTAAACCGAAAGTACACCTGTAACATCCCCAAACCCGGCCCATTCACTACGACCGAATCTGGTTATGTCACTGGGAAAAGACGGTTGAAAATCTTCTCCACTTTTGAATAAACCTTGAAGAAATTAACTTTTGAAAACCTTGTTCATTTATTACCTTATGAAAAACTTTGAAGTTATAAATTAGCTGAATTAGAAAAACTTTATTAAACATATTCTTCATAAATAGGTTGCTAGGATAAAAATCATTTTCACATAGCAATTTAATTTAAATAAACCATAGTTACAGTAATACCAAAATAATAAAATGGCCATTTATTACAACCCAATACTTAAAATGAAATACTAGTATCAAAATCAAGCATAAAATATTAAATCATCATCTTTGGCATGGGCCACCTTGTCCTCTCCGATCCCGGTCCAGCCTTATGCACTACCTGAAATGGTTAAAGGAAAAAGGTGAGTCACCAAGACTCAGTGTGCAACCCTTTTTCCCGGATTAGCAAAATATCATATGCAAACATAAACATGATCATCATGCATCCCATTAATATGCACCCAACCTAACCATCCATATCACCTTTCTCTACCCCGTGTGGTACCAAACCACTGGTGGTGCCAAACCACTGGTGACGTATAGTCACAGATGTGATGCCAAATCACTGGAGGTGCCAAACCTCTGGTGTCCGAAGACACAATTGTGATACCAAATCACTGGTGACCGAAGTCACAAAACAATTGATGGGGCCAACCCATCGTGTGATACCAAATCACTGGCGTCAATCCCTCAATACCGCCTTGTGGGGCCAACCCACTGTGGTGCGAAACCACAGGGACGAGACGCTGAGGTGCCAAACCTCTGGAGGTGCCAAACCTCTGGTGACCCAAAGTCACAAAGTGTGTTACCAAAACACTGGTGCCCGTCGGCACAAAATATCACTGCCCCCTTCACTCGTACATCCCACATCAAACATGAACATGCATCTTAGTAAAAATACCATCATGCTTGTTTAACAACATACATATTGTTTATAAACAATAAAGTATTATAGCATACATATCAGATATAACATGCTTACCAAAAGCATCAACATGACAACCCATAACCGGGTCTTACCTGCCCCCTCTTGCCTCATACCTTAATGGTATTTCATCCACTTTTCCCATGGATCCAAACAACACTCAACATGTATAAACATATAATAACAGAGCAGTGTGTTTAAGTACACAATATAGTAAGCACATTTATTACTAGAAGAGTGTGTGTGTTGTACACACCTGCAAGCCTTAATCGAAGAACCAAACTAAGACCCTTGATAGCCTCGATACCCTTGCTCCTAAAATCAGCCAAACAGGGGATTAGCATCCTAGGCCATACGGCAAAACAAATAACTTAAGAGGACTAACACTCAACCCTTACCTCACGATTGATTTGGTTTCTTACCAAATCCCGAACCAACCAATGGTTCCTCTGACAAACGGCCTTCCCCTAAAACATAAACAATTAGCCTCACAAGCCGAAACTAAAAGATTAAACCAATATCCAACCTCTTACCACCACCTACCAATCGACTACACAAAGGTGATAGCTTCACTTGATCGCCACCAAAATTCGGAGACCCTATAACGAAATAATTACCAAACAAAAGATTAATATCTTCCAAACAAATGCCAAAAACCCACTCTTACCCTTGTAGATGTCAACAGAGAACAGAGGATAGTCCATAGGGCATTCGGCCTTACCTATACACCTTCTTCGAGGCTAGATACCAAAATCCAAAAGCAGACCACACCACACTTAACAATCGGCCAAGATGAACAGCAAAAGGAGAAGCTAATTTCGGTAACCCAAGAGTAGAGATTGAAGGTAAGTAAAATGAAATATGGTTCAAGGGGAGATTAGAAATGAAAAGAGAACAATATTCGGCTTAAGCAATAAAGAAAGAAAATAAGGAGAGATGGAAGGAAGAGGGTTGATATTCGGCCAACAACCTCATAAGAACAAATGTAACTTTCGGCAAAGTGAAGGTTACTAGGGGTTTTCGGTTCAGGCTACAAAGAAATGAAAGAAGAGGGTTTTCTTTGACTCACATACGGCACAAGACTAGGGGAAACTCAAAGGAATTCGGTCACCAAAAAGGAATGGAGAAACACTTTCGGCAAAGGGAACAAGTGGGGAAAAAGGGGCCAAAAGGGTGAACACCTCCCTACTTATACTACTAAGGTTTCGGCACCCACCTAACACCCTCCAACAAAGCCGAAATTGCCCTCCATAAGCACCCCAAAACCGGCCACTAGCTCACCTCCTCCTAAATCCCAAAATCACCTCCTACTTTTCCTCCCTGACACTCATTCAAAAGGGTTTGAATGAGTCAACCAATATCTTACCCTCCTAGCCGAATTTCAAAAAGGAAGACCAAGTCTTACCTCATCCTTTGAAGAGCCTTCTAGCCGTCCAACTCCTTCCTTCATGACGCCAAAAAAAAATAAAGGTAAGTAAAATGAAATATGGTTCAAGGGGAGATTAGAAATGAAAAGAGAACAATATTCGGCTTAAGCAATAAAGAAAGAAAATAAGGAGAGATGGAAGGAAGAGGGTTGATATTCGGCCAACAACCTCATAAGAACAAATGTAACTTTCGGCAAAGTGAAGGTTACTAGGGGTTTTCGGTTCAGGCTACAAAGAAATGAAAGAAGAGGGTTTTCTTTGACTCACATACGGCACAAGACTAGGGGAAACTCAAAGGAATTCGGTCACCAAAAAGGAATGGAGAAACACTTTCGGTAACCCAAGAGTAGAGATTGAAGGTAAGTAAAATGAAATATGGTTCAAGGGGAGATTAGAAATGAAAAGAGAACAATATTCGGCTTAAGCAATAAAGAAAGAAAATAAGGAGAGATGGAAGGAAGAGGGTTGATATTCGGCCAACAACCTCATAAGAACAAATGTAACTTTCGGCAAAGTGAAGGTTACTAGGGGTTTTCGGTTCAGGCTACAAAGAAATGAAAGAAGAGGGTTTTCTTTGACTCACATACGGCACAAGACTAGGGGAAACTCAAAGGAATTCGGTCACCAAAAAGGAATGGAGAAACACTTTCGGCAAAGGGAACAAGTGGGGAAAAAGGGGCCAAAAGGGTGAACACCTCCCTACTTATACTACTAAGGTTTCGGCACCCACCTAACACCCTCCAACAAAGCCGAAATTGCCCTCCATAAGCACCCCAAAACCGGCCACTAGCTCACCTCCTCCTAAATCCCAAAATCACCTCCTACTTTTCCTCCCTGACACTCATTCAAAAGGGTTTGAATGAGTCAACCAATATCTTACCCTCCTAGCCGAATTTCAAAAAGGAAGACCAAGTCTTACCTCATCCTTTGAAGAGCCTTCTAGCCGTCCAACTCCTTCCTTCATGACGCCAAAAAAAAATAAAGGCCAGAGTTGCTGCCTTAGCAGCTCGAACCTGAGACCCCCAAAGCACCTTGAGGCGTCACCTTCTAAGCTCTAGAGTGGCGCCTCCTTGCCACTCTACCAAAGCCCAACTTGTGCTAAAAACCACCAATTAATTCTCTTAAGACCCCCCAAAAGCCAAGCTCCCTCCTAACCACTGAAAAACCAAAAATTTCTTAAAGCCTTCCCTACCTTCCAGGGTTCTCCAAACCCCCTAAAAACTTGCCCAAGCACACAAGAAGCCTACCAACACCTGAGATATGCACTAGATGCATAAACCCTAAAACCAGGGTGTTACAATTCTACCCTCCTTAAAATAATTTCGTCCTCGAAATTACTTGGCTAGACTAACAATCCACAACCTAACTCCCCACGCTACGCTATCGCTATGCACTCTGATCTAACATCTTCCTAGGCATACTTACCTAGTCTATACCCAAGGTTCCAGATGCTCTACTAACAACAACAAACAAACAGCCACCAAAACCATAAAGAAATTCCAACCGAGAAGAACTTACCCGCTGACACATCCGGCACATCACTATCCTCTTTCCAACGAACCACAGCTTCACAACCTCGACCGAAACCATTCCCTCCATGCTTCGGACCACGACCTCTCGGCGCTTGCTGACCACCTCTGCCAGGCTGCACAAAACCTTGACCCACTGTTCGAGTCCTTTTCGGATCCAGGGGACAATGCTTAACCAGATGCAACTTGGACTGGCATCTGAAACATTCTCGAACACGATTCCAGCACTCGCCTACGTGATACCTTCCGCACTGAGCACACGGACGACCTGGATTCCCAGCCACTGACTTACAACCACGAGCAGATGTCTCGACCCTCGGTCTTTTCTGAGACCTCTCAAACGATTCCGACGATCCCGAGCTCCTCTCATTCCGATTCCTTATTCTATCTCTATCCTGCCTTTCAGTCCTTCTGACTTCCTCAACTATCGGAGCTTCTTCCACGAAAATAGCGATACCTCTGACCACATTGGCTCCTGCCACCCGCTCGAGCACCCGCAACATAGCCTGCGATACTGCGTTATCTCCTCTGGTCTGATCCTGCTGCTCAGCCTCAACAGCTGGTGATGGTACAACGCTCTCTGACCCAACCGGTTCCGCTACTGCTATCCTGCCTCTACCACGTCCACGAGAACCGCGACCACGCCCCCTAGAACTCATATCTAGCGCCTCGATTTAATCTGATTAAAAATTTTATGCATTAGAAATTCTTGTTTCACTGTTTATCCACGAGCAATTTTATGAAAAGAGGTTTCCAAGAGTAGTTCTTTCGAGCAATCAAGGTTCCATTCCCAACCCAGGGGTAATTCCGACATTTTTCCTAAAGGGTATATCGGTAATAATTCCGGGTCAATTTTGAAAATAGTTTTCCAACTTAAAGATATTTCAAAATTCACAAAATCTCAGGGTCATCTTGAAAATTTTGTTTTTCACACCAGGGGTCCCACAAAAAAATTTCAGAAATTAGGGTTATTTTTGTAATTTTGGAAATCAGGGGCATTTTCGTAAATTCTCCAAATCGTAATTTCACAATATTTCACAAAATGGGATTTTCTAACATTTGGCAGAATAAGAATATGTCGACAAAAATCGAGAGAAATCTGAAAATTTAGAACCCAAGGGCATTTTGGTAATTTTATCAACCAGGGGTATTTTCGTAAATTTCCACAAACCAGGGTATCTGAATATTTCAAAACCACAAAATTTTGGTATTTTATAGAGTAACAATCATTTCTTCAAAAAAAAAAATTGAGGGTAGTACGGTAAATTTTATAACACAGGGGCTTTTTGTAATTTTGCCACTAGGGCATTTTGGTAATTTTGTAAACCGAGAAAACATCCTTCAAAATCTGATTTAGAGTTTTACAAACCAAAGGGGTAAAGTTGAAAATTTTAAAACGGGAATTTTAAAACAATCAGGCCAAATCCCTTTCGGGTTTTAATGTTCGGTTTAGCCTATGAACAAGTCCTCTTGGTTAAGGTGAACCGTAGCTACGCACCAGGTAGGATTCGAGTGGAGAGGAGGTGAGTCACGCGGACTGCTTAAATACCAAGCTCCCACTGAATACCACTCCTAGACATGCGCACACAGGTTGCCACACCTTAACACGGCGACTTACTTCACAGGTTTGTTTACGAGCTTTAAGTTTTATGCATATGTTTGAGTAGACTAATCCTAAGGTCCAACAGATCCTAGCATTCTAATCTACGAGCCCAAACTAAGCCCAAATCAACTCATATAAACAAATCACTTTAAGAAAGTCCGAAGTACTTACCTGATGGACTTCGGGTCGGAGACACATGTGCCATGCCAGAATAACCTGAAAACTTTTTATAAAAGCCCATTTTTCAAAAAGCCCATTTTGAAAACTGTTTCGGGCCCAAAACCCTCAAAGCCGAGTTTTGAACCGGGCTCTGATACCAAACTGTAACATCCCCAAACCCGGCCCATTCACTACGACCGAATCTGGTTATGTCACTGGGAAAAGACGGTTGAAAATCTTCTCCACTTTTGAATAAACCTTGAAGAAATTAACTTTTGAAAACCTTGTTCATTTATTACCATATGAAAAACTTTGAAGTTATAAATTAGCTGAATTAGAAAAACTTTATTAAACATATTCTTCATAAATAGGTTGCTAGGATAAAAATCATTTTCACATAGCAATTTAATTTAAATAAACCATAGTTAAAGTAATACCAAAATAATAAAATGGCCTTTTATTACAACCCAATACTTAAAATGAAATACTAGTATCAAAATCAAGCATAAAATATTAAATCATCATCTTTGGCATGGGCCACCTTGTCCTCTCCGATCCCGGTCCAGCCTTATGCACTACCTGAAATGGTTAAAGGAAAAAGGTGAGTCACCAAGACTCAGTGTGCAACCCTTTTTCCCGGATTAGCAAAATATCATATGCAAACATAAACATGATCATCATGCATCCCATTAATATGCACCCAACCTAACCATCCATATCACCTTTCTCTACCCCGTGTGGTACCAAACCACTGGTGGTGCCAAACCACTGGTGACGTATAGTCACAGATGTGATGCCAAATCACTGGAGGTGCCAAACCCCTGGTGTCCGAAGACACAATTGTGATACCAAATCACTGGTGACCGAAGTCACAAAACAATTGATGGGGCCAACCCATCGTGTGATACCAAATCACTGGCATCAATCCCTCAATACCGCCTTGTGGGGCCAACCCACTGTGGTGCGAAACCACGGGGACGAGACGTTGAGGTGCCAAACCTCTGGAGGTGCCAAACCTCTGGTGACCCAAAGTCACAAAGTGTGTTACCAAAACACTGGTGCCCATCGGCACAAAATATCACTGCCCCCTCCACTCGTACATCCCACATCAAACATGAACATGCATCTTAGTAAAAATACCATCATGCTTGTTTAACAACATACATATTGTTTATAAACAATAAAGTATTATAGCACACATATCAGATATAACATGCTTACCAAAAGCATCAACATGACAACCCATAACCGGGTCTTACCTGCCCCCTCTTGCCTCATACCTTAATGGTATTTCATCCACTTTTCCCATGGATCCAAACAACACTCAACATGTATAAACATATAATAACAGAGCAGTGTGTTTAAGTACACAATATAGTAAGCACATTTATTACTAGAAGAGTGTGTGTGTTGTACACACCTGCAAGCCTTAATCGAAGAACCAAACTAAGACCCTTGATAGCCTCGATACCCTTGCTCCTAAAATCAGCCAAACAGGGGATTAGCATCCTAGGCCATACGGCAAAACAAATAACTTAAGAGGACTAACACTCAACCCTTACCTCACGATTGATTTGGTTTCTTACCAAATCCCGAACCAACCAATGGTTCCTCTGACAAACGGCCTTCCCCTAAAACATAAACAATTAGCCTCACAAGCCGAAACTAAAAGATTAAACCAATATCCAACCTCTTACCACCACCTACCAATCGACTACACAAAGGTGATAGCTTCACTTGATCGCCACCAAAATCTGGAGACCCTATAACGAAATAATTACCAAACAAAAGATTAATATCTTCCAAACAAATGCCAAAAACCCACTCTTACCCTTGTAGATGTCAACAGAGAACAGAGGATAGTCCATAGGGCATTCGGCCTTACCTATACACCTTCTTCGAGGCTAGATACCAAAATCCAAAAGCAGACCACACCACACTTAACAATCGGCCAAGATGAACACCAAATGGAGAAGCTAATTTCGGCAACCCAAGAGTAGAGATTGAAGGTAAGTAAAATGAAATATGGTTCAAGGGGAGATTAGAAATGAAAAGAGAACAATATTCGGCTTAAGAAATAAAGAAAGAAAATAAGGAGAGATGGAAGGAAGAGGGTTGATTTTCGGCCAACAACCTCATAAGAACAAATGTAACTTTCGGCAAAGTGAAGGTTACTAGGGTTTTTCGGTTTAGGCTACAAAGAAATGAAAGAAGAGGGTTTTCTTTGACTCACATACGGCACAAGACTAGGGGAAACTCAAAGGAATTCGGTCACCAAAAAGGAATGGAGAAACACTTTCGGCAAAGGGAACAAGTGGGGAAAAAGGGGCCAAAAGGGTGAACACCTCCCTACTTATACTACTAAGGTTTCGGCACTCACCTAACACCCTCCAACAAAGCCGAAATTGCCCTCCATAAGCACCCCAAAACCGGCCACTAGCTCACCTCCTCCTAAATCCCAAAATCACCTCCTACTTTTCCTCCCTGACACTCATTCAAAAGGGTTTGAATGAGTCAACCAATATCTTACCCTCCTAGCCGAATTTCAAAAAAGGAAGACCAAGTCTTGCCTCATCCTTTGAAGAGCCTTCTAGCCGTCCAACTCCTCCCTTCATGACGCCAAAAAAAAATAAAGGCCAGAGTTGCTGCCTTAGCAGCTCGAACTTGAGACCCCCAAAGCACCTTGAGGCGTCACCTTCTAAGCTCTAGAGTGGCGCCTCCTTGCCACTCTACCAAAGCCCAACTTGTGCTAAAAACCACCAATTAATTCTCTTAAGACCCTCCAAAAGCCAAGCTCCCTCCTAACCACTGAAAAACCAAAAATTTCTTAAAGCCTTCCCTACCTTCCAGGGTTCTCCAAACCCCCTAAAAACTTGCCCAAGCACACAAGAAGCCTACCAACACCTGAGATATGCACTAGATGTATAACCCCTAAAACCAGGGTGTTACAACACCCCCATACTTTTCTTCCTCCTTTCAAACCTTTTGGCCGAAACCCCTATTCCCTTTTCATAAATTTTCTTTTATTGTTAGCCAAACCTACACCCCACCTTTGTGCCGAATTTCCTCCTTTCAACTTGGTAGCACTTTGGCCGAATGTTAGCATAGATCTCTTCGGGTTCCGTAGCAATCGTTGTTAAAAGGTACTCTGGGGTTTAAGTAGTCAGTCAAGCCTCCGTTTGTAGCAGTCAGCTTGGTAAGTGGTGGTAAGGTTTTTGGTAAGCTAGGTATGTGGTATTTCGATTAAATCTAAGGTTGTTAAGTATATGATGCTAAGGCCGATTGTAGGGGGAGAAGAGCCTAGCGCAGGAAATCTTTCGAGAGGCGATTAGTCAATGGTTGCTGAGGCATAAAGTAGCATTTCGGGATTGAGTCATTTGTATCAATTAGGTGCGTAATCATCGCACTATTTCTCGGGTTGTTTACTAACGTTTAAACATGTGTATTATGTGTGGTAGCCGATTATAATGGCATAAGTGATGAGTAACTGGTGATGGTAAGTTAATTTTGATGTATATTTATATATGTACGATGTGGTAGTGATAAATGATAAATACTCACTCTATATGCTATTCTTGCATGATTTATTGACACATGGGGATGGGGTTGATCACAGAAGGACGAAGAGTACATATGATGTACGTGGTCTAATGTTAGCTCGGGCTACATTAGCGCTTGATGGTTAGCTTTGTGCTACCTCAAGGGAGATGTTGGCTAGGTGCCCATCTTGGCGGTTGATGGCTATGTGCATCACCGTAGACAGATTATGGTTCGGGATCACTTTGACTGATTGGTGGCTCAGCCACGGCCTTGAGCAGCGAGTTTGCCAAGGTAAGGTTTATAGATCACGATGTGATCAGTGGTGGGTTAGCCACAGCCTTAGGCAGGGGGGGTCTGCTAAGGTTGGTGTCACGGTTGGATAGTAGGTTGGGCTGAAATGCACTCTTGCATGATTTGTTTCGATGGCTGTGTGGGTATGGGCCAAGCCCATACGAGTGGAAATAAGTGTTGTGATTATGCACTGAGTCAGTGGACTCACTCTATTTTCTTAACCATTTCAGGTGATGCGTAGAATTGGACCGAGATCGGAGAAGACACATGGTGGCCCATGCAGAAAGAAGAGTTTAAATATTTTTAAGCTTATTTATATTAAGTATTTGGGTTTAAATATTGATGTAATAAGGGCCTTGTGATTTTTATTTAATTTGAGCCTTAGAATTATTTTATTAGTATTTTGGTACTATTTTATTTTTAATTTAATTATAACTTGGTAAGATTAAATTACTAGCTTTTAAAATGATTTTATTCTAATCTACTTATTCAAAGTATTCATAAGTTAATAAAGTGTTTTTAATATGGACATTTTTTTTTTGTACAATATCAAAGTTTTTCATGCAATATCAAATCAACATGGATTTTCAAAGGTTAATAAATTTACTGTTTTATTTTAAGTCTAAAAAGAATTTTTCCACCGTCTTTTCCGCAGTGACATAACCAGATTCGGTCGTAATGAATGGGCCGGGTTTGGGGATGTTACACATTGGTATCAGAGCCCGGTTCAAAACTCGGCTTTGAGGGTTTTGGGCCCAAAAACGTTTTCAAAGTGGGCTTTTTGAAAAATGGGCTTTTATAAAAGTTTTCAGGTTATTCTGGCATGGCACCTGTGTCTCCGGCCCGAAGTCCACCAGGTAAGTACTTCTCGCTCTTGAAGTGTTTTGTTTGTGTGATTTATTATGGGCTTAGGTTGGGCTCGTAGATTAGAATATTCAGGCTATTGGACCCTAGGATTAGTCTACTCAAACATATGCATAAAACTTAAGGTTATTAAACAAACCTGTGAAGTAAGTCGCCGAGTTAAGGTGTGGCAACCATGGTACGCATGTCTAGGAATGGTATTCAGTAAGAGCTTGGTATTTAAGCAGTCCTAGCGACTCACCTCCTCTTTACTCGAATCCTACCTGGTGCGTAGCTACTGTTCACCTTAACCAAGAGGACTTGTTCATAGGCTAAACCGGTTATTAAAACCCGAAAGGGAATTAGCCTTGCTATTTTTAAACCTTCTGTTTTAAAATTTTTCAAACTTACCCCTTTGATTTGTGAAGCCCTAAATTTGGAAGACACTTGTCGATTTACAAAATTTCCCAAAATGCCCTAGTGGTAAAATTACAAAAATGCCCCTGTATTGTAAAATTACCGTACTACCCTCAACTTTTGTTAAAATCATCTTACTTTACAAAAATAGCAAAATCTCGAGTTTTCAAAATATTAAGATACTCTGGTTTGTGGAAATTTACAAAAATACCCCTGGTTGATAAAATTACCAAAATGCCCTTGGTTTCCAAATTCTCTCCCGACTTTATTTAAAATGTTTTTACTTTACAAAAATACTGAGAATTTCTGTTTTACAAATATCAAGATACCCGGACTTAGAGAATTTACGAAAATGCCCATGATTTCCAAAATTACTGAGATAACTCCAATTTCTGCAATTTTTGCAACATCTTTGTTTCGAGAAATAAATTTTCAAGGTAACCCCTGAGATTTTGTAAATTTTGAAATACCTTTAAGTTGGAAAACTATTTTCAAAATTGACCCTGAGTTATTACCGAAATACCCCTCTTTAGGAAATGACAGAATTACCCCTGGGTAGGGAATGAAACTTGATTGCTCGAAAGAATTACTCTCAGAAACCTCTTTTCATAAAATTGCTCGTGGATAAAATAGTGGAACAAAATTTCTAATGCATAAAACTTTTTAAACAGACTAAATCGAGGCGCTAGATATGAGTTCTAGGGGGCGTGGTCGCAATACTCGTGGACGTGGTAGAGGCAGGATGTCAGTATCGGAACCGGTTGGGTCTCGTCATGGATCAGAGAGTGATGTGCCAGCAGCTGTGGAGGTGGAACAGCAGGATCAAACTGGAGGAGATGACGCAGTATCGCAGGCTATGCTGCGGGTGCTTGAGCGAGTGGCAGGAGCCAATGGGGGCAGTAGGACTCGGAAGTCAGTGCCCGAAAGGCTTAGGGCGAATGGAGCTGAGGTTTTCAGAGGAGTGTCTGGGGTAGCTCCAAACGTGGCAGAGTATTGGCTTGAGGCAGTGGAAAGGATTATGAACGACTTAGACTTAACTGCAGAGGAGAAGCTTAAGGGTGTTGTTTTGTTGCTGCGGGATGAGGCTTACCAGTGGTGGCTCACGGTTAAGGAAAGTACCCCTGCTGATCGAGTGGACTAGGGTTACTTTAAGATCAAGTTTGAGGGGAAGTATGTCGGAGCGAGCTATGTGGATGCTCAGAGGAAGGCGTTCCTCAATCTGGTGCAAGGTAGCAAATCGATAGCGGAGTACGAAGCTGAGTTTCTACGTCTGAGCTGGTATGCTCGGGGCATCGTGGCAACTGATTATGAGAGATGCGTCAGATTTGAAGATGGGCTACGGGATGAGCTACGAGTTTTGATTGCTCTACAAAGGGAAAGAGACTTCGCTGTATTAGTGGAGAAAGCTCGGATAGCTGAGGAGGTCAAGAAGGCTGAGAGACAGAATAGGGACAGAGAAAGGAACCGTGATAAGAGAAGTGTTGGATCGCCAGAAGTGTTTGAGAGGTTTCAGAAAAGACTGAGAGTCGAGACTCCTGTTCGTATTGCTAAGCCAGCTGCCGGAAATCCAGATCGTCCGTGTACGCAGTGCGGAAGGTATCATGTTGGCGAGTGCTGGAATCGGGTTCGGGAATACTTTAGATGCAAGTCCAAATCTCATCTGGTTAAGGATTGTCCCCAGGATCCGAATGGGACTCGGACAGAACGCCAAGGTTATGTGCAACCAGGCAGAGGTGGTCAGCAGGCGACGAGAGGTCATGGTCCGAACCATGGAGGGAATGGTTCTGGCCGAGGTCGTGGAGCAGTAGACCGCGGTAATGGTGGCACTGAGGCAAGACAGCCAGGTCTGGTTTATGCGGTCCGTCGGAGGGAGGATAATGATGTGCCGGATGTGTCAACGGGTAAGTATCTTATGTTTGGGATATTCTCTGTTGTTTTTTTTCGTTTGGGTGGTTG
Organism: Gossypium australe; assembly: GCA_005393395.2. Taxonomy (NCBI): domain Eukaryota; kingdom Viridiplantae; phylum Streptophyta; class Magnoliopsida; order Malvales; family Malvaceae; genus Gossypium; species Gossypium australe. Next base: position 83,109,564 of record CM016619.1, on the reverse strand, counting down.
TTTGTTGTGTTGCTCGTAAAGTATGTGGAACCTTGAGTATGATAGATACTGTGCCCAAAAGTATGTTAGCTCTTTAAGATCAGAGTGCGCAGCCATAGCGTAGTGGGAGGAATTGGACTGTTAGTTTAGACAAGTAATTTCGAGGACGAAATTATTTTAAGGAGGGTAGAATTATAACACCCTGGTTTTAGGGGTTAGGCTTTTGGTGTTTAGCTCGGGTGTTGGCACACTTCAGTGTGTGGTTGGGTTAGTTTTAGGGGTCCGGAGAACCCTAGGTAGTGGTGGAATACCTTGGAAAATTTTTAGTTTTAGGGGTTAAAAGGGGAGCTTGGATAGAGGGGGCCTTAAGAGAAATTTTGGTGGAGTTTTGGCACAAAGATTGGTGTGGCAGAGTGGCAAGGAGGCGCCACATAAGGCATGGAGAAGTGACGCCTCAAAGGGGAGCTGGAAGGGTCTCAGGTTCGATTCGCAAGGGCAGCAGGGAGGCCTTTGTTTTTGCGTCATAAAGGTAAGGTGGTGGACGATTTTTGAAGGCTTAAAAGATGGAGGAAGACTTGGTCTTCCATTTTAAATTCGGCTAGGAGTAAGGTTTGACTCATTCAAACCTTTTTGAATGGATGGCTAGGAGAAGAGATGAATTGGAGGTTATTTTGAATTTTTGAAGGGTTGGTGTAGAGTGAAAGTAGGGGGATTTTTGGGAGTTAGTGGGGGTTGAGTTGTTGGCCGATTTTAGTAGTATAAATAGGGGGGAGGTGCTCACCTTTTTGGTTTTCCATTTGCTTGCTTACCGAAAAGTGCTTCACGAATTTTCTTCCATTTCACTTGAGTCGAAACCTTCATTGCCATCCTTTCTCTCTTCCTTTTGGACTCTTGGCCGAGCCACTCATCTTTAATCCCTCCTTTTTCTTCCATTTTGGCTAAACCGAAAGTACACCCCCATACTTTTCTTCCTCCTTTCAAACCTTTCGGCCGAAACCCTATTCCCTTTTCATAAATTTTCTTTTATTGTTAGCCGAACCTACACCCCACCTTTGTGCCGAATTTCCTCCTTTCAACTTGGTAGCACTTTGGCCGAATGTTAGCATAGATCTCTTCGGGTTCCGTAGCAATCGTTGTTAAAAGGTACTCTGGGGTTTAAGTAGTCAGTCAAGCCTCCGTTTGTAGCAGTCAGCTTGGTAAGTGGTGGTAAGGTTTTTGGTAAGCTAGGTATGTGGTATTTCGATTAAATCTAAGGTTGTTAAGTATATGATGCTAAGGCCGATTGTAGGGGGAGAAGAGCCTAGCGCAGGAAATCTTTCGAGAGGCGATTAGTCAACGGTTGCTGAGGCATAAAGTAGCATTTCGGGATTGAGTCATTTGTATCAATTAGGTGCGTAATCATCGCACTATTTCTCGGGTTGTTTACTAACGTTTAAACATGTGTATTATGTGTGGTAGCCGATTATAATGGCATAAGTGATGAGTAACTGGTGATGGTAAGTTAATTTTGATGTATATTTATATATGTACGATGTGGTAGTGATAAATGATAAATACTCACTCTATATGCTATTCTTGCATGATTTATTGACACATGGGGATGGGGTTGATCACAGAAGGACGAAGAGTACATATGATGTACGTGGTCTAATGTTAGCTCGGGCTACATTAGCGCTTGATGGTTAGCTTTGTGCTACCTCAAGGGAGATGTTGGCTAGGTGCCTATCTCGGCGGTTGATGGCTATGTGCATCACCGTAGATAAATTATGGTTCGGGATCACTTTGGCTGATCGGTGGCTCAGCCACGGCCTTGAGCAGCGAGTTTGCCAAGGTAAGGTTTATAGATCACGATGTGATCAGTGGTGGGTTAGCCACGGCCTTAGGCAGGGGGAGTCTGCTAAGGTTGGTGTCACGGTTGGATAGTAGGTTGGGCTGAAATGCACTCTTGCATGATTTGTTTCGATGGCTGTGTGGGTATGGGCCAAGCCCATACGAGTGGAAATAAGTGTTGTGATTATGCACTGAGTCAGTGGACTCACTCTATTTTCTTAACCATTTCAAGTGATGCGCAGAATTGGACTGGGATCGGAGAAGACACATGGTGGCCCATGCAGAAAGAAGAGTTTAAATATTTTTAAGCTTATTTATATTAAGTATTTGGGTTTAAATATTGATGTAATAAGGGCCTTGTGATTTTTATTTAATTTGGGCCTTAGAATTATTTTATTAGTATTTTGGTACTATTTTATTTTTAATTTAATTATAACTTGGTAAGATTAAATTACTAGCTTTTAAAATGATTTTATTCTAATCTACTTATTCAAAGTATTCATAAGTTAATAAAGTGTTTTTAATATGGACATTTTTTTTGTACAATATCAAAGTTTTTCATGCAATATCAAATCAACATGGATTTTCAAAGGTTAATAAATTTACTGTTTTATTTTAAGTCTAAAAAGAATTTTTCCACCGTCTTTTCCGCAGTGACATAACCAGATTCGGTCGTAATGAATGGGCCGGGTTTGGGGATGTTACAGATTTAAAGAAATTTTTCAAGATTTTGGCTAAGTTTAGGCAACCTCCTACAAGAAAAATAAAATATATAGGTTCTAAATCAACCTAAAAACACAATTTTCAACCAATAATTTGACAAAAATTCAACAAAAAATTAAAAGGAGAAAAATGAGTTTTACCTCGAAATTGCTTGGAAATGATGAAATTCTAAAGCAAACTTTTTGAATTCTTGTATAAAATGGCAATGTTGGTCGTTTTGTGTCAAGATTTTAAAGAAAAAGTGAATTTTAAAAATTTGGGAAGTTAGGGTTGAAAGGTTTAAAAAAAAACTAGTTAGGAGATTTGGGGTTATCTTAATCTATTAAAAACACGTTGCAGGAGTCTTTAAAACCCAATGAGTATCGATACTTTTTAAATGAGTATTGATACTTTTTAAATTAGTATCGATATATTTTTAAAAATATCAATAAAATAGTATTGGTATCGATACCAAATGTTGAAGCTATTTTCCAAAGTGTTGAAAATTTTCCCTACTTAATTTTTAAGTTCTAATATGTTCTAAACTAACTTAGAATGACTTTTTAACAAATTCTAATGTTTTGATATGCTTAAATATGTCAAATTTAAGTATGCATATGAAACATAAAACATATTTAAGGCATGCAAAAATTGAATATTAACATCCAATAAAGTCTAATTTAACATATTCAAAGGCATTCAACAATCATATAAATTAGACCAAATAAGTCAAAAATAGACTAATCATGCAAAATCAACACCCCCTAATTGCATATGAGAGCCATTTAAATAATTTGTTCATGCTTTTTCAAACAAATTCAAGTCATAAAATATTTTGAAAACAACCAAGTGCATAAAATTATTTGAACACAAAATTAATGCAAGGTAATAACAACTAGTTCTCTCCTAAGTGTCCAAAATCTTTCTTTATTTAATGGTTTTATAAAAATATCATCTAATTGTTTTAAGGTGTCAAAAAATTCTGGAACTACATTTCCCTTTTGGACATGATCTCTAATGAAATGATGTCTTATTTCAATGTGCTTAGTCCTAGAATGTTGGATGAGATTTTTAGCAAGACAAATAGCACTAGTATTGTCACACTTGATAGGAATAGTATCTGTATCAATTCCATAGTCCTTAAGTTGTTGTTTCATCCATAAAACTTAAACACAACAACTACTAGTGGAAATGTATTACGCTTCGGTGGTGGACAACATAACACTATTTTGTTTTTTTTAACAATGAAATTAACATGTTGCCTAAGAATTGACAAATATCAAAGGTGCTCCTCCTATCTAGTTTGCAACCTCCAAAATCTGTATCCGAGAAAGCATGCAAGCTAAATGTTGAATCTCTAAGATACCAAAGTCTTAAATTAAGAGTGTCTCTAAGGTACCTAAAAATTCTCTTAATGGCTTGTAAATGAGATTCCTTGGGACAATATTGGTATCTAGCAAACAAGCAAACACTAAACATAATGTCGAGTCTACTTGCGGTAAGATAAAGAAAAGAACCAATCATTGACCTCTATAATTTTATATCTACACATTTACCTTCTTCATCGTTGTCAAAATTTGTAGAAGAGCTCATGGGTGTAGCTTGTGTTTGAGGTTGTCCATCCCAAACTTCTTGAGCATTTCTGTAATGCCCCAAATTTGGGCCTAGTAGAATTGGGCCTATTGGGCCTTGGGCATAGGAGCGTTTAAAATTTTCGAGAATAAGAGAATGACACTAACCAAGTTGTAACGCCCTAAAAATCCCAAAGCTCTAAATTTCCGTGCACTGAGGTTGGTATGTAGGAGTAGCACTTAGAACATTAATTTTAAGGTATTATCGGGATTTTTTGAAGCCTTAAAGATAGGGAAGACCATAAGGAAAAATTTATTTTTCTTGCTTCAGTGAACCTTAGTCTCAGGCATTAGGCCTCTTAAGCAGATTAAGAGAAAATAGGACACAAATGGGCTTGTGGTCCAGTGGCAAGTGGCGTCACTTGGGGAGCTATAAGGTGGCGTGTTGTCAGCTGAGGAGGTCCAAGGTTCGAGCATTAGGAGAGGTATTTTTGGAGTGTTTTATTTTGCATAGGTGGACGGCCAGAGTTGTGTTGAATATGAACTCTTGCGTTGGAGTGTTTGAGTGGTAAGGGGAACTGATAATGGAGGAAAATCCGGATAAGGCTAAGGTGTTATCAAGAGAAAAGTTAGGAGATGAGGAGAGGGAGGAATTAGTGCCGAATGGGACTGTGGGGAAAGGAGTATTCAGCTGGTGGCTATAAAAGGAGAGGGTGGAATGTCTTTGGAGGGTTCTTTGAGTTCCAATAGTTTTTTTCCTTGCTTCTCAATCAGTTTCTTTTGTGCCGAATCACCATCTTCTCTTTGTGCCAAATTCTTTTGAAGGGCTCTTTTGGTTTTCAATACTTTTCTCTTCTCTCCCATTCTATTTTTCCATAGCCGAATTCTCTCATTGCCAAGTTACCACCATCTTTTCCTTGCTAATAGTGCCAAATCTTTATGGTTGTTCCTCCATCACAAACTGATTGTTACCCACTCTCAGTCAAGTGATAAAAGCCGGATCTAGTTAATAGCTGTCTAGGTAATAACTTCTCATTGTTGTTAATCATGTATTAACAAGGGTAAGGTTCAGAGATCGCAACTGTGGTAAGGATCATTAGCAAAGTGTAAGTGTACTCAACTCGATTATGGTTTAAGTGAGTGGCCGAATGTGTATGATCTATAGGGGTGACTTGTGTTGATCATGAGTCACTCGAATTATTGATGGTGTATGTGTGAGTGCAGATCTAGGGGATACTCCTGATTAGTAGCTAAGGAAGGGCTATTAGAACCTGGTGGCACACGGTAAGGTTACGGTAAGGCTTCGGCTTTTGGTAAATGTTTTCATTTAGTGATTGATTGAAGGTTGGTTGGTTGTAGGTTTGAGGCTAAGGATAGTATAGCAAGTCACAGTAACCAGGTGTGTACAGACACTACACACACACGATATCAGCAATGCCGGAAAGCCGAAAATGCCGAAAGTGGCTAAATGGGCCTGGTGGGCCCTGAGGCTAAGTTTGATGAAATCCTTTGGTTGGTTATACGAATTGAGTTAGTCATGCATGTTACATTATCTAGAATTGATTTGGGCCTAATAGGCCATATGGATGAGATTTGGGCCTAATGGGCCGTAAGAATGTGATTTGGGCTTGATGGGCCTTATGGGGACGTAGACAAGTATGCTAGGGTTTAATGGACTTTAGGCCTAGTTCTGAATAACTCTTAAACTGCATAAGACTTAATCTAATAATTAAACATGTCCGTGGACAAGTCGCTGGGTTAGAGTGTGGCAACGGACATATGCATGTCTAGGATTGGATCTAGGGAGAGCTTGGTACTTAAGCGGTCCTAGTGGCACACCTCCTCTTCTCTAGAATCCTACCTGGTATATAGTGTCTGTTCACTTTAGCCGCAAGGTGTAACATCCTAAATTTATGGGCCTATGCATTTAGTGTAGGGATAGGATTAATTTGTTAATTTAAGTGATAGGGGTCCAAACTGGGCTCAGGATTAGGCAAAGGCCTTGATTAAATCATTAGATTGTGCATTATAGAGTTAAAAGGTGGTAATTATGTTTAAAATACCAACATGGGCTTGTGGCCCAACAATAGCTGGCACCGTAAGGGAATTAGAAGGTGGCGCCATCAACAATTAAAGAGGCCCAAGTTTTGGTCGCAAGGAGCCCATGTTTTTGGGCCATTTTCGGCACTTAAATGGGAGCAAGGGTGACGCCACAACAAGGGATTTAAGGGCCCAAAATTTAAGTTTAATGAAGCCCAAATCTTTTAATTTAAGTGAGTTAAATTTCGGCATTAAGACTTGATGAGGTGGACGGCTACAAGGCTTAAAAATAGAAAGATATATTTGGATTTATAATTGATAATATAGAAGATAAAAAGGAGAAAAGATAGGAGCCTATCTACAAGGAGAGTGATGGCCGAAAATCCACCACTAAGAGGAGTAAAGAATTCGGCTACTGCATGGCAAAGGGGTGCCGAATTTTCCCTCTCATTTAGCTTGAATTTTAATTAACTAGGAAGGGCATTTTCGGTTTTATACAGGAGGTGTCGAAATTCCTATAAATAGGGGGGATAGCTCCTTGATTCTGACATTTAAAACCCTAATTCTCTCCTTATTCTTGTGCCAAAAATCCCTAGCCTCTTCCTCTCCAATTTCTTTTCTTCAATTTCTTCAAAAGCCGAAACCTCTTCTCCATTCTTTTTCCCTTGAGCCGATTTCTCTTTAAAAGCCGAAAACTCTATAGTTTTTATTTATTCCTCCGATTTGAGAATTAGTTCTATTTATTCCGGCATTTAAAACTTCCTTTGGCATTGCCGAATCCTCTCTCTAGTGCTAACCGAACCTCCTATGCTAAGGTAAGTGTTGATTTTTTATTAGGTCTCATGATCTATTCCCGGTTTTTGAAAGGCAAAAAGCCGAAAAGCTAATAGTTTAATCGTTCTATTTTGGGTGGCAATTCGAGATTTGAAGGAAGCTTGGTCAACTAGATCTAAAAGCCGAAAATAGCTAGTCTCCAATTTTGAGATTTTAAGGTAAGAAGATTTGAAACACCCCAAACCTGGCCCACGAGCCTTGACCGGATCCGGTATGTTCCTTGAGTAAAACATTTAAAAACCCGTTTGATACTTTGGAAAACTTTGGGTGATTTTGGAGAAAGTTAGATTTGTGTTGAATTCAATTGAAAATCTTGTTCTTTTTGAAATCGGGGATTTATTAAACTTTGTTTTTATATTAGAAGACATGCCGAATTTGGTGTAGAGTTTATCTTTAAATACAATTACTTAATCTTTAGGTTGATAAAAATTGTTTCATAATGAAATAAATAAAATGCATGCGTATTCAGTTTATAGCTATGGCCTTATTACATCAAAAGCAAAACCCGAATAATTTCTAAGTACTTAAAATATAAAAAGTCCAAAACGAAATAAATTATGAGCTGAGCATGGCCACCACTAAGCTCCTGCCGGCCCGGGCCATTACTGAGCGTCACCTGAAAAATATCCCACAACGGGGTGATTCAAACAGACTCAATGTGTACATCCAACACTAAGACCTAATGATTCAGGCATATCAAATCATACATATACATATCACAATTTACAGATAATGATGCATTCCCGAACCCAAACCTAGATACCATCCGCTACACATCACCCGTACCAACCATCACACCGTGGGGACTACTAAGTCAACCCTCCATCCGCTACACATCATCGAAGGCAGTCGCTGCAGACGACATGCTCATCGCCCTTATAATTTTGTGGCATAGCCATCAGATAATATATTTTGTGACATAAGTCACCACATTCAGATTTCGTGACCTAAGTCACCACATTCAGATATTGTGGTATAAAACCACCAGATCACTTCCCCTTTCATAATCACCCATATGCCCCATGCCATACAAATCATACTATTACTATGCCTTATGCCATATTTCATATTCTTATCGATATTCACATACGTGACTTATTCCAAATGTTCATATCTTATATTCATTTAAAGTTAAAGTTACATACCTAAGTATTTTGTACCATTGCATGGTACCTTTGGCCACATTCACATTATTATAACCATATATATATAATTGGTGCCATGAATCTATTAAGAGATAGTGTGGGGTACACACCTGATATACTTATCGAGTTCACTGATTTCCCGAAAATCCTGATCTAACGCTTTAGATCTTTAATTCCTACATTCGGCCAACACTTAATATTTTAGCCAAAGCCTATTCGGCTATACAATCAAATCCCGAAGGATCACTGTAACCAAAACCCTTACCTTGCTGCCGATCTGACTACTAATCAAATCCCGAAACTTCGTTGTGCCTCTCCTTGAAATCGGTCAACACTAGATCACCTAAATGGTTAGTTTCCGGCTTTTGAATAATTAAGAAATAGATTTGAACCACCAAATATGGCCTTGGCCGATTAGTATATTTACTTACCTTTGCGAGTCTAAAATCCCGGAAACACCACTTGACTATGGAGATGTCGAAATCCCTTTACACATATGTTAGATCCGATTTCCAATCGCTTAATGGACTTAACAAGAGGCCTTCGGCCTAAACCATACTTTTCTTACCTTAGATCTAGAAATCCCGGATGATCTCCTCCTTGTAGTCGACAATAGCAGAAATCCCGAAAGACCCTTCAAGTTTCGGTCAAAGATTACTAATAGGATTAGTACCTTGATTTCGGTTAAAAGAAAAGGAATGAAAATCGATCAACCACAGATCTTACCCTTAATACAGAAATCGATTGCTCCCTTGCTTGAATCCACAACAATATTCGGCTATGGCTAGATGATGATCACACAAGTTTCGGCTTTTGAGGTTTTAATGAACCAATCGGTTATGGTCTAAAAGAACCTACTTTCAGCTTTTGGGAGATTGAGAGAACAAGAAAAGGAAGATTGATGATGGGGATTCGGCCTCAATGGAAGAGTATGGGACTAGGATGATTCGGCAATGGTGGTCTTTAGGAAGATGGAGATTTCGGCTAAAACCAATAAAAGAAAAAGAAGAGAAAACTTTGGAGAGAAAAGAGTAAATGGAAAGGGAGGTCAAAAATCCTTAATGAAATTCGGCTATGCTCCCTACTATACTTGGCCGAATTTGCCACCAAGGACTCCCTTGGCCGGCCAACTCCTTCCCCCTATGCTTCAACTCTCGAAGGAAATGTGTCCTTCAACTCCACAAGAGAGAGAACGTATGAGTAAAATTCCATATGCTTCCGCTATTGGATCTATCATGTATGCTATGTTATGTACCCGTCCAGATGTCTCGTATGCCTTAAGTATGACGAGCAGGTATCAAGTAGATCCCCGTGAAGGTCACTGGACCACAGTTAAGAGTATCCTTAAGTACTTAAGAAGAACTAAGGATACGTTCCTATTATATGGAGGTGAGGAAGAGTTAAGTGTAAAAGGTTACACTGATGCCAGCTTCCAAACCGACAAGGATGATTCTCGATCGCAATCAGGTTTTGTGTTTTGCCTTAATGGTGGTGCTGTGAGCTGGAAGAGTTCAAAGCAAAGTACAGTAGCCGATTCTACAACAGAGGCCGAGTATATTGCAGCCAGTGAGGCAGCAAAAGAAACAGTTTGGATCAAGAAGTTCATTACTGGACTAGGGGTTGTGCCTAGAATATCAGATGCTGTAAAACTCCGATGTGATAACAATGGAGCTATTGCACAAGCTAAAGAACCCAGATCTCACCAGCGATCCAAACATATAGTTAGACGTTACCATCTTATTCGAGAGATTATCGATCGAGGGGATGTAGAGATATGCAGAGTACCTTCAGATGATAACATCGCTGATCCCCTGACCAAGCCTCTGACACAGCAGAAGCATGATCGTCACACTAAGTCTTTTGTTATTAGATATATGAGTGATTGGTCTTAGTGCTAGTGGGAGATTGTAAGAGTATGCCCAAAGATCAATCATGAGATGGTTGTAATAACATACTTAATTTACCATGTTTATTAATATAAAGTGTTGTCATTATTATTTCAGTTTTTCTTTCTGTGTGTATAGATAAACTGTTTTATAATAATGTCCTGAGAATAATATGATTATTCTTAAAAGATCCTTAGTCGAGTATTATTGTTGACTAGGACAATAATAATGCATTAAGACTAACATGTAGTTGATTGATGATAAAGAGTTGTCATTGATATGGAGTGTCAAAATCAATGCATGAATATGTGTGTTAGAGAACAACATATTGGATTGACTCGCTATGAGTATGTTTCTTGGATTATTATGTAATTGTCACAACATTACTCATAGTGATTAATATGTATATGATCCTCAGACTTGAGATCATTATTATCCCAGCATCGTGAGTTGTATATTTTGATACAGTCAAACGTACACCGTAACAGGTTGTTCTATAAAGGCTGATGTTGGATATACCACAATCTATGTAGAGTGATATGGTTGATCAATAAAGGATAAGTCCCTCCTACATAATAGGAGTAATATCTTAGGCCACTTGATTGAGTGAGACTAGAAATGCATGGCCATGCTCAAATAAGTTGATATGAGATGTCATACTAATTTGTATATCATAGTCTACTCAAGATATCAAGAAACATGGGATGGACTATGCAAGTGTGACTATCCCATGACTTGTATCCGTTCCAGAGATAAAGGACTTAAGGATTAATGCATGAAAGGTTAATCACGAAAGGTTATGTCGAATCATGACTTCTTGTAACTTAGGTAGCAATGATGCATTGCTAGATGCCACTCATTGTCTGTGACAATAGAATCGTTCTAGTATTACTGCTAACTTTGCAAGAACCTACAGGGTCACACCCTATGGTTGAAATGAACGGAATAAAATATAGTTGGTATTGTGCTTGGTTGTCACATAAATTAAATTAATTAAAGAATTAATTTAATTGGGCAATCAAATATTGAACATATTATATGTACAAGGATGTTGTACACATAATGATAACATAATTTTATTAATATATGAATTTGATTAATTTTATTAATATATGAATTTGATTCATATATAAATTTAAATAAATATAGTTTACCGGAATCCTTATTATAATTAATGTAATTATAATTTTCAGATATAATTAATGTAATTATAATTTTCGGTTAAAAACTTTATTGTATTTATTTAATCTTGTAATACATTCAAGAGATACCAATTATAAAAGGCCCAATTAAGAGGATACCTATTATAAAAGGCCCAATGAGAAAGGCACCCATTATAAAAGGTATTAAAAGGAGACAAAACTCAACATGAAAACCCTAAGTGATTGCTTGTTAGGTCTAGCAGCCGTCAAGCAAATAAGCCTCCAAAACAGTTTTGGAGATTTCTTCCGTTCATAGTCAAACCGGGTGGATTACGTAGAGGCCGACATCGGAAAAGGTTGAGGCTTGATTCGACAGTAGATCAAAACTCTTGTTGCCAAGGCGTCGCTGTTTACTCAGATTGAAGTTTTGGTAATTTCGAAACCTTTATTTCACCTCTATTCGTTCCTCACACATGGATCCATGATTTGGATCGCCAGATCTAATTTTATTCTGCTGCGCCATGGGGTACCGGCGAACCAACAGATAGGTCACTTGGTGATCGATGGTAGAAATCCCACAAAAGTAAATGTTAGGTCACATAGTGATCGGTGGCTATGCCACGTTTAATGATTCCTAAATAACAGGAATAGGCAGTACGGCTGTCGTTATGGTGTGTAGCGGGTGGAGGGTTGATTGTAGAAATCCCCAAGGTGTGATGGTTGGTACGGGCTGGTGTGTAGAGGATGGAAACCTAGGATGGGTTGGGTTATTCATTATTTATTGCTTATCATGTGATTATGATTGATACCTTTATGTATAGGCCAGGGCCCATGATGTGTTTGTAGGCTCAGGTCGTTGTGTGCTTTGAGATTTATACACTGAGTCTTTGTGACTCACACTTTCCTTTTTCTCTACTCTTCCAGATGAGCAGTAGATCGTGGTCAAGGGAGCCGAGACGGACTCGAGGGGCCATCAAAGTTTTTATTTCTACAAGTTATTTCCGGGATTTCTTTAAGTTTTATTTTATTTCATTTTGGGAATATTTATGTAATAAGGCCCCTAGTTTCATTCAACTAAGCAGATTTCAATGTTCTGAAATTTAGAAATTTATGACAAAGTTCATTTATACTTAATAATAATACAAAAGAGTTTATTTTTTAAAAAATGTCATTTATTTATTTGAATTATGTCTAATTAACTTACGACTTCCAAAACCAACACAGCAAAAGTTTTCAATGTACAAGCCGTGACTCGCCAGATCTAGTCGAAACGCATGGGCCGGGTTTGGGGTGTTACACAAGGACTTGTTAATGGGCCAAAGTTCATAACTAAAATCGGAGAGGGACCAAATACCCCCAATTTATGAAATGACCGAAATACCCCCAGTTTATGAAATTACCGAAAAAACCCCGGTTTGCAGAATTACCGAAATACCCCAATTTGCAAAATTACTAAAATACCCTCGGTTTGCCAAATTACTAAAATACCCCTAATTTGGAAATTACCAAAATATCCTTAAATTTGCAAAATTACTAAAATACCCTTGAATTGTAAATTTAACAGAATACCCTTGATTTGCAAAAACATCCCTAATTTACAAAACTTCCAAATTACTTCTGTTTTACAAAATTACCTAAATACCCCTGTAGGGTAGAATTATGAAAATACCCCTAGGTAGTGAAATGACTAAAATACCCCTAAGTGTTTAATGTGTGAAAATGTGTGTTGCATTCACGAAATATATGTTGCACTTGGGTGGGTTTTGATGATACGGAGGAAGATATGCGAGGATCGCATAGTCGCTTGACGACTGTGGATCCACTGGTGGCTTTAAGCCCATAATAGCAGCTTTGCTGCAACGTTTGAGTAGTGCCGCTGTTGGTGCTACCTTTGGTGTGTAGGGATGAGTGGGTTGATATTTATATCCCCACAGGTGTGTAGGGTTGGAAGGGAAATGGTGTGCAGGGTTGGATTTGGGATGGGTGCATTGCATTCATGTGATTCTAATGTGGTATGAGGTCATTGTGGGCTAAGGCCCAAGACCACTGATTTTGATAGGGCTTAAGCCCAATGTAATATTTGTATGTTGATTTGATTGCCAAGGGTCGTACACACTGAGTTTTGAAACTCACACCCTTTTTATTAAATGTTTCAGGTGACCCTCAGTAGACGGCTTGACGTGGGAGAGGACTCAGAGATGGCCACACTACAAGTTACTTAGAAGTTTTTGCTTATTTGATTTCGAATGACTTATTGTTAATTATGTCGTTTGTAAAAAGGCCTTGTATCTCCAATTTGATTTTACGTTTGAGTTTTCTTATGTTTTCAACTGTTTAATTGTTAGACTTGAATAAATTTCTAAAAGTTTAAACATGGTTTTTGAAATACTTGAAAACATGGGCTTTTATCATTACTTAACAAGATGTCAAGGATTTTGGGGCTTTTAGGCCTTAAATTTTAACTTAGCAAAAATTGTTTTGAGTTGTGCCTTTGATGTGACATTCCCGGATTCAGCTATAACGTCTGGATTGGGTTTGGGGGATTTCCCTTGTGTACTTAGCTTGATTGATGAAGATGTAATCCTTCCTTTACTTGATTTGGAGTCTCAAAAAGAAGTTTAGTTCTCCCATCATGCTTATCTCAAATTCACCTTGCATTAGCTCAGAAAGTTCTTGACAAAGAAGATAATTTGTAGCACCAAAAATTATATTATCAACATATATTTGAACTACAACAAATCCTTGTCTTTTCTTTAAATAAAAAGACTTGTGTCAACCTTCCTTTTACAAAAACCCTTTTTAACAAGAAAACTTGATAATCTTTCATACCAAGCTCTAGGAGCTTGTTTCAAACCATATAAAGCTTTTAAAAGTTTGGAAACATGGTTTGAAAATTTTGGATTTTCAAAACTGAATGGTTGTTCAACATACACTTCTTCACATAAAACCATTTATAAAATCACTTTTCACATCAATTTGATATAATTTAAAATCATTAAAGCATGCAAAAGTTCAAAAGCATTCTTATGGCCTCCATTATAGCTATGAGATCATACGTTTCATCATAGTCTATTCCTTCCTCTTGAATGTAACATTGAGGAACAAGCCTAGCCTTGTTTCTCACTATGTTACCACTCTCATCTAGCTTATTCCTATAAACTCACTCAGTACCTATAGTAGAATTTTCACAAGGTCTTTCTACAAGGGTCTATACATTGCTTCTCTCAAATTGATTTAATTCCTCTTGCATAAGCAATATCAAATATTCATCATTTAATTCTTTTTTTTTTATATATTTTAAAGCTCAATGCATGAGATAAATGAAAAATAATTACATGTATTTCTAAGAGAAGATCTAGTAGTTACCCTTTTGGATGGATCTTCTAAAATCTTACCATCCTTCACATAGTTTTACTCTCTTGGATGATAAACTTTCCTTTCCTCTATTATGAGCTCCTTTAGAGTTTCTTGCGTTTGTTCTTGAATGTTGTCATTTGATGAATGATCAACTTTGTCATCATTGTTTAATATTTCTACATTATCATCAACACAAGTATCCTTTCTAGGAAGAGGGTTAGCATCATCGAAAATAACATGTATTGATTCTTCAACTACTAAAGTTCTTTTATTAAATACTATATAAGATTTAGAATTTAAATAATAACCAAGAAAATTTTCTTCATCACTCTTTGCATCAAATTTACCAAGATTGTATTTGCCAATATTTAAAACAAAACACTTATATCTAAAAGGATGAAAATAGCTAATGTTAGGCTTTTTTATTTTGAAAAGTTCATATGGGTTTTCTTTAAAATAGCCCTAATTATTACTCTATTAACAATATAGCAAGCGGTATTTCTATCTTCCGCCAAAAAATACTTTGGTATATTTTTTTTCATAAAGCATGGTTCTAGCCATTTCTTCTAAAGTTCTATTTTTCTACTTAACAACTCCATTTTGTTGAAGGGTTCTAGGTACTGAAAAATTATGGCTAATCTCATTTGAGTTACAAACTTTTTTAAAACCAAGATTTTGAATTTCGATTCCATGGTCACTTCTAACACTAGTGATAGAGTGATCTTTTTCATGATTAATTTTTGAAAATGTGATGAATTTTTTTTAAAGCTTTATTTTTAGTACTTAAGAAAAGAACCCAATTAAATCTAGAATAATCATCTACAAGCACAAAAACGTATTATTTTCCACACAAGCTAGTAGTGTTAATTAGTTCAAAAAAATCAATGTAAATTAATTGAAGAACTCTACTAGTAGATACATCATTTATAGGTTTGAAAAAAACTTCCTTATGTTTGTCTTTAACACATACATTACAAACTTTACCTAAATCAAAATCAATCTTTGGCAAACCTCTTACTAAGTTATTTTTGGCTAGTTTATGCAATATGTACATGCTAGCATGTTCTAATTTTCTATGCCATAATAAAAAATTATTTTCATTTTTAGAAATAAGGCATATGTTTGAATCATGCATGTCATCTAAATGCACCATGTAAATATTTCCTATCCTATGTCTTACAAGCATAATCTTATTAAACACAATGTCAATTACTTTACATCCATTAGACTAAAAATTGACATTGAAATCTTTATCACACGATTGAATAATACTTAATAGATTATGTTTAAGACCGTTGACATACAAAACATTTTCAATAAAGATTGCAGAGTTTTTACCAATCGAGCTAATTTCTTCTATTTGCCCTTTGGAGTTGTCACCAAATGTAACTTCTTCTCCATTTTTTGGCTTCAATTCAATAAAATTGCTCTTGTCATCGATCATGTGCCTTAAGCATCACTATCGAGGTACTATGAGTTTTTACTTTTTTTTATTTTTGGTACCCAAATTCTTTTGGGTCCATAAACATTAGTTTTGATGATTTTAGTCCATTTAGATATCCATATAGAAAGGATATCCTTATCTTTAATAGTATTGAGTCCTTTAGAGAGCCATATACTTCTAATTAAAATTTTATTTATAAGTTTTAAAAGGACCTCTATGTTTAGAGTAATTAAAGCTATTTTTAACAAAGTTTTGTTTGGAATTATCTCCTTTCTCAAACCTTGTTGCAAAACTTTGTTAGAGTGAGCTTTTTCACTTTTAAGTAACTCAAGTTACTTTCATGATCTTCATGAACTTTTGAGAGAAAATTATGCAAGTCTAAAATCTTCTTCTCAAAATCATTAATAATTTTCTTACATTTTTTTTTACTTTCTCTTTAAATTCATGATTGATTTTGGAAAGAAAGTCATTTTCATTTTTCAATTTTAAAATATTTTTCTTATGCTTTAAAACCATGACTTCAAATTCCAAACCCAACTCATCATAGTCATCTTATAACTCATCAAATGAATAAGAAATTGAGCTAGACAAGTTAAAAGCTACCTTAGAGACATCAATAGTCATAATCTTGGATTTGGTGCACTAAGTGTAGTTATTTTTGTCTAAGTACACTTGTAATTTTTTGAACAGATTAGTTAATAAAAATATTCATGAATTACATTAATACTTTGTATATTGTCCTCATGTGATTTTTTCACGCTAAGCTAAATGGAAGAAAATGTTGCTCACTAGTTGTTTATTGTTTAACTAATATTAAGTGGTATTACGTGGTCAGATTGTAGTACGGAAAGACTACTTGTATTAGTAGACGAACCTAAACATGCCCTTAGTCTAATTGGAAATGAGCAAACCAATTAAAAGATTAATATGTTGTCTATCAAATCCAATTGGGGAGATGTCTTGTCTTGGGCATTAGAGCAGATGACTCTAAAAAGATAGAGACATAGATGTGATTGACTGGACTTACAGTACATTAGGTAAGACCCAAACAGAATAGATCTTGAATCCGTTTATGAATTTATTCACTTGTGATGTTCATGGTGTGGCATACCTAAATCCCAAGTGGATGGCGGACTATGTATGCGAGACTTGTACACTTTGATGTAAGTATAAGATTGAGTTTAAATAGATACGGAACCGAAAACTAGTGCGTTGAGTGTATGACTTCTGTAGTATGTAGCATCATTCACAACAGTGGAATTCATAACTCAAAACATGGGTAAATTATATCATTTCATTGGCATTACATGGATGATGAAAAGTAAATGTGGCCACAGGTCGTCCATCCTTGTGATGGATGAGTTGATCACTATTCGTTAGTGATTGACTTTTTATAAAAGAAGATGTAATGGTTACCATCAGATAAAATATGATCATATTGGGAGAATGGATATTATCCCAAAGAGATCAATGATATCCTATGAGGGTAACACACTTATGGCAAGGTCATTAGAAGAGCACTGAGTAGTTGCTTTCGTAATGGTATGTCATTAGAAAGAGCTTAGTCACGATACTATAATGGAATGACTTTGTAACGAAATGAGTTTATAATTAATAAGCGAAAAGTCGAGACTTACTAATAAACCATTTGAGCCTCAACCACATATGTCCAAATGGTCCCTTTGCTAGCTCGTTGAAACCAGAAATGAATTGTGTGTTTGAATAGAAATGAACGGAATGAATTGGAAAAGAGAAATATGAAACATTCAAGAATGATTATTGTTTTTTCCGAAATGGAGAAATGGAATCATTTGTAAATGAATGTAGGTTTCCAAAAATGGAAATGAAAATGGAAATGATCCATTTGCAATCCTATATAGATTACTTAAAAAATGATCGGAAGAATTAGTTTATATTTGTGGACTATTTTGAAGCCCGAAAATGAAAAAACCATTCAGTCATAATGAACATGCTGAGTTGTGAAATATTAAACATATTTTCTCGAAATTTCACTAGGGGCAAAATCATTAAATTTTTACTATAGGCAAAATCTTCAAAATTTTACTAGGGTTAAATAGGGATGAGAATTTTATATATATATAAATATTAAAGTTTATTTTAGGAAGTAGAAAAACTAAATCGGGTTGGATCACATTACAGAATATCGGGTCAAAAAGGCCAAGGAATTACTCGTAATTGGACCCAATGTGAGAGAGACCCAAAAACCCCTCATTGACATGAAAGGGTTGGCTACCCTAGTAGGAATACTAGGGTGTGTTGTCCACCCTAGTCATATTCTAAGTAGGATGTTGTTTTTCTATTTGAAATAAACCACTACAACTCAACAAGGGTCTAGCTTCTCTTTCTATAAATAGATGGCACTAGTAGAGCTATTAACACAAATTTGAGATATTGTTACTCTACTGAGAGAATTTATTCTCAACTATTAGATATATTTTTCCAGAATAGTAATTTTATCGGTTTCTATTAAGAATAGAGAATTTTTGTTTTCACCCCAAAAGGAGAGAAAACTTTTTCTAGTTTTGTGTTTCAATTCAATTGGTTCGAGTCCACACTCGAAGTAGTTCATGGTATGAAAATAGCAAAGAAGATCGTTTGGTTGAAAGTCGAGAATAAAAAATATCTGTTAAGCCAAAAACACATGTACAAATTCGGTTAAGGTTTATTGCTATAAATATCACAAATTGAGTTGGTTTTTGAAAATTTAATTTTTCACCGTGTAAGAAAACCATTTTCAAATCGAGATTTTTCCAACACATAAGGCATAGGTTGGCTATTTTTTGATCTTATTTATCGGAGGAATCCTTATCACTCCATGTAGCCACATAGCCTTAAGCCTTTCTTTGTTTGATCCCTTCTTCTTCCTTTGAGAATAATCAAACTTGATATGTCTCAGTTTCTTCCACCCATAATAAATAATAGGATCTTTCTCTTTGGTAGATTCAAGCTTCAATCTCTCCTTCTTTTGGAATCTTCTTCCTTCATTGGACTTCATGAACCTCTTGAATCTCCTAGCAAACATGGTCATATCTTTGTCTCATCCACCTCTTCACTTTATTCACTATCTTCATTTGTGGTGGATTTAAGAACAACACCAACCTTTTTTCTTCTCAATTTTGGTTTCTTCAATCCCTTCATTAAGCCTCATCTCATGTGTAAGCAAAGTATTGATGAGCTCTTCCAAATTCAATGTTTCTAAATTCTTTGCTTCTTTAATTGCAGTAACCTTGGCTTCCCACAATTTAGGCAAGCTTTGAAGCATCTTTCTTACCACCTTTTCATTTGGATATGTCTTTGTAACGCAGTTTGTGCAAGTGTACACATTCGTTCAAATAATAAGTAAGTAAAAATAAGTTATCGTCCCCATAAGGACAATGTATGTTAATCGATTATTTGGAAAATTATAAATTCACAATTTGATATAAAAACTCAGTAATTTGAATGGTGATGTTTAAACTAAGTGAAATTAACTAGATGCAAAGATTGATCCCTAATGCAAATTTTAATCTAAATGCAAATTATCTATATGTATGAATGAATGGCTTTAGCAACAAAAACAATCAACAAATTGGCTAGGATAATTATATTAATCAATTCAATTTACTTTATCATGCTTAACAATATCCGGAAATAGTTCCATGGAAACTCGATCTTTCATGAGTTTGGAAACCAAATTAAGTCCTCTCAGATCTTTTACTTAGTGAAATATGCATTTTACTGATCATATTAGACTAAGGGTTTCTTACCATTTATGCGAGGTCACAGAGACATTTACGTTTGCAACAATTTAATCACATAAATCTAAAAACTATGAAAGATAATAGAGCTAACTAAAGATATTATGAACCTCAACCTAGTCGAGTTTAATGATCTAAATTGAGCATTGAACTTTTCAATTATGTATCTACTTGTAACGTCCCAAAATTAAGGGTTGTATTTCCTTGCATGATTTCATGTTAGGCTTGCTTAGCTGGTTATTTGAGTGTGTTTGGTGGTTCTAGGGAGGCCTGGGTTCGAGTCTGAACCTGGAAAAATTTTGGTTTTTGGCTCTTTAGTGGAGAGGACTGTTGGAGGCAGGACTTAAGTAAATTTGTGTGTGTTTGAAACACAAGTTGAGCATGTGGTGAGATGGTGTGGCGTCAAGTGGAGAGCAAGGAGGTTTGGGGTTCGAATCCCACAGATGGCAACTGGAGGCTTTTATTTTGTGACTTGGGAGAGCAAGAGGCAGAGTTTGGATCAAACTCTAAAAGGGGAGTTGGAGACTTGGTCAAATAGTTCAAATGGATGCGGGAGAGAAAAGTTAGGAAGAAAGAGTGGAGAAAATCAAGGGGATGGATGAGTGAGGGGGAGTTGGCCGAATGTGGGGAAGCGAATAGGGAATTTCAGCCAAAGACTTTTCATTTTGAAAAGTGCATATTCGGTCAGTGTAAGGGAAGTGTCGAATTTTCTCTGAATTTTCTTGGAGAAAACATTTGCATTTTAGCGTTTTTGGACATTTTGGGTTCATTTCTTTTACTTCTTTTTTTTCTTTGATCCCTGCCGAAACCATTTCATTCCAAAATCTCCTATTTTCTTTCACTTTTTGACAATTGCTAGACGATCAAGCCTTTCCTCTCCCACCTTCTTTCTTTTTTCCCATCACCTCGCAATTACTGCTCGTGTGCTGCTGAATTCTTTATTCCCTTTCAGTTTCTCCTCTGGCCGAATACAACACCTTCTTTTTCTCTTATTGTTCTTTCCCTCTCCATTCAAAGCATAAGCCGAAACACTTAAAACCTTGACCCTTTTTGAGTAGGACCGAATCTATTAGGATCTAAGCATATCCTTCTCTTCGTTCGTTCAGACTTCAAATCTCGGACAGTGGTTGGTAAGTATGACTAGGGTCAAATATGGGTTGGTCGAATTCTTTTCTTATCATTTTGGGTTCTCTCATGCCGAAAGGTTGTTTTGCTTTCAATTATGGCTGTGGGTATTGTGTAGCTAACATCTCCTCCCCGTTTAAACATTGCTAGGGACTCAACTTGCTTAACCAAGGAGCCGACTGAACACTCTTCCTTTGCAGTGGATCTCTTGTTTGGTGGTAAGTAGTGTTGGTTGATTAATCAGTTTCAATCTTTGGAGATGTCTTATACGGTTAAGACTAATGGATAAGAATTTATTGATTTCATAGGTGTGTTATCTTGGGAGTTTCAACCTATGCTCATAACAAGGTGTGTAATCTCACACCATTATTTGTGATAGTATGTGTTGTTCTGTGAGTCGACCAAAAGATGAGATACTAAAAAATCGGAGTATCAACAATTGAGATCTCTCGAGCGTGCAAACGTTCGCAGAGATAAACTGAGCCACTTGTGATGGCGATAGACCGTTGAGAGTGCCACGAATTCTATCGCGGAGTTGAGACTGTAATGGGCCTTGTTGAGCCGAAACGGGTTAAATGGGACCAATGGGTTAACGGGCCCACAAAAGCAGAACCGATGGAAAATTGCCAAGTATGTGATGCGACTGCGAAGTTCGCAGAACTGAGACCGAAAACGAGCTGAGTGGGCCACGTGAGCGTGTGGGCCTGGTTGGGCCGAAATTGGATTTTAGGCCCAATTAAACCGTAGTGACCAAAAAGGGAACATGTGTCGTTCCAGGTGACAGTGGGTCTTTAGAAAGGCCGTTAGATGATAAATTATTGGATTACCCTTAGTTGGTAAATTACCGAAATACCCTTAGTAGGTAAATTACTGAAATACCCTCAGTGGGTGAATTATCGAAATACCCTCAGTGGGTAAAATTATCGAAATACACCGTATGGGCTCAAGCCCAGATTATGATCGTTATAGGGGATTACACACTGAGTTCTCGTAACTTATCCCTTTCTTTTAACCGTGCAGGTAATCCCCAGCGTTAGAGAATTTGGAGCTGTGGAGGACTCGGAGGTGACCATACGCCGGATTTGTTAATAAACGGAACTTAGTAATTTTGGTTTGTTTTATATTGTTTTGGGTTAATCACTTATGTAATATGGCCATTGGGATTTTCGTTAAACTTTCATTTGGTAATTAGTTTAGTTATGAACTGCCAAACAATTGAACACGGGTTTTAAAATAATAACTATCGTTTCCAAAATACCACATTCCATTACTAGCTATAAATATCAGTTTCCATAACAAACAAGGTTTTAATGATAATAAATTTTTCCAAGAATGATTTCTAACAAACCACATTTTGAAAATAATATTATGTTTAAAAGGGTAATAACCTTAAGAAAATCTTGTTTTGATTAGCAACGAAATTCTGGGTTTCTAAACGATAAAAAGTTTTAAAATTGAGGAAGGGTTTTTTTTAAATGATCGTGTAGTTGAATACATCATTTGATGTGACATGCCAGATTCGGCCGTAACGTCTAGGCCAGGTTTGGGGTGTTACATTTAATGGTATCAGAGCCAGGTTGCAAAACTCAGCTGTAGAATGGGTTCGAAAATTTTTCTACTCTGTTTAAATTTTTAACTTGGGAAATGATAGTGTTATTGAAAGTATGGCACACCGAGTCTTTGGCACCAAATCATTAAATTTCCTGACCTTATACTCTACTATATGCTGTAATGGCTGTATTAAGAAACTATTAGGGGTAGTAGTAACATATTGAACTCTTAGTTAGGGAAACTAAGACTATAGGAGACTGAAACTATAGTAAACTCGATCTACAAAAACTACTCTTATTACAGTTTTTCAGAAAACGTTTGTTAATAATTACATGAACTATAAGCTGATTCATAAAACTCTTAAGCATATTAATACGTTACGTCGATATGAGTACAAGAGGTCGCGAAAGGGGTACTTGTGGCCGTGGTAGAGGCCGAGGTGCTAGGGCTGGGTCCTCAGCATCAGGACGTATGCCCGAAAAAGAGACGCCGGCATCACCGGTGACTGAAACGGGGTCTCATGATCGAAACGATGGGGATGATGCTCTATCCCAAGTGATGCTACGGGTTTTGGAAAGGGTTGCTGGGGCTAGTACTGGGTCGGTGGCCCGAGGGCCAATTTTTGAGCAACTCCGGTCAAACGGGGCGAAAATCTTCAGGGGCATCTCTGGTGTAGTCCCAAATGTAGCAGAGTATTGGTTAGAGGCGGTTGAGCGGATCATGGATGATCTTGATTGCACAGTGGAACAAAAACTGAAGGGAGCAGTGTCTTTGCTGCGAGATGAGGCATATCAATGGTGGATTACTGTGAGGGAAGGCACGCAGGCCGGCCGGGTGACATGGGATTTCTTTAAGATGGCCTTCCAAGGAAAGTATGTCGGAGCAAGTTATGTGGATGCCCGGAGGAAGGAATTTTTGAATTTGATTCAAGGGAGCAAGTCTGTAGCGGAATACGAAGCGAAATTTCTGCGGTTAAACCGGTATGCTTGGGGCATAGTCGCGACTGGGTATGAGCGATGTGTGCGGTTTGAGGATGGTCTTCGGGATGAGTTGCGGGTACTGATAGCTCCGCGGAGGGAAAGAGACTTCGCTGCCCTAGTAGAGAAGGCTAAGATTGCTAAGGGTGTGAAACGCTCTGAATGTCATAACCGTGAGAAGGAACGAGGCAGAGGTAAGAGGGATTTTAGGCCCTCAAATTCTTCAGGTGGGTTTAATAAGAGGCCTAGGTTTGATGGGCTAGCCCGAGTTAGGATTCTAGTTGCTATTAGTCGACCGCAACCTTGCGTTGAGTGTAAGAGACCTCATTCGAGAGAGTGTTGGAGAAGAACTAGGGGGTGTTTCAGGTGTGGGTCTAAGGATCATCAGTTCAGAAACTGTCCTTGGGAGCCTGTTCGGACGGAAGCAGTAGGTCAGGGCTATGTGCAGCCAGGGAGAGGTGGTCAGCAGCCACAGAGAGGTCGTGGTCCACCGAGAGGGGGAAATGAATCGAGACGAGGTCGTGGAGCACCGGGCAGAGGTGCTGGTAATATAGAGGCGAGGCAGCCAGGGTTGGTCTATGCTGCTCGGCGTCGAGAGGATGGCGACGCACCTGACGTCATAACTGGTACGTTCCTCATTCATAATGTACCATGTATTGCTTTAATTGATATTGGGTCGACGCACTTGTATGTTGCATGTACTGTGTCTGGAACTTTGGGTATACAATTCGAACTTGCTAATAAAGAGATATCGGTGATTAGTCCTTTAGGACAGTCTATTGTAGTGAATAAGATGTTTAGAGATGTGCCTCTAGAGGTTCAAGGGGTTGTCTTTCCGGCGGATTTGACGGAATTGTCGTTTGGTGAGTTTGATCTTATTCTGGGCATGGATTGGTTAGTGAAACACCATGCGAATTTGGATTGTGCTGCTAAGCTTATGGTATTGAGGTCTCTAGAGGATGAGGAAGTGATTGTGATAGGGGAGCGAAGGAATTATCTATCTAATGTAATCTCAGCATTAAGGGCCGAAAAGCTGGTTCGCAAAGGTTGCGAGGCGTTCCTAGCCTATGTCAGCACATTTGAGGTTAAGAGTTTGTCTGTTGCGAATGTCAGGACCGTAAAGGAGTTTTCGGATGTATTCCCTGAAGTGCTTCCGGGGTTGCCACCAAATCGTGAGATCGAGTTCGGTATTGAGCTCCTACCGAGGACGGCTCCAGTGTCCATCGCCCCTTATAGGATGGCACCGAAGGAGCTGGTAGAATTAAAGGCTCAGATCCAAAAGCTTCTGGATCGAGGATTCATTCGATCGAGTTTGTCTCCATGGGGAGCACCGGTACTGTTTGTGAAGAAGAAGGATGGGTCAATGCGCATGTGTATTGACTATTGTCAGTTAAACAAGCTAACGATTAAAAATAAGTATCCGCTACCAAGGATAGATGATCTGTTTGATCAGCTGCGAGGAGCTTCAATTTTCTCCAAGATAGATCTAAGATCAGGGTACCATCAGTTAAGGGTTAAGGAGGCAGATGTGTTCAAGAAAGTGTTCAGTACCTGATACGAGAACGCCCGAGGCACCAACAGTTTTAATTTGTGGAGCTCGTTACTAGCTCACTTTTAGCTCATTTTAATTAGTTAATTGTCGGAATAAAAAAATTAGTTAACTTAGTTTGAGTTAATTAATTAATTCAGTCATTTATTATTTTTGCTACATGTTAGTTTATATTAATTAAATTGTTTAGTTAATATAGTTTTTAATATGTCTAGTGTTTTGAAATAAAGTCTTTAAATTTTGTCAGTTAAAATTTTATTCAAATTGATCTTGGTTTATGTGTTTTATAGGTGCCGCCCAATGTGGAATGTTTTAAGCAAGATAGTACAAAGGGGCAATGCAAGGTGGCTAAATTAATTTGATTGACATATTTTTCTTCAAGCATGGGTCGCCACAGCATGTTTTGGCCGAATATTGAGGGAATAATGTGGAGCATTATAGAGATTGGAGCAGGAAAGCCAAAAAGAAAGCTAATGGAGGAATATTGGTGTGGTGCTTTGGAATAAATAATTGGAATGCAAACCATGATGGGTAAAAACGTGGATAACAATTTGATGCATGAATAGCCAAACACTAAGGTGATGGACGGCTAGCTTGAAGTGGACAAACAAATTCAAGTGGGAATTAAATAAACTACATTTGGAAGGCCATGATGGATTGAGCATGTGGGAATTAATTAGGCAAGACTTTGATTTTTATAATAAAATAATCTAGGACAATCTTTGTCTTCTTGTGAGTAATTGGACGGCAATGAGAAGGAATAGGTAGCCAAATACAAATTTCAAATTCATTTAAAAAATGGCATGGTGGAGCATTAAAATAAACAAAAGCTTGAGCAAGGGAATTGGAGATGGATGTCAGGAGCTATGTGGAAGCAAGGGACACATGAAAATTATGGGAAAATAAAATAAAGCATGTGTGATTGAATGGTAATGGATGGAATTAAATAATACAAAGCAACATTCATCATATAGACGGCAAAAGCTTGTGCTATGGAAAGAATGGTGGGATGGCAAGGATTAAAATAACAAGGGAAGTATGGAGCTTAATTTTCCTTGGCCGAATATGGTGAACAAGTTTTATGGTTTCATGAATTTTAAACTCTTAAAGGAAGCATGGAGAATAAACAATGAAGAACAAAGCATGGTGGCTGAGTTCATGACTACCACTTCAAGGAATCTTCATTAGTTTATTATTTATGTTGATTACATGGAAACTATGGATTGAATAATTAAGATAAAGTATGATAAGCACAACCATGAGCAAGTGACGGCATGGAGGCTTTGTGCATGAATTGGAGCATGGGCTGAGTTTTAAAAATCCTTGAAGACATGTGCTAAATTGAAGAAAGTGTAGTGGACAACATGAAGAATAATTCAAGAACCATGAACAAGCTATGAGGTGGACGGCAACAACTCTGGAGAGTGGGATTTAAAAATTGTTTTGAACATTCGGCTACCTAGCTTTAGGCTATAAATATTTTTGCTATTTTTATTTGTGGACGGAATTTTGATGAATGAAATTTTATGAACTTTGTTCATTTGAGTGAGTTTATCTCCGCTTCGTTTTCGTACAAGTTTCGTTAGACTATCAAGCTTGCTTGTGGCGTCTTCGACTTGTTTGAACTTATCACCAAAGGCGTTCATCAACCTATCTTCATCTATCCACCTTAACGATATAAGAAACGGGGTGACACTGTTATATAGTGTTGAATCTTTCTTAAGTTAAGTTCGTATTTCCATTTCCATCATCGATTCCATTTATCCACCTTAAACATTATAGAACCCGGGGTGACACTCTTTAGTGTTGAATCGCTTCTTGTTTAAGTTCTTTTATCCATCTCTATTAAATTATCCTTTTATCTATTTTATTTTTATTTTGCTCCACCAAACCGAACCATCTCCTATTTTATTCACTTAAGCTTCCGCAAACTCATTTATATTTTCCAATTATTTTCCAAAGGCTTGTTTCCTCCTCGTAGACGATTGGGCAACTCATATACGTTTCGACTCATCCCAAGCTGGTTCGTATCAGTACCCGTTATGAACACTATGAATTTCTGGTCATGCCGTTTGGGTTAATGAATGCACCAGCTGCTTTCATGGATATGATGAACCGGGTCTTCCAACCCTACTAGAACGGTTTGTGGTGGTGTTTATAGACGATATTCTGGTGTATTCAAGGACCAAGGAGGATCTTGATTCACATCTCCGGGTTGTTCTGCAAATATTGAGAGAAAAGCAACTCTATGCCAAATTCAGCAAGTGCGAGTTTTGGCTGAAGGAGGTGACATTTTTGGGTCATGTTGTGTCTGTCGAGGGGATTAGGGTTGATCCTCGAAAAGTTGAGGCTGTATTGGATTGGAAGCCTATAACGGCCTGAATTTGGACCTAGAAGAATTGGGCCTATTGGGCTTTGGATTTTGAAAATTTTTTTTTAAGTGAGTGAGAAAAATGACAATTGGCATGTGGGCTTTGAGGATTAATGAATTTGGAGTGTCTAGGGGTGTTGGAGATGTCCTGGGATCAAGTAAGGGTAAAGGAAAAATTTTGGTTTTAGCCTTAAGGAACAGTGACTTCAGTTAGTAGGCCTTTGTAATAAATGAAGAAGAAATAAGACACAAATGGGCTTGTGGCCTAGTGGAAGTGGCGTCACTTGGGAGCTATGAGGTGGCGTGTGTGAAAGCTGAAGAGGTCCAAGGTTCGAGCAGGAAGAGTGTATTTTGGAGTGTTTTATTTTGCATAGATGGACGGCAATTAGTGTTGGTTGATTAATCGGTTTCAATCTTTGGAGATGTCTTGTCAGGGTTAAGACTAATGGATAAGAATTTATTGATTTCATAGGTGCGTTATCTTGGGAGTTTAAATCTACGCTCATAACAAGTTGTTTAATCTCACACCATTGTTTGTGATAGTATGTGTTGTTCTGTGAGTCGGCCAAAAGCTAAAATACTGAAAAATCTGAGTATCGGCAATTGAAACCTCTCGAGCGTGCGAACATTCGCAGAGATAAACCGAGCCACTTGTGATGGCGATAGATCGTTGAGAGTGCCACGAATTCTCTCGCAGAATTGAGGCGTAATGGGCCTTGTTGAGTTGAAATGGGTTAAGTGGGCCCAATGGGTTAATGGGCCCACATGAGCAGAACCGATGGAAAATTGCCATGTATGCGACTGCGAAGTCTGCAAAACTAAGACCGAAAACGAGCTGAGTGGGCCACACGATCGTGTGGGCCCGGTTGGGCCGAAATTGGATTTTAGGCCCAATTACGCCGTAGTGACCAAAAAGGGAACATGTGTCGTCCGAGGCGACAGTGGGTGTTCAGAAAGGCCGTTAGATGATAAATTACCGAATTACCCTTAGTGGGTAAATTACTGAAATACCCTTAGTGGGTAAATTATCGAAATACCCTCAGTGGGTAAATTACTAAAATACCCTTAATGGGTGAATTACTGAAATACCTTCAGTGGGTAAAATTACCGAAATACCCTCAATGGGTGAAATTATTGTTTTACCCTTAAGTGAAAAAATGACCGTTATACCCTTGGTGGTAGTTAAATATCGTTTATGTGATTTATATATATATATATATGTTTATAATTGTAATACACTGCATTCATATCATGTTGCATTGGGTTGGGTTTGATGACTGGAGGAAGTACCGTTCTAGTGGCTCTGCCACATATCGCTCGAGTGGCATCGCCACATACCGATTTAGTGGCTCAGCCACATATACCATTATTAGCAGCTTGACTGCATTATTGGAGAGTTTTAGCTGGGTGGGTCGACTTGGTCCCCACATGGTGTGTTGGTTGGTACGGGTGGAGAGTTAGTTGGCTGGTTAGGATTAGGGTGGGCACATATTCATTTGCATTGGGATGATTTGGGGCTTAGACCCAGCTTGTTACCGAATAGGGCTTAGGCCCAGACCGACACCGTATGGGCTCTGGCCCAGATTATGACCGTTATAGGGGATTATACACTGAGTTCTTGTAACTCACCCATTTCTTTTAACCGTGTAGGTAATCCCCAGCGTTATAGGATTTGGAGCTGTAGAGGACTCGGAGATGACCATACGTCAGATTTGTTAATAAATGGAACTTATTAATTTTGGGTTTATTTTATTTTATATTTTTTTGGGTTAATCACTTATGTAATATTGCCATTGGGATTTTCGTTAAACTTTCATTTGGTAATTATTTTAGTTATGAACTGCCAAACAATTGAACACGGGTTTTAAAACAATAACTATCGTTTTCAAAATATCATGTTCTGCTACTAGCTATAAATATCAGTTTCCATAACAAACAAGGTTTTAATGATAATTGTAATATCCCGAAATTGGGCCTAGTAGGATTGGGCCGATTGGACTTTGGGATTAGGAGAGTTTAAAACCTTTAAGAATATGAGAATAGTGTTTTGCAAATTGTATTTATTAGTTAAATGGATTTGGAAGGTTACGAGGTTTATATGAATTCTCGGGTTTATTTGGGTGCTTAGTATAGTTTTGTGAAGGCTTGGAATTATTAGCTAAGCTAGAATAATTTTAGTTGAAGAATTTAGTGAAGTGGATTAGGTGAACTTGACACTTAAGTTAATTTAAGTGTTAAAATCTAGCACATGTGGTGTAACATCCCCAAACCCGACCCATTCACTACGACCGAATTTGGTTATGTTAGTGAAAATATTTTTCTTTACTTAGAATTTAAAATAGGAAAATTTACTATCTTTTTGAAACCAAGTTCTTTTGAAAACACAACCAAAACTTACATGTTATAAAACGTCTGAATCAACCTTAGTGAATATATAAAGCCCATTTGGATAATCAAGTTGTTGAAATAAATTTGCCTTCACTTAGCAATTCAATAAAAATCCAACCATATCTTAAAATAGTAATAAAATAGTTTCCAAAATACATGAAGATCTAAAGGCCCTTATTACATATTTTATTTAAAACCAAATACTTAAAGTAAACCTAAAACATTTAAACTCTTCTTTCTGCATGGGCCACCATGTGTCCTCTCCGAACCCGATCCAACTACGCGTCACCTGAAATGGTTAATGAAAAGAGTGAGTCCACTGACTCAGTGCATAACCATAACACATATTTCCATCCGTATGGGCTTGGCCCATACCCACACAGCCATCGAAACAAAACATGCAAGAATGCATCTCAGCCCAACCTACTATCCAACCGAACACCAACCTTAGCAGACTCCCTGCCTAAGGCCGTGGCTAACCCACCACTGATCACATCGTGATCCATAAATCTTACCTCGGCAATCTCGCTGCTCGAGGCCGTGGCTGAGCCACCGATCAACCAAAGTGATCCAAATATCGTAATCTGTCTACGGTGATGCACATAGCAATCAACCGCCGAGATGGGCACCTAGCCAACATCTCCCTTGAGGTAGCACTTAGCTAACCCTCAAGCGCTAATGTAGCCGGAGCTATCATTAGACCACGTACAACTTGTGTACTCTTCCTCCTTCATCGAATCAAGCCCCACCTCATGCAATTATGTAGATGCTACATGTTAAGTCATCATATCACATAAATATATAAATATTTATACACCCATAAATCTATCACAATTAATCTTACCATCACCTGTTCTCATCACTTATGCCATTATAAACGGCTTCCACACATAATACACATATAAACATGTTAGCAAACCAAAACCACAGAAATAGTGCGATGATTACGCACCTTAACACCTGTAGTTCTACGCTTTCGATCCCTACGCTATCGTTCAAAGAAACAACAGCTATCTGCCTATAGCTATCTCCTGCTGCTGGCCCACACCCCGGTGGCCAATCCTGAACTGCCGAGACAGCCCTCTTCTTGAACTTCGGGATAGATGCCTTCCCTTGCCCACTCTGACTGGTCGTTGCCTCCATCCAAAAAGCTCAAGCGGCTTGACTGGCTACTTCCAATCCCAATGCACTCCTCTAACAACGATTGCTATGGAACCCGAAGAGGTCTACTTCCAATATTTGGCAACAGTAAATTTAAATAATAGAAAAGGGATTTCGACACAGAGGTAAGGTGTAGGTTCGGCTTTGCAAAACTAGAAGACAAAGAAGTGGGTGCTAGGGTGCTTCAAAAGGTGTTGCGGCAATCAGAGAAGTGAGGAGAGTTTATGGTCTAGCAACGAGTGAAATGGATAAGAAAAATGGAAGGAGAAAGGGACTTGAAGTTTCGGCTCAGATGAATAAGTGAGAGAGAGAGACGTTTTGGTGTGGTTGAGGTATGAGGAGGAAATGAAAATGGAGGCTAAAAGGAAAGGCTAAAATTCGGCAAGGGAGAGAAAGCCAAAATGATGAATGGAATGAACACCTCCCCCCCTATTTATACTATTCGGCCAAGCTCCAAGCTCCCAAAAAAAAATCCTAAAATCTCTCCTAAAACACCTCCCTTCCACCCATTCAAAAAAACTTTGAAAAAGTCAAACCTATCTAGGCAAATTCAAAAAAAGAAGACCAAGTCTTCATCCACCTTTTTAGCATCCAAAAACCGTCCACCACCCCACCAAGATGACGCAAAAACAATGCCTATCTGCTGCTCTTGCGAATCGAACCTGAGCCCCTTCCCCCTGCAAATGGCGTCACTTCTCCATGCTCTAAGTGGCGCCTCCTTGCCACTCTGCCAAGCCACTCTTTATGCCAAAACTCCACCAAAAATTCTCTTAAGACCCCCCTCTATCCAAGCTCCCCTTTTAACCCCTAAAACTAAAAATTTTCCAAAGCGTTCTACCATCACCCAGGGTTCTCAGGACCCCTAAAACTTACCCAACCACACCCTAGAGTGTGCCAACACCCGAGCTAAGCACCA
This sequence comes from Gossypium australe, assembly GCA_005393395.2. Taxonomy (NCBI): domain Eukaryota; kingdom Viridiplantae; phylum Streptophyta; class Magnoliopsida; order Malvales; family Malvaceae; genus Gossypium; species Gossypium australe. The sequence goes on along the minus strand of CM016619.1, from coordinate 83,077,838 downwards.
AACGCCTAACCCCTAAAACCAGGGTGTTACAATTCTACCCTCCTTAAAATAATTTCGTCCTCGAAATTACTTGTCTAAACTAACAGTCCAGTTCCTCCCACTACGCTATGGCTGCGCACTCTGATCTTAAAGAACTAACGTACTTACGAGCAACAAAACAACAATCACCAAAAACTGCCTTTACCACATCCACGAGTATTGCGACCACGCCCTCTAGAACTCATAGCTAGCGTCGATTTAATCCGCTTAGAAAGTTTTATGGATTAGAAATTATTGTTTCACTGTTATAACCACGAGCAATTTTATGCAATGAAGTTTCCGAGAGTAGTTCTTTCGAGCAATCAAGTTTCCTTCCTACCCAGGGGTAATTTCGTCATTTTTCCTAAAGAAGGGTATTTCGGTAATAACTCGGGGTCAATTTTGAAAATAGTTTTTTCCAACTTAAAGATATTTCAAAATTTACAAATCACAGGGGTCATCTTGAAAATTTTGTTTTTCAAACAAAGTGTGTTGCCAAATTTCAGAAAACAGGGTTATTTTTGAAATTTTGGAAATCAGGGGCATTTTCGTAATTTCTCCAAATTGGAATATCACAATATTTCACAAAATAAGACTTTCGGATACTTGATAAAATAGGAATATTCTCATAAAAGTCGAAAGAAATTTGAAACTTTAGAAACCAATGGCGTTTTGGTAATTTTATCAACCAGGGGCATTATCGTAAATTTCCACAAACCAGGGTATCTTAATATTTCGAAACCTCAAGATTTTGATATTTTGTAAAGAAAAAAATCATTTTATCAAATGTTGAGGGTGATACGGTAATTTTGCAATACAGGGGCATTTTTGTAATTTTGCCACTAGGGGCATTTTGGTAATTTTATAAATCAAGAAAACATCTTTCAAAATCTGATTTAGAGTTTTACAAACCAAAGGGGTAAAGTTGAAAATTTTAAAAACAGAAAGTTTAAAAACAGCAAGGCTAGTTCCCTTTCGGGTTTTAATAATCGGTTTAGCCTATGAACAAGTCCTCTTGGTTAAGGTGAACCGTAGCTACGCACCAGGTAGGAATCCCGCGAAGAGGAGGTGAGTCACGAGGACTGCTTAAGTACCCAGCTCTTCCGGATCCAATCCTTGACATGCGCACAGGGGTTACCACACCTTAACTCGGCGACTTAGTCGTAGGTTTGTTTAGTAATTTTTAAGTCTTATGTATATGTTTGAGTAGACTAGTCCTAGGGTTCAATAGATCCTAGTTCACTAATCTACGAGCCCAACTAAGCCCATAACAGTTCATATAACAAGCTACTTCACAAGTCTGAAGTACTTACCTGGTGGACTCGGGCTGGAGGTGCAGGTGCCATGCCAGAAAAACCTGAAAAAAGTTTCTTAAAAGCCCATATTTTTTAAAAGCCCATTTTGAAAATGTTTTTGGGCCCAAAACCCTCAAAGCCGAGTTTTGAACCGGGCTCTGATACCAAACTGTAACATCCCCAAACCCGGCCCATTCACTACGACCGAATTTGGTTATGTTAGTGAAAATATTTTTCTTTACTTAGAATTTAAAATAGGAAAATTTACTATCTTTTTGAAACCAAGTTCTTTTGAAAACACAACCAAAACTTACATGTTATAAAACGTCTGAATCAACCTTAGTGAATATATAAAGCCCATTTGGATAATCAAGTTGTTGAAATAAATTTGCCTTCACTTAGCAATTCAATAAAAATCCAACCATATCTTAAAATAGTAATAAAATAGTTTCCAAAATACATGAAGATCTAAAGGCCCTTATTACATATTTTATTTAAAACCAAATACTTAAAGTAAACCTAAAACGTTTAAACTCTTCTTTCTGCATGGGCCACCATGTGTCCTCTCCGAACCCGATCCAACTACGCGTCACCTAAAATGGTTAATGAAAAGAGTGAGTCCACTGACTCAGTGCATAACCATAACACATATTTCCATCCGTATGGGCTTGGCCCATACCCACACAGCCATCGAAACAAAACATGCAAGAATGCATCTCAGCCCAACCTACTATCCAACCGAACACCAACCTTAGCAGACTCCCTGCCTAAGGCCGTGGCTAACCCACCACTGATCACATCGTGATCCATAAATCTTACCTCGGCAATCTCGCTGCTCGAGGCCGTGGCTGAGCCACCGATCAACCAAAGTGATCCAAATATCGTAATCTGTCTACGGTGATGCACATAGCAATCAACCGCCGAGATGGGCACCTAGCCAACATCTCCCTTGAGGTAGCACTTAGCTAACCCTCAAGCGCTAATGTAGCCGGAGCTATCATTAGACCACGTACAACTTGTGTACTCTTCCTCCTTCATCGAATCAAGCCCCACCTCATGCAATTATGTAGATGCTACATGTTAAGTCATCATATCACATAAATATATAAATATTTATACACCCATAAATATATCACAATTAATCTTACCATCACCGGTTCTCACCACTTATGCCATTATAAACGGCTTCTACACATAATACACATATAAACATGTTAGCAAACCAAAACCACAGAAATAGTGCGATGATTACGCACCTTAACACCTGTAGTTCTACGCTTTCGATCCCTACGCTATCGTTCAAAGAAACAACAGCTATCTGCCTATAGCTATCTCCTGCTGCTGGCCCACACCCCGGTGGCCAATCCCGAACTGCCGAGACAGCCCTCTTCTTGAACTTCGGGATAGATGCCTTCCCTTGCCCACTCTGACTGGTCGTTGCCTCCATCCAAAAAGCTCAAGCGGCTTGACTGGCTACTTCCAATCCCAATGCACTCCTCTAACAACGATTGCTATGGAACCCGAAGAGGTCTACTTCCAATATTTGGCAACGGTAAATTTAAATAATAGAAAAGGGATTTCGGCACAGAGGTAAGGTGTAGGTTCGGCTTTGCAAAACTAGAAGACAAAGAAGTGGGTGCTAGGGTGCTTCAAAAGGTGTTGCGGCAATCAGAGAAGTGAGGAGAGTTTATGGTCTAGCAACGAGTGAAATGGATAAGAAAAATGGAAGGAGAAAGGGACTTGAAGTTTCGGCTCAGATGAATAAGTGAGAGAGAGAGACGTTTTGGTGTGGTTGAGGTATGAGGAGGAAATGAAAATGGAGGCTAAAAGGAAAGGCTAAAATTCGGCAAGGGAGAGAAAGCCAAAATGATGAATGGAATGAACACCTCCCCCCTATTTATACTATTCGGCCAAGCTCCAAGCTCCCAAAAAAAAAATCCTAAAATCTCTCCTAAAACACCTCCCTTCCACCCATTCAAAAAAACTTTGAAAAAGTCAAACCTATCTAGGCAAATTCAAAAAAAGAAGACCAAGTCTTCATCCACCTTTTTAGCATCCAAAAACCGTCCACCACCCCACCAAGATGACGCAAAAACAATGCCTATCTGCTGCTCTTGCGAATCGAACCTGAGCCCCTTCCCCCTGCAAATGGCGTCACTTCTCCATGCTCTAAGTGGCGCCTCCTTGCCACTCTGCCAAGCCACTCTTTATGCCAAAACTCCACCAAAAATTCTCTTAAGACCCCCCTCTATCCAAGCTCCCCTTTTAACCCCTAAAACTAAAAATTTTCCAAAGCGTTCTACCATCACCCAGGGTTCTCAGGACCCCTAAAACTTACCCAACCACACCCTAGAGTGTGCCAACACCCGAGCTAAGCACCAAACGCCTAACCCCTAAAACCAGGGTGTTACATGTAGAGTTAGTGGCAAGGTGGTTAAGATGCATGAAGAGTTGCTTGAGGGAAGTGGTTCGAGTAGCATGATTAGCATTTTGAAGACTTTATTTTTATGTATCCTAGCATTAATGGATGGTCAAGCTCTAATTATGATAGGTTGGACTTTTAAATATTATGGCAAGTTGAATATTAGTTTAGGAAAGCTTGTATTTTAGGATAAGAATCTTAAGATTATGGAAGGATGGGGGGACAAAGGGCTTGGATGATGGAGAGTGTTTTGGAAATTATTCTATGGCTAATTGTCCATGAATATGGACGGTATGGGTGTCTAGGGGGATTGGCCGAATTTTTGGTTAGCTTTTGGTATGGTTTGGTGTTAGTTTTGGTAGAATTAGTGCTAGTTGAGCACATCTTTCTTTTGGGTCATTTTTGTGTTTCTCTCTAATTTGTTTACTCCTCTTAGTCGAATGTATTTTGGTCATAAGGTAAACATTTTGCTTTCTTTTCTTTTTAGCCATTTGAGTTTTGACTATTTTGTTTTTTTAATTGTTCTTTCTCCCCTCAAGTGCATTCCTTCTTTCTTTTCTTTTTGTGACCAAAACTACAAAACCATCAAAAGACCATTTCTTCTCTTTTTCCCTTATTGCCGAATGCACTTGGACTCAAAGTTCTTCCTTGATTCATCTTCTATTCTTGAGAACCCAAAACCCAAACTCCTCATTTCTATTCATCTTTTCCTCTTTGCTTTCCACAAGAGACTTTCAACATTTCTCTTTGGGGACTTGGAGCCGATTCTTTGAGGATGCTTTAGGAGTGGTGAGCAACGTGTGGTAGTAAGTATATTCTTCCTTAACAATCGGTTTTATTTATTTCTTCAAGGGTGTGCCGAAATCAATGGATTAAGTCTTGGTTTTAGGCATGGCCGATTGTTCATAGTGCCATAAAAAGGTGTTCTTTTGTGTGTAGCTAAAGGAAGGGAACTCAGAGTGTGATTTGGGATTTGGTAGGAGACCAAATCGGCTTTAAGGGAGAAGGAAGAACCACGTTTCGAGATCGTGTTAGATTCGAGTAGTTCAGGATTTCACTAATAGGCAGGTGTGTGATTACCCCACCGTTTTTCGGGTTTTTGCTATATCTGTATGTGTTGATTGTGTACTAACAAATGCAGTAAAAATTATGAGATGGATACCCTAAAAAAAGGGGTATATCGATAATCAGGTTAGTGTTATCCGTTGATAAGAATGTGAAAGTGCCGATGTGAATGTAACTATGCCTATGGAAATATGATTGTCTGCCTTAATGACATGTGCGTGCATTTATTATTATGCCAATATTACATGTAGCATGTGCATGGGTTGGGATATGATATGAAAGAAGGTGCGGTGTACTTCGAGTACGTGGTTTGATGTTAGCCTTGAGCTACATCATGGATTGGCGTTGACTAAGGTCACGTTGTAGATTAATTGCGATTTAGTTCGCGTGGCTTGATGAGTGGCTATGTGCCTCATCGTGGTTGATATCGGCTATGTGCCATATCGTGGTTGATGAGTGACTATGTGTTCCATCGTGGTTTTGGTGTTAGCTACGGCTGCATCGTGGATTGGCACTGACTGAGGTCGCGTTGTGGATTATTGTGCTTAATTGCACGTGGACGGCATTGATTGCCTTTTGGAGTAAAAAGGAGAGGGTGATTTGATAATCCCCTGGTGTGTGGTGGCTGGATACGGGGGGTGAGTAGAGGATGAACCCTAGGTTGGGTTGGGTGCATTTTGCATAATTTTAATGGATATGTAGAATTATGCGGTTAATTACCCTGTTACCTGATAAGTGATATGAATATGGGCCAAGCCCAGAATGTGTTATTAAGTGAATATGATATCTTGTTATCTGTTATATGGGTTAATATGTGGTTAACATGTGGGTGGAATTCAGTGGATTAATTACACACTGAGTCTGTGGGACTCACCCAATTTTTCTCAAACCTTTCAGGTGATGCTCAGACCGGGTTGGAGTGGATACGAGGTGGCCCATGCAGAAGATATTTTATTTGTTTCACACATTTTATTTATGAAAGGTTATTTATTGTAATAAGGGCCACTTTAAGTATTTAAGGATTTTTATTATGTTTTAAGTTGGATTGTCGATTATATTATTATTATTTGAAAATGTTTTATTTTAAACAACTCAATTTTGTTTGGAACTTTAATTACACAATTATATAGTAAAGACAACAAATTTTTATGTTTTTAACTTTAAGTCAAAAGTTTTTCAAACGTTTTTCCGCAGTGGCATTTCAAATTCGGTCATAGCAAATGGGCCGGGTTTGGGGTGTTACAATAATAAAGTTTTCCAAGAATGATTTCTAACAAACCACATTTTGAAAATAATATTATGTTTACAAGGGTAATACCATTAAGAAAACCTTGTTTTGATTAGCAACGAAATTCTGGGTTTCTAAACGATAAAAAGTTTTAAAATTGAGGAAGGTTTTTTTTTAAATGATCGTGTAGTTGAATACAATCGTTTGATGTGACATGCCAGATTCGACCGTAACGTCTAGGCTGGGTTTGGGGTGTTACACTACTAGCCGTTATCTGGTTAGGATTGCTCAACTAATCTAAATGCACATAATCACATATGAATGAAACACATCATGATATTAATTGAAAACATGATCGCTGAGGCCCAAACATATTAAACATGAATAAGATTGACTTAACATAATCATCCTAGCAAATAGGATTTAAAATACCATAGTTGATGTCAAAAACAATAAACTCAAAGCAAACATAATTAAAATAAATAACAAGAGGAAAGAGTAAACTCTATTCAGTTCAGTAGCCTTTTGGATCTATTTTGACTGATGCGCTCCTTTGTTCTAATCGATGCTTCTTTGCTAATGGTTTCAAGATGGTCGGCCAAAGAATGCTTTTGAAAAGCTTAAAAGTATTAGTAATTACCGTCTCTCTATTATTTAACCGAATAATTGGAGTGATTGATTAACTAAATTAATTAAACTACAAACATGACAAAGAACAAATCAGGAAAATAATCGAATAATAACCAAGAAGCAAACCAATACCTAGGAAAGAATTCACCTAGACTTCATCTGTCATTATCAATCTAAATTATGTAATTTATTCACTTACTATCTTGATCCGTAGAAATCCTGAAATTATGCTAATATCTCTCTTTAAGAATAAGAGCAACTAACTCTCGGTTGATTAATTGAAATTTCTTTCTAATTAAAACCCCTATTATCGCGTTAACTCAATTTATGGATCCCCTTGTTAGATTTACTCTAATCCAGTGGATTTATGTTGTCCTATTTCTAAGATTGCATGCAACTTTACTCAATTATGCTAGATCTACTCTTAAATAGGGTCTATTCCTCCTCTGATTTAAGCACGTCAAACATGGATCAATATTCTAGAAATATCAAACCAAGAATTTATAACACAATATTGAGAACAAGATGTAAGTATTTATTGCGTAAAATGAAAATTAAACGACAGAATCCATTATAGGGTTCATCTCCCTAGGTTTTTAGAAAATTAGTTCATGCTTGCAAATAAAAACATCCCAAAGACAATATAACAACAAGAAACAAAGAAACCCATTCTAATCTCTTGAGAAATCAACCGGGAGTCTTCAATCTTGACGAAAATCTGCTTCAGAGTCGGCTTCAATGGTGTTTTTCTACTTGTTTTCTTGAGTATTCTATGACAGCTCTCTCCTATCTTCTTATTTTTTTCATATATAGGTCTCAAAATACCCAAAAAAAATCCTAAAAATCATGTTTTTCTGCTATTCGAAGTGCAATTCGTGAAATCTACACGGCCTGCCACATGGCCGTGTGGAAGGGGTTAACCTGTGTGGCTCTTGTAACTCACTCTGATTTTTTTGGTTTTCACTCGCTTTTTACTTTTTTTTCTCCCAAATGCTCTCCTAAGTATAAAAACATGAAATTAAAGGATTAAGAGCATAAAATTACCATTAATATCAAATAATCACCCAAAAATGCATTAAGAATAAGATTAAAACATGTTACTTTTAGCACCTATCATGTGACTTCAAGATTATCCCATATCCCCTTAGTATTGGAACAATATGATACTACTATATTCTTCCTAGCCAAGTGCACAAAATAAGGTGTGCATAGCCCTGGAATGCAACTGAATACTCCTTTTATCTTCCTCATTCCACTCTTTATTACTTTTTGGAATAAGAAGCTATCCTTCTTACTTGAGAGGTATGGAGGGACCGTCCATGATGATGTCTCATACGACAAGATCATTTTCTTGTATGAACATCATTCTTGTCTTCCAATAAGAATAATTGGCACTATTGAAGTAAGTTGGCTTGGAGATAGATTGTGATTCTCCATGAAAAACTAAACCGTATGTAAAAGTCATCTCTTGAGGATTGATTGGCTGAAAGTTAAGCTACCTCAAGGATCTTCTCTTGGTTGTAAAATTGTCAAATAGAGACTAGCTCTGATACCTATTGTTAGCTCAAATAGTCAAACCAAAATTTGCCAAAAGGGGAGTGAATTGACTTTTTAAAATTTTGTGGATACTAGTGAATAAGGATAGAAAATTTTAACACAAGAATTTAGAGTGGTTCTGCCCAAATTGCCCACTCCATTACCTTAGCTTTCCACAATTAAGGATTTTTCTAAATTCATTAATTTGACAACCTTTGAGGACAATGTTTAACCTTACAAAATCCCACAATGTTTCTATGCAAGCCTTAAGACATAAACCCTCTCAAAGAGATAAAAATAAGCAAACAAAGAAACAACCCTTACAAGATCAAGGTGTTCCAATTAAGCACAATTATAAAGAAGAACACTTGAGCTAATAGAATAAAAATGAAGCTCACAAGTGTATGCAAGAAAAGTATAGAAAATTTTAACACAAAGGTTGTTTTATTGATCTTTAAGCTTGAATATTCTCTCTTGTTATTGTAAGACCTTTGGAAGTTGGTATTTATACCCTCTAATTCATTTCCAACTATTATGGTTTTTGAGGAAATAAATAGAGCCTTTGGGGATTAAAAAAACCAGTGTATTTAATTCACCTGCAACAAAAAGTATCGATACTTTTTCTACGAATATTGATACTATTAGCATTTAATGCCTGATTTAGTGACCATTAAAGTTACTTTACAGTGGTACCAAAGACATTTTACTGATACTTGGTAAAAGGTATTGATATTTTTGAATGGGTATTGATACTTTTTACGACTGTTCAAAAGTCTAAAAGTTAGAATGCAAAATAGGTATCGATGTCAAAAGATGGTATCGATAAAAATACAATAGGTATGGATTATTTTAAAATATCGATACTTTTTGTTTTTTTTTTCAATTTTTTGTTTCAAATCAGTAAGCAAGTTTGGTATCAATACAGAAAATGGTACCGATAATAATACAATAGGTATCGATTTATTTTGAAAGGTGTCGATACTTTTTACTTTTGTTCAATTTTTGTTTCAAATCAATAAGCAAGTTTGGTATCGATATAGAAAATGGTATCGATACTTTTTGAAAGTTATCAATACTTCTTGTGGGGAATAGTTTTTCAATCGATATGAAAATGTTTCAATCAAGTTAAAGAGTTTAAAAATATTTTTGAACTTTGTCCAAAATTTCCAAGTGTTCAAAACATTTTGTAAGATATTTCAAAGTTTTGAAATGATTTTTATGCTTTGAACTTATATAATTTCTTTGTTCAAAAACAAACTTTATTCAAAAACATATTTGTTTGTTATATCAAAACAATTTATCAATTAAAGTTAGTTAAACACTAGATGAAGATGGTAAGTATTGGCTAATGAAAGAACGTACATGGATGCTATATGTGCTTTGGTTATGCTTAGTTTATATTTAACATGATAAAAGGAAAACTTTTTAAGTCAATAGTTGATTGAATTATAAAGTTGAGAATGATGTCTTAAAATGTTGTTTGATAAGTTTGAACTTGTGTTGCTGTAATGTAAAAATGATTGATGGTTTTGGCATGAATGAATTATGTCAATAGATGGTTAAATTTGTTTGATGATTTTGGGAATGAAATGGTTCGTGGTGAGATGAATCGGGGTATATTTGGTTAAGTAAATTATAAATAGGCTTGAATATAGTATGAAATGTTCTAATAGTGAATGGATTTAGTAGTTAGGTAAATATGCTAATTAGTTTAAATGATTAATGCCTTTCTTACATGAATGAATATGAGTCTGGTGTGTTTTGGGCATAATGTGAAACATGAATGAACATCAATATAAATGACCAAGTTTTGAAAGCTCAAATGTAAGATTTGATCTTGTGAATGGCTTGGAATTTCGATTCGTTGAATGGTTCATGTTATAGAAATCTTAATTATACATAAGTGAGTTATTTGATAAGTTTTGGTGCCAAATTGGGACATATTGGTTGTTGATTATAAATGTTTAGGTATGTTTTAGAATATTTTTGTGCAAGTTTTATTGGGTGCTTATGGGCACCAAGTGAATATAAATTTAGTTCAGCATGAAATGGGCATCAAAATGAAAGATTTTGACATTTTGGTATTGAAGTATCGATACCCTAGAAAAGGTAACGGTACTTAGCCATTTCAATCATGTCTTTAAATAATTAGAATGTCAATTTGGTATCAATACTATAAAATGGTATCAATACTTATCAAGGAGTATCAGTACCAAAAGCCAAGTATCAATACTTGTGTTTTAAAGATGAAATTTTCAAACTTCAAAGCTAAATTTGGTATCGATAAGCTTCAGGGGTATCGACACATGTTTTTCAAATTTTTGAAATTTTACAATTTGACCCTATTTCCTGTTCAGATTAATAATTACATTTTTGAATAAATAGGATAAATATTGATAAAAAATGATTAGATGTCACGAAACTCTACTACAGGTGTATAAATACAATATTTAATTATTGACGACTTGCGAACCAATTAAATGAGCCTGAAGGCTGATATAGAAGATAATGAATGGTTTGATACGAATTAGTAGTGTATTATGATTTGATGAAATGCAACATAACTGAATAAACATTAATATTTATAGATTATAATGGATAGAATTTAATTGCCTATGAATTGAATATTGCATGGTAGGATAGTACATACGTATATTGAATACTGGAACTTGTATGAATATAAGCATGTTATATGTTGGAAAAAATTTGATTTGAAAATGATTTTCTTGCACAATGGAAAAATTAAAATTTTGAAAACTAACCCAGTTTGTGATGATTATAACAATAAACCTTGAACTGAAATCATACATGTGCTTTTGGATGAACAGATTGTTGACGTTTTTTGACTTTCAATCAAATGATCTTCTCTGCTATTCTCATACCACGAACTGCTTCGAGTGTGGGCTCGAACCAATTGAATTAAAACACAGAACTAGAAAAAGTTTTTCTTTTATCTTTGGGGTGAAAACACAAATTCTCTCTTTTTTAATAGAAATTGGTAGAATTGTTATTCTGGAAAAATATATTTAATAGTTGAGAATAAATTCTCTCTATTTTTCGGTAGAGTAACAATCTCTCCAAGTTATGTAAATAACTCTACCGGTGCTATCTATTTCCAGGGAGAGAAGGTAGAATCCCTGTTGAATTATAAATGTTTATTTCAAATAGAAAAATAATTTCCTAGTCCAACTAAGAGAGAGAGAAGGGCTAATAAGGTGTGATTCCCCTCATATGTATTATGATGGGGATTCATGTCTCTTATTGTATTGAGCCTAAAGATATGTGTTTTCTAGACTTTTAACCTATCACTTTATAATTTAACCCAACTCAATACATATCTTTTTATTTTCCAAAATAAACATTAATTTTCCAATTAAATAATTTTCTCATTCTAATTTTACCCCTAGTATAATTATGACGATTTTACCCTTGGTAAAATTTCTAAGAAAATATATTCAATATTTCACAACGCAACTTGTAAACTATGACTGAATGATTTATTTTTATTTTCAGGATTTAAAACTGCTCAAAAACATAAACTCATTGTTTCAATCATTTTTGAGTAATCCATGTACATTTGCAAATGTATCATTTCTCATTTTCATTTCAATTTTCATTTCCATGTTGGAAACATACATTCATTTCCAAATGATTCCATTTTTCCATTTCAAAAAATACCATAATCATTCCTGAATATTTCTCATATCTCTTTTCCTATTCATTCCATTCATTTCTATTCAAACACGCAATTCATTTCTGGTTTCAACTAGGTAGCGAAGGGACCGATTAGATATATGTAATTCGGGCTCAAATAATTTATAATTAAGTTCCAGCTTTTCGCCTATTAACTATAAACTCATTAAGTCACCAAGTCATTCCACTATAGTATCGGTACTGAACTCTCCCTAACAACATACCATTACGAAAGTAACTATTCAGTACTTGTTCAATGACATTATCATAAGTGTGTTACCCTCATAGGATATCCTTCATCTCTTTGGGATGATATCCGTTCTCCCAATATGATCCTAATTTATATCATGGTAACCATTGCATCTTCCTTCATAAAAAGTCAATTACCATCTAATAGTAATTAAGCCATTCATCACAAAGACAAAAGACCCATGGCCATGTTTACTTTTCATCAACCATGTAATGCCAATGAGATGATATCATTTACCCATGCCTTGGGCCATGAATTCTACTGTTATGAATGATGCTACGTACTGTAGAAGTCGTACACCCAATGCACTAGGTTTTGGTACCTTATCTATTCGAACTTAGGCTTTTACTTATATCAAAGTGTACGAGTCACGCATACATAGTTTGTCATCCACTCGAGATTTAGGTGTGCCACACTATGAATGTTACAAGTGCAAAAATCCATAAATAGATTCAGGATCTATTCTACTTGGGTCCTACCTGATGTACTATCAATCGAGTTAGTCACATCTATGTCTCCATTTTCTGGGAGTTATTTGCTCCAATGCCTATGACAATGCATCTCCCCAATTGGACTTGATAGATGGTATATTAGTCTTTCAATCGGTTTGCTCATTTCCTATTAGACTAAAGACATGTATAGGTTCGCATACTAAAACAAAATATCATTTCATATTACGATCCAACCACAAACTATCGCTTAGTATTAGTTAAACATTAGACAACCAATGAGCAACATTTACTTCCATTTTGCTTTGAGTGAAAAAACCATTTGTGGACAATAATATAAAGTATATTAATTGTAATCAATGAATTTGTTTTATTAATCAATTTGTACAAGAAAATTACAAGTTTACAAACGAATATACTACACTTACGGCACCAGATCCAACATTATTCACCTTATCCCAATCTTTTAAGATACTTCAGTATATAAATGGTTCCCAACGAACTATCTCCTACTCTAGTGCCCCTTGATGGTCTCCACCTTTGGTAGACCCTCACGGATTTCCTCGTGCTATATAGCCTCAATGGTCTTACGTTTCCTTCGTTAATTTCTCGACGGATTTTCCACCCAAAAATGTCCTCAGCGAACTTACTCATTTGATAGTCTTCAAGGACTTTCCATGCTACATAGTCCTATCCGGACATCCCTTTTCTCTGTAGGTCACTAGCAAAGTTAATCGATTAATCAGTTGTGCGGACATTTCCTTCCACGTGGTCCTTTGGCGGACTATTGACCGCCTCCGGACGTATCAACATCTAGGGTAGAAATCCTACATAGAATATATGAAGAAGCAGTGTCCACAAGTATATAGGTCAAGTTGTAATATGGTTACAACCGAGTAGAAGAGTACTCCGAGGATCATACCCAAGGGAGACGAGCACTAAATTAACTCTAACCTAAGCACAACTAGATCTAATTAAAACTTTAGAGGAATTATATTATGATCAATATGAAGAAAGGTTTTTGGGATTTTTAATTTATAATAACATAACTAAATAAATAACAAGAAATCAAATAGTAGAATCTGTCAAACCTGAGCATTGGTGATTAGCTTGATTCGGTAGTTATAACCAATTGTCGCTTTGGGTTTTCTTGTTCAATCAACTAGTTGATATCCTAGCAAGATCTTTCGATCTTCCACTACAATAATGAGTCGACAAGAACTACTTATCTCTCGACCTCACAGTCCAGATTGGTTTAGGGTTAAGATGTTCATGAATAGGCCATACTAATTTTGGGTTAATTCACACCTTGATGACTTTCTAGGGTTGTCAAGCCTAGGGTTTAAGATCTTCCTTTCTTGAATAGTTGATCCACTGAGAGAACCTTACAAAACAGTTAATTAATCATACCTCCACTTGTTGATCCCCTATAGAAGGATTAGTTTCTGATGGATCTCATAAACAATATAGACTTGATTTATAAAATAGACATTAATAATGATTCAAGAATATAAAGTTTAGAAGAAGCCTGATTTATATTAAGATTAAATGTCGAATCCATAGAGTTTGAACACGTTCACAAATCTAATTTCTTCCACAAAGCAAAGAACAAGAATTGGAATAAATCTAATGCCTAAGAAAAACGAAAGACTAAAACATAAAAGAATAAGAAAATTATACAATATGAAAGTTTTCAATAACATGTATTAAATGAGCCTATTTATAGACTTTAGAGTGGTCATCATCCTTAACCCTAGGTCAGTTGTATCCTTGTGGTTAATGTTTTATTGTGTGGACCAAAATGCCGTTGGTTCGTAATTATTTCTCAAACAGAGGTGATGTCACGATACACCAGGTCCTATGTTGCGACATCGAGGCTAGTATGCTTCATCTTCAAAATATCTTCAAGGGTTTATCGTGACATCCTCAAGCTATGTCGTGACACCGAAGGCAGTCTTGAAATTCTTGTATTCTTCTCCCTATGTTGCGACATCCAGCTCTTCGCGTTGCAACACAGTGACCAATATCGTGTTAACACGGCTTCTAATGGTCTCCTGCACGCTCACAAAGTATATTAGCTCACCCTTAGGCCTCATTCGATGCCTAAAGTCAATAAAAGACTCAAATTACATGTTTTATTGAATTTAACTAAAATTGTGAAAACATAATTAAAACTTAACCAAAATGCTTGTGTTCAAGCTCCTAACGTGCGAAAACTAGTTTAATCTGCTACATCGAATTTCGACAAATCAAACTCCCCCACACTTAAGTCATTGCTTGTCCTCAAATAAACACAAACAGTAAAGGAAAAGATGACCCTTGAGCCGGTATGGTACAAATGTTGGTTTTGGAGCACATGAATAAGCATTTCATATTTACTCATAATCTCAGCATGATAAATAGCTGACTTACCAGTTTTGTTATTAAACACCTAAGTTTAGTATATTACAAAGCATTCAAGCATTTAAGGGTCTCAAATGTAGGAATCCATCAATAAATTATACAAGTAATTTGATTATTATAGCAGAATACAAATAGTCATAAATGCCATTATTCAGTATGATTTCAAATTATTCTGCATCATATAGTAACTATGGCTAGATCACGAGTTTTTGTACACTTAATGAATGAGTTTTTCTATTTTTGTGACTCTGTCACTTTTCTTTCTTTTTCAAGGTACCTCACTCACAAATGCCTTTATTTTTCACGTACATTTTCTACTCGTGTAATTTCCTTTTTGAATTTTTCTTTTTGCACTTTTAAGCTAACCTATAATCACTATACTCCACTGATCTTTCCTATCACTCTGTTTTTACAAAACCATTGTAATATATCTACTTAACCCTCAATATGTATGGCCAAACATTTATAATCATGCAGTTTAGGACCAAAGAAAAGGGTAAGCACAAATTATTGTTTTTAGCTCGGGTTTTGTATAGAGGTTCATCAAGAAGTGTTTTTTAGCTCAAAATAGGTACTAAGGATGAATAACTAGGGTTAGTTTTTTGGCTTTGGGTTTATACCAAACAATGCTTTAGGTCATCCCTAGATATCTCAATATTCACAAATTTAGTCAACCAAACAATCACAAATTCAATTGTTTGTCATTCATACTAGCATGCTCGTTTCCTTGTAATCTCTATATCATTTAGTACATTCAATTGTTTAATGCCTATTTACAGTGTAACATATAGAACTTAATAGTCTGATAGTCAAAATTTTAAAATCACCTATCATCATGCCAAATTCACTATAAATACAATCAACCTATGTACATACTCCCAACCAATAACAAATTTTCAATGTTACCCCCCACACTTTAGAAAACACATTGTCCTCAATGTGTAACCTCTATAGAGATAAGAAAAGAGGTTACCCAATTGATCATGATAGTTTCGTAGAATATTGATGGGTGGCTCCTCCTTTGATCGTTGTAGTTTCGTAGAATATTGGTGGGTGCCTCCTCCTTTGATCGTTGGATGATTAGAATTGGTGTGTTTCTTTAAGTGAGGTTCCTACACAGAAAATTCTAAAACAACAAGGATAAACAAAAATCTACTGTTACTCCTACTCTTCAAAACAAAAATCAAAGTTTCTCTAAATTAATACAATCCTAGAGAAAGAAAAATCTAGTTTAATCATCATCTGAATCATTAAAACAAGGAAAGTGCCCCCTTTCCATTGGTGCTTTTCCATTTCTCGAGCCATATTTGTGATGGGAAGTCCCTCCCGTCGAAAATGCATGTCGGGTTGGGCTTCGAATGATAAGCTCTTTTTGTGTGGAGTATTGTGGCTGAAATGTTGTTTTATAATCGTCCACATTCCTATAGAGATAATGTTCTTCCATCTCATCCTCGTCCTTCAAGGTTGCTTCCTCCTCTTCAGCTCTATGATAGGTTTGTGTTGGACTGAAAATGTCTGGCAGATAATTTGGTGCTCTTAATCCGTTCAGTCAAGAAAATTCTTGAAGTAGCGAGCTCGTCTCTTGCATCCATCTGATCATTCCATTAAGTTATTCTTCGGTGTTCTTACTTGCCCCTTTCTGAGTTTTCAATTGCTCTTTCCATTTGAGCGACACTGGAACATCCATCTTTCTTTCCTTCTATGGTTCCAATCAATAATCTACTTCCTCTGAAGCTTAACATATTGCTTGAATAATGAATCTCCAATTATGCTCTTTGTTGGCTTTATGAACTACTCATTTTCTCCTTTCGAAATTGCTACTTTTCAACAAAGTGCTGTCACGAGGTAGGGAAAGAAAAGCTCGGCTTTTTGGCTATTGACACAGTGCTTCATCTCACGATAAATCCACTTACCCACGCATATTTGCTTGCACTACAAAATACCATACAAAAGAATGGCTCGAAAAGTATTAACGCTAGAAACATTCAATGCGGGTACAATTCTAATACTTATGAATTGCATCTGCATTTTTGCTACAGGAAAAATTTTTGTTTGATTGAAATTAGTTGGTAAAGTGGTATTTGACCTATAAATGTACCTCTACCATGAGTTAAGTACTTCACAACATCTTTCATAACTATATTTTCAAATGTATTTAAATCACTGCTATCAAGGATGTCTTTTTCGTAGTAAGGGACATCGTAAAACTCACAGATCTCTCTAGGGGTGAGTGGTACTTTTTCTCCCCGAACCGTTACAATGTGCCAACTTTCACCATGCCTTTTTTTGTTTCTTAATCTCAAAAAGAGGTCTTATACTACTGTTATAACCACGTTTTCCTTAGGAGTAACACATAATCGCTCCCATCGATGGTACCTGACTAATGTCCAAATTTCTTTGCATAGGACCATTGAGGGTTTGAACCCTCGCTCTTGGATAAGCAGTTGTCCTAGTAATTCAAGAAAATATTTTTCAGCATTTGGGTTCTGGAATTTTTCAAGGTCTAAAACCATCGGAGTTTCTTGGACTTTAGATTTCCTACTCTTCTTGAGTGGCATTTTAGATATATGCTATGGTAATACGAATGAAGTATCAAACAATATATGCTATGGTAAGATTTCACTCTTTGAACTTGCTCTTTCACCCTGTATTGACCATTGAAAACTCTTTTCGCAATTCGAAATGGTTAGTTATACTTAATACCAGATGACTATTTAACAACCCTAAATACTTTTTATAGTATTGATTATGAAGTATGTTTGTGAGATATTTTTCATTTTTATTTCCTTTACTTGACACTTATGTATATTTTTTATTATGGGGTCGTTATGTATCATGTAGTTACGTTGCTTGTTCCACATTCCTTTAGACTCTTTTATAGTTTGAGTCGCAGTTTTATCAGGTGGCTCTAGTAGGAGGTGAGTGGTTCGTAACCCCTGCAACCTTATTCTAGTATTGATAGCTAGTATTGGTTGCTTATCGCCAGTTTTGGAACCATATAAGTTTACGCCAAAAGTATATCGTCTCTATCTTCATTAACATCCTGAGACCCCTTAATTTGTTAAACTTTTGCGGTGTCTGACTAAGAATTAATACTCTGTAGAATATATTCAGATTAAACATATCCTTCTTCTTGGAAATTTGATATCTGACCTGGTTCCCTTTTACCAATTCCTGATGTTTCAAACACTTCTCTATGAATTTGTCAGAGAGACTATCCCCTCTACTGATTGGAGAATGTTCACAAATTCGATATCCTCTGCTACGTTCTGGTCTTGTTTGTTCCCCAAATTTGATGACCCGGAGATTACTAGCGGAATGACTCCAACTCTTAAATCATTATTACATTTGGTCGTCATTTCCTTGTTTGCTTTGTCTCTTTCTAAGTATTTTCTTGTAATATTATTTCCCCTAGCTCACCTTGGTTGTCTTTTTTGCTCAGAAGTGCCTGATTATTTAGAACTTCTCCAGGTACTTGGGTTGTTAAGCTTTCCTCTTTATCCAGACTTTGGAGATGCTCATACGGGTGATCAATTGGACTTACGTTCATGCTTATGTGACACTCCTATAGATCCGCAGGAGTTTCACCTCTTAATTGACTTAGTTCCAGCATTAATAGTCTCTGGTTCTCCTAAATCTCCCACTCTTCATAGACCTCTTCTTCATAAATTTCATTGTCAAAATATATCTCATCATCTGACCATATATAATTGAAGTTGTCCTTAGTACTTGCTAAACTAATTTCAATAGTCACTAGTGTAATTCTCTTTGTGTAACACCCCAAACCCGGCCTAAACGTTACGACCGGATCTGGCATGTCACATAAAAGGGTTGTTTAAAAACTGCGCGTTTGTTAAAAATTTCGAGTTTGAATATTTATTCGCTTGTTATCCTTTTGTTAACATTTTGGAAAACGGTTATTAAGGGTTTAGGAAATTCCCATATTGAACATTTAATAATAGGCAGTAACCAAATTAAAAGCTAAACCAAAAAAAATATCAAAATTAAAGTTATAGTGGCCTTATTACATAATAAAACCCAAATAAAAGAAATGAGTTTACGAGTAAACATTGCATGGCCACCACAAGTCCGCCTCAGCTCCCAAATCCGCGACTAGGGATTACCTGAAACATTTAAAAAGAGGGGGTGAGTTTACAAAAACTCAGTGTGTACACCCTCATCAGTAAGAACATGCATCAAAACAATCTGGGCCGAAGCCCATTACAAATCACTTTGGGCGAAGCCCATACAGAACAGACTGGGCTTTAGTCCTTTTAGCAGAGTATAGCAGATAATCAGATAATCAATGCGATATGATGCAAAACCCAATCCCAACCTAAGTTTCCATCCGCTACACACCACCCGTACCTGCCAATCACACCAATGGGGATTTCCACAATCAACCCTCACTGCTACACACCAACGATGGTAGTCATGCTGCAGTTAGCTGCTCATCGTCAGAATAGTGACATAGTCACCAGAACAGATCGTGGCAGAGCCACTACAACAGATCGTGGCAGAGCCACTACAACAGATTGTGGCAGAGCCACCAGAACGCTTCCCCTTTCATAACATATTCCCAACCCCATGCAAACATATTAATTCGTGTATGCAATATGTCATTATGCAAAACATATATCAAATATAAGTATAACATGAATTACCATCACAATCAGATAGACATAAAACAACATAATCAAGCTAATCAACCTCTAAGGGTATAATCGTAATTCTACCTACCAAGGGTATTTTTGTAATTTACCCTTCAAGGGTATACCAGTAATTTTGCACCTTCAACGGCCTTTCCCAAAGGCCCAAATGTCGCCCCGAGCGGCTCGGTTACCATCTCCGGTCTTTACCGGACTATTGAGCCTAAAACCCGATTTCGACCCATTCGGGCCCACACGCTCGTGTGGCCCACCTAACACAAATCTAGCCACGTATATAAGTTCCACCTAGTCTAGTTCACTATATACTACATCATCATACAATTTATTCTATTGGGCCCACTTCGGCCCATCATGGCCCAAGCAGCTTTAACCCACCAAAATACTACTGATGGCCTCAACTATCGCGTCGAAGCCCCCACACGTGCGCTCGCACTCTCGTGTGGCTACTATTGCCGTGACCGGCACTTCAGCATTTGCCGCTCTACAACTAGAGTAGAGAAGTACACACCTGATAGGAATTTGGAGCTAAACCGCGCTGCGACCACTCCTGTGCCCAAACGCCCACCAAGGTATCTTAACTCTTCTCTTGGAATGCTCTTTATATAGCTAGCTATTCACCTTCCTTCTTTGTATCTTTCCGATGTGGGATCCCTTCGTCAGTAGAGTTTAAATTCAACTGAAACTCTTGCCGTCCAATCCACAAAATAATTACTCCCTTGCTTCTCATGAGATTCGAACCCAGGCTCCCTTGCAACATAATCCACGCCGCTAACCACTTGGCCATAAGCTCCTCTTGGTCTAAAACCGTGCGCAACTACATATAAATCTATAGCCCAATTCTAAGGTCCATGTAAAAATAAAACCAAAATGCAAAAGCCAAGACTTGAACCTTGGACCTCCTTCCTTCCTTGTGGCGTCACCCCCTTATCTCTTATGTGGCGTCACGTTGCCACTACACCACACACTCCACTTGTGTCATTTTCCTCCACATTTTATTCTTAAGGCCTACCTACCAACTTCCAGGGTTTTTTTCACCTAAAACCAAAATTTCCCTAAAGCCAAAGTTTGAACCCGGGACTTCATAGAAGCCCTCTAACCTTCCAAAATCACTCACCTAATAGGTCCAACATGCACTAAAGTCGTTCTCTTGTTATCCAAAAATTTTAAACGCTACTACTCCTAAGGCCCATTGGGCCCAATCCTACTAGGCCCAATTTCGGAATGTTACAACTCTACCCTCCTTAAAGAAATTTCGTCCTCAAAATTTCCAACTAACTAATAGTCGTACATCCTAACTTACAACACTACGCCCACGCTGCGCACTCTGATTCTAATAATACTAATATACGTATATCTAGAATTTAGAACTCCTACACATACTCAAAAACACCTAACCATTAAAGCAGATAAATATTACATATGCAACCAATTCTATATTCAAATATCACATAACCAAATACACAGGATAGATACCAGAAATACAGCATATAACAAAGCAAAGTATCAGGAAACTTACAGTGCGGATTTGATACGGACCGGCTCGGGATGAGCCGAAACGTATATGAGTTGCCCAATCGTTTACGAGGAGGAAACAAGCCTTTGGAAAATAATCGAAAAATATAAATGAGTTTGCGGAAGCTTAAGTGAATAAAATAGGAGATGGTTCGGTTTGGTGGAACAAAATAAAAAATAAAATAGATAAAAAGATAATTTAATGAAGATGGATAAAAGAACTTAAACAAGAAGCGATTCAACACTAAAGAGTGTCACCCCGGGTTCTATAATGTTTAAGGTGGATAAATGGAATCGATGATGGAAATGGAAATACGAACTTAACTTAAGAAAGATTCAACACTATATAACAGTGTCACCCCGTTTCTTATATCGTTAAGGTGGATAGATGAAGATAGGTTGATGAACACCACACCAAACGAAATTTGGTGATAAGTTCAAACAAGTCGAAGACGCCACAAGCAAGCTTGATAAGTCTAACGAAACTTGTACGAAAATGAAGAGGAGATAAACTCACTCAAATGAACGAAGTTCATAAAATTTCACTCATCAAAATTTTGTCTTTTACAATTGAATACTGACAAGCTATTTATAAGCCTAAGGTAGCTTGTTGTGGCTGAAACATCATCATAAGAATTAAAAATCAAATCCTAGCACAAATGCTTCTTAATTTGCCGTGGAAGCTTGGTTGTCCAACTATGGAAAAATAATTCCCACGTGGTTACAATATGGCATATTTAATTCTTTCAATTCCAATTTGACCTTTTCGTTCACTTGCTCATGCATCCATTTAAGTTTTAAAATTCAACCCACCATGTGTCCTCATTTATGCTTCCATTTTAAATGAATTTGAAATTTGTTTTTGGCTGCATATTTCTTCTCATTGCCGTCTACTTACTCACATGAAGACAAGGGAATATTTTAATTCATGTTGCCGTCCATATCCTCCTCAATTCAACACATGTTTTCTTCCATTTGTTTATTCCTTCATTGCCTTTTATTACTTTTATTTACACTCCACTATGCCGTCCAAGTGAGTCATGCTTCCACAAGCTTCAACTCCAAGTTTAATTTTTAATTTCCCTTACATTTGTTGCCATCCACATTCATTATCAAAGCCATGAAGAGCCCTTCAATTATTTAATTCACATGGTGCCTTCCATTTGCATTCTCTTGCCACCAAAATGCAATTGCCCCATCATGGATTATTTAATCCTCATGCTTGCATTTTAAATCACAATATGTGCCTTGTTGTCGTTCAAGCTTGAAGAATAAAATAACTTCCCTTCTTATTTTAATTTCACATGGGCTTCAATCTTCATTTGTGCGCACGAGGATTCACCCTTTGGGAGAGGGAACATTCGGCCAAGCTTTGGGCAGCCAAGTAGGCACATTGACAGCATAAGCTTTGCCGTCCAAGCATAAAAACATGGGCATGTATTTGTGCTATCCAAATATTAAACAATTTAATTCAACTCCCATAAGCTTGTGCCATTGGTTAACCTTGTAGACATAAAAGTATGGGCAAGGAACATGGTCAACGTTGGAAACATATGGGCATGGGCATGGTGGATTCCTTTGATTATTCCCACGCATGGAAATAAGAGATGGCATGAAGATTCCTTTAAGATGCTTGTATCATGCTTGTGCCGTCCACCATATCTTCATATTCCATGGTCTAATTAATTCAAGCATGCTCAATCAAAATAAAAGAAGAGGTGGCCATGCTTAATTATTTCCACACCATAGCTTGTGCCGTCCATGTATATTTGGGTCTTCTTATCACGCTTGAGTACTCCCCATTTTGACGGCACCTGTAATACATGAACAACATCAATTTAAGTGAAACTCAGCTGAACATAGTTAAAACAAAATCTAAACACTTTATTTAAAAACTAGGTAAAAACAAAGGTTAACAAGGCACCTTAAAACACACAATAACTAGGACATAGTGATACATGACTAAATAATTTAATTAACTTAAATTAAATTAATTAAATTTCATTTCAGCAATTTAATTAACTCAAACTAAGTTAACTAATTTTTATTCCAACAATTAAATAATTAAAAAATGGGCTAAGAAACGAGCTCCATAAATTTGAAAATTGTTGGTGCCCCAGACGTGCTCGTATCAAGATTGGTGCCGGAGACTCGGGTGCCATACTTCCAGAAAAGAGATATTTATTTTTCTAAACCATTTTCCAAACCATCCTTTGAAAACATTTTTGAACCCAAACCCACAGCCGAGTTTTTGAACCTGGCTCTGATACCATAATTATAACACCCCAAACCTAGCCTAAACGTTACGACCGGATCTGGCATGGGTATAACCATAATTCTACCTACCAAGGGTATTTTCGTAATTTACCCTTCAAGGGTATACCAGTAATTTTGCACCTTCAACGGCCTTTCCCAAATGCCCAAATCTCGCCCCGAGTGGCTCGGTTACCATCTCCGGTCTTTACCGGACTATTAGGCCTAAAACCCGATTTCGACCCATTCGGGCCCACACGCTCGTGTGGCCCACCTAACACAAATCTAGCCACATATATAAGCTCCACCTAGTCTAGTTCACTATATACTACATCATCATACAATTTATTCTATTGGGCCCACTTCGACCCATCGCGGCCCAAGCAGCTTTAACCCACCAGAATACTACTGATGGCCTCAACTATCGCGTCGAAGTCCCCACACGTGCGCTCGCACGCTCGTGTGGCTACTATTGCCGTGACCGGCACTTCGGCATTTGCCGCTCTACAACTAGAGTAGAGAAGTACACACCTGATAGGAATCTGGTGCTAAACTGCGCTGCGACCACTCCTGTGCCCAAACGCCCACCAAGGTATCTTAACTCTTCTCTTGGAATGCTCTTTATATAGCTAGCTCTTCACCTTCCTTCTTCGTATCTTTTCGATGTGGGATCCCTTCATCAGTAGAGTTTAAATTCAACTGAAACTCTTGCCGTCCAATCCGCAAAATAATTACTCCCTTGCTTCTCATGAGATTCGAACCCAGGCTCCCTTGCAACATAATCCACGCCGCTAACCACTTGGCCACAAGCTCCTCTTGTGTCTAAAACCATGCGCAACTACATATAAATCTATAGCCCAATTCTAAGGTCCATGTAAAAAGAAAACCAAAATGCAAAAGTCAAAATTTGAACCTTGGACCTCCTTCCTTCCTTGTGGCATCACCCCCTTGTCTCTTATGTGGCGTCACTTTGCCACTGCACCACACACTCCACTTGTGTCATTTTCCTCCACATTTTATTCTTAAGGCCTACCTACCAACTTCCAGGTTTTTTTCACCTAAAACCAAAATTTCCCTAAAGCCAAAGTTTGAACCCGGGACTTCATAGAAACCCTCTAACCTTCCAAAATCACTCACCTAATAGGTCCAACATGTACTAAAGTCGTTCTCTTATTCTCCAAAAATTTTAAACGCCACTACTCCTAAGGCCCATTGGGCCCAATCCTACTAGGCCCAATTTTGGGATGTTACACTTTGTAATGGGATGTACCGAGATTTCTTGAAGAACAAAGAAGTGTTAGTAATGTTAAACAAATAACTAAATAAAAAGAAAATAAATCTCATAAGCTATAATTTAGATATTCCTTAATTATTCTATTAAAGTGGCAAGATAAAAATCAATTTAATAACGTTGCCTCCCCAGCAACGGCGCCAACAACTTGACCACCTTCGGATGTACCAAGTCCATAGTAGAAATCCTGCACTGAATATATGAAGAAGTGGTGTCCATAAGTATATGGGTCAGGTTGTAATATAGTTACAACCGAGTAGATGAGTACTCCAAGGATCGTACCCAAGGGAGGCGACCACTAAATTAACTCTAACCTAAGCACAAATAGATCTAATTAGTACTTTAGACGAATTATGTTGTGATCAAAATAAAGAAAGGTTTTTGGGATTTTTAATGATAATAATAATAATAACAAAAAGAAATAAATAAATAACGAGAAATCAAATAGTAGAATCTATCAAAATTGAGCATGAATGATTAGTTTGCTTCGGCAGTCATAACCAATTGTCGCTTCATGTTTTCTTGTTCAATCAACTAGTCGATATCAAGCAGGATCTTCCAATCTTCCACTAGAATAATGAGTCAGCAAGAACTACTTATCTCTTGACCTCACGGTCAAGACCAATTCAGGATTAAGATGTTCATGGATAAGCCATACCAATTCTGGTTTAATTCCCACCTTGATGACTTCCTAGGGTTTTCAAGCCTCAAGTTTAATATCTTCCTTTCTAGAACAGTTGATTCACTAAGAGAACCCTACAAAACATTTAATTAATCATACCTCCACTCATTAACCCCTTATAAGAGAACTAGTTCCTCATGGATCTCTGGATGTCATAAACAAAATAGAATTGATATAAAAAATAGACATGAATAACAATTCAAGAATATAAAGTTTAGAAGAAGCCTCATTTGTATTAAGATAAAATGTTGAATCCTCACAGAGTTTGATCACGTTCACAAATCTGATTTCTTCCACAAAGCAAAAAAAAAAAAGAACTGAAATAAATATAACGCCTAAGAAAAGAGAAAGACTAAAACCTAAAATAGAGAAGAAAATTATACAATATGAAAGTTATCCATAACATGTGTTAAATGAGACTATTTATAGACTGTAGAGTGGTCATCGTTCTTGTAACAACCTGTTTTTCAATGGTGTCAAAAATAGTGGTTTCGGGGCCACCAAATCTAATAAGTACATTCGTAAATATTATTATTTAATATTTACAAGTAATATATGGTTTTAAAAAAGGTTTTTTATTTGATAATTTATGTTATAAAAACGATTTATTAAGGTCAAGTTATAAGACCCTAAAATCAAGTGGCTTTAGAAAATGACGTATCAGGACCTCGTTTCTATAAATCGAGTCGTAAATATTTTTATAAATATTTATAGAGTGTTATTAAGGTTGTATTAAAGTTTCATTAAGAAATTTTAATGTTTTGATAGTTAATTAATTAAAAAGGACTAAATTGTAAAGGATGTAAAATTTGATCACTATTTGATTTGAGTGATTAAATGGCTTATTAAATAAAGGAAAAGGGACTTAGATAGTAATTAGACCATTATTATAAATAATGGACAAAGGTGGACATTAAATAGGTGAATTTTTATATTATAACAAAGGTTAAATTTGTAATTTAGTAATTAAAAGAAAATTAAATCAAATAAAAGATGGCACCATCTTCTTTAACTTTTGTTTTCAATGAAATTTGTTGAGGAAGGAAGCCATAGCTATGGCTTAATACTCGGCCAACTTTGGCTTGGTGATTAGGTAAGCAAACTTTGCCTGTTTTTAGTAATTTTTATGTTTTTGAGATTATTGCAACTAGATCCAACTAACACGTACCTTCGATTTTAAAACTGTTAAAGATTATGAATGATGCCATTAATGAATATTTGTGATTTTAGTTGTTAAATGATGAATTGGAAATGTTAGTTGGTATTTATAAGCATTTTGTAAAGTAATTTTGATGAATTTTTCAATTAGGGACTAAATTGTTGAAATAGTAAAAATACAAGGATTTGTTATGAAATTATTGCAAAAATGGGTTGTATTGGATGCCATGAATATTCGGTTAGCATGGGTTGGCATTAAAAATGGTTAATTTGCATGTTTTAGGCTTATAGACTAAATTGAATAAAAGTAAAATGTTAGGGGAAATTTTGTAAAAATGTCAAAAATGACTAATTTGCATAAAATAAATTGTTTTACTATCTAAATTAATAAATTGAACGAAATTATTAATTTAGATCAAGATTGAGTGGAAAAACCAGAGAATGAAAAATTACCAAAAAGCCCCTCTACTTTGCCATTTCTGTAATTTAGCCAGGTAAGTTCGTATGAAATACAATCACTTAAATGTTAATTAAATTGAATGTTTAATGTGTGATTCTATTGTATTATACAATTTATTAAGTAAAGAAACGATGGAAATTCAACAATGTTTCGACGATTATCGAGCCCATTTGAACCTTAAGAATATATAGGATACAAATGACATGTTGTTAAGGTTACCATGTTTCGGGTGCTGGTCTTGAATGTCCTGCTAATGGCTCAATTTCCACTTTTGTTGTGGATACTCGTCAGCTTGTGTGAATGGCATCGTGTAGCTACATTTCGACCGTCAACTTGTGTGAGGAAACCTAGGTTACCATGTTTCAGGTGCTGGTCCTAAATGTCCTACCGATGGCTGAGGTTTAGCATTTGTTGCAGATACTCATCAGCTTGTGTGAGCGGCATCGTGTAGCTACATTCCGACAATCAGCTTGTGTGAGCAAACCCAGGTTACCATGTTTCAGGTGCTGGTATTGAATGTCCTACCGATGGCTGAGGTTTGACATTTGTTGTGGATACTCGTCAGCTTGTGTGAGCAGCAACGTGTAGCTTACATTCTGATCGTCAGCTTGTATGAGCAAGCCCATTTTACAACTCGTATGAGCTACGACTACTGTGTGAGCTTTCCCGTGTATCCGATGTTATTCTAAGTGAACGGGCATAAAAAGGGAAGGAATGGTAAGTATTCAAATGAATTATATTATGAGTTTATAAAAAGGGATGAAAAGGTAATGTTCAATTAAAGTATGTTTACGCTCATGAAATTGAAGATTTCAAATGATGTTGTTCTTGTATATGACTTACCTTATGTTATTTCAAGTGATTTATGAGTTGATGCTCTAACATGTGTTGTGAATGATGCTTAGGCTTGTACCAAGCTTATGATTGGATTATATCATACTTAGTCTTAATGAAAATATGCTTTTGTACATGAAAAGGTGGTATAAATTAAAGTGTGTAATTTCTTATGAAATGGTTTATCATGTAGTCGATTCCAAACGAGCTATGTTTAAATGCACTAGCTTGTTGTCATGGTTGATGTTATGCTTATATCTTCTGTGTTATGCGTATAAAATGAGTGTGGAAAGGTAATGAAATGGTAAGTTCATAACTGAAATGAAATAAGATGAAATAAAGGAAATGATGAGTTGAAAGGTGTACTTGTATATGAGAAATTTACGTATGTTATGGATGAATATACCTAGTTCATGAAAAAATATGCTAATTAATGATTAGATGTTGTTATTTAAGTTATAGTAAGTAAATGCAATGGAAAGTAAGTAAATGGAAGGGTTCAAAGTCTTATGCAATCCTACTATGTTAGGAATGATAAGTATATGTGGTGTTGATAGACTTATTCCATTGTGAGTTGGTGATTATGGGTTGATAAATCTTGAGGCATTGGTATAGCTTTATATTTAACCTATAAAGTCCATTATTGAAATGGAATGCTATGTTTAAAGTTTATATGAGTTATTATTGAAATGGAATGCTATGTTTAAAGTTTATATGAGTTTACTAAGTATTCATTGCTTATGTGGTTATTTTTCTCTTACTTTATAGATTATCGGAAGCTCGACTGTGTTGGAAGCTAGTCGGAGATCCATCACACTATCTATCGATTTTACAGGTAGATTTTGATGCTTTGGTCGTGGTTATAATGGCATGTATAGGTGGGCTTATGTCTAATGTTTAGTTAATGATATTGGCATGTAATATTGCTTTGAACTTGTGAAACTTATGTTATTTTGATGCCTTGATGGTTGGTGTGCTTCTGGCACTTTGATGCTTAATAGTTGGTGTTTATATGATCAAATTGATGCATGGTTTTATGGCCAAAGTGGTAAGTGTTGGCATGTTTGCAAAGTTGTAACAGCCCGTTTTTGGGTCAATCAGAACAGTGGTTTCGAAACCACAAATCCAAAGTCAAAATATTTATTTCATTATTATTTTAATGCTTACAGCATGATAGCATGTATGTGTGAAAATTTCGTAAAGTAATTTTATCGTTTAAATAGTCAATTTGAGAAAAAAGGACTAAAAATCACGTAAAATGCAAAAGTACTATTCTATTAGCTAAACGTATTAAATAGCTATAGAACCTTAAAATAAAGGTCCTTAAGTGGTAATTAACACATTTAGGAGTTAATGGATGATAGTGGAGTGGTATTTGGTGTAGTTATCAAATATTATTAAGGTTAAAAAGGTAATTTAGTTAATTAAGTTATAAATAATAAAAAAACAAATTAAATGTTATCATCATCATCTTGTTGCCGAATTTGAAGAGAGGAAAAAGCCATAGCTAGGTTTTACATTCGGCCAAGCTTTCTATCTTAATTGTA